>CM040189.1:79386352-79703852 GCA_022606455.1 Callitettix versicolor
CACGGAAATATCGTGTTATTTACTGGCCCACATTAAAAGCCTTTCAAGGGATCCATGCGTTGCTTGTTTGCATAAATCTCTGTGAACAAAGCAAATTAGAATAAATTATGGCTCATGAAATTACAAATCCAAATGGTAACATAATTTATTACCTTCGGGACAAACAAAACACATGATCACCATCGATTACCTATTACGTGCAAGCCCTATATTTGGTGGTTGAAAAGTAATTAATGCTAACGTTTTTTTTCAAAATTTGAAATATTTTAATTCTGTTCGATAAAATAAACTTAGGTGAGAGGGGCGATAAATACTTAAAGTTGAGATTTTTTTGCAATGTACTCTTTGGATGGGGAGTTGCCCAAACATTTAAAATAGCACGTACAGGCTTGTAATGTTTCATTTTAAACGTCTCTGTAAAATATTGAAAAAACAACAGAAGGAAAACTGGAATGTGACCACCTTAAACAAAATGGCGCCTAAAGTAAGTACATATTTAATTATTTTGTTATGGTAAATAAAACCTGAATAAATTAAACCATTGGATATAAACATATTCAAATGTTAACCCTTATGAGATATATGTGAGCGCTCGCTATTTGCGGCAGAGTGTTCAACTACAGTTAAGTACATAATAGTACTGTGTATTTTCTCAAACGTCTTCCTCACTGTACTTGCAGCTTGTAGTGTTCGTAGCGGCAAATGGTGTAACTATTTGGAATTTAGCCGCTAATATCGAGCACACTGTTTATAATGATGTTTGCACTTCTAGTCCGTTTATATTCAATGATTAAACACGTTTTTAATGTTTAAAGTGCTCTCCTAGTGCCTCCATACAGTAATACAATCTTTGTTCAAACTTGATTCAGACATTTTTAACAGTTGATTTTTTATTTTTATGCATTATGTTCCTACGCTTTCTCTTAAGCTATGGAGGCAAGTTGACTGTGACCTATTGCTGATTTTAAATATCCAATAAAAATGCATTCGGCTTAAGTCAGGTTACCAGGGATGCCATCCTATATTTCCTCTCTGACCAATCCAATAGTTACGGAATTGATGATCCAATAACACCCTCACGTCCCGAGAGTAATGTAAAGGGGATCTATCTTGTTGGAAAAATACACACCTATTGGCCGTTATTTTTCGTGTTTCACAAAAACGTTAAAAGTGAGGTTAAACAAGACTATTTGAGATTTTGTTTTAGCAGCTGCTCACCCAATCATATTACACTTTTTTTTATTCACCTCTCACTTAGATTTATTCCGGGAAAAGAGCTAAAATATCTCAAATATAAAAAACGTTCGGGGGGAGAAGTAGTTACTTTTTTAGTCACACTGTAGATCAAGTTAATAAATGTTGTGAAAAATCACTCAAACGCTGTTATTAAAATATTTTGGTTTTACTCCACTGGAAATTTGGTTGAGAAACTGAAGGGAAAACCACGGGAAATTTTTTTATAGAAGAGATTTTCCAGTCTTAAATTTGTTTACTAACTTCTATAATATTAAGCGAACAATGTTTATATGTATGTTTGTATGCATGACCTTCTTTTCTCCAAAATGGCGCCAATGATTTTGATACAATGTTGGAAGATATTGTTTTCGGTAAATCGATTTAAGTAGGTCTCGTCGTTGAGGAAATTCGATTGTATTTTTAAAAAAAGTAGAATGCTATGTAAGTATTTATCAAAAAATAGAATTATAATGATTTGTTTTTGTATTTTAAGGCGATAAGCGCGTTGAGACTATTATCGCTTCCCTAAATGTAAGTGTGAGTGTAAAGTATTAAAGTCGTAAGTGTAGTGATTTTTATACTCGGATACCGCGAGGGACGTCTAAATCCTCTCAATAGGTGCAGCTAGTCTGCACTCCCTGCGGGTATAATGATAAAATCAATACGATTGAATACATTCAATAATTTGATATTTAACTATTGTTTAATATTCTTAATTACCAACTAACTTTCTCAAAACTGAATTGTTATTGTTAAAGAAGATTTCTTTGTTCATTTGATAACATTGTCCAGGAAATATATTGTCCAGTGTAATAAAAACAAGCAAGCTACGTATACGTATGTTTAAATGCGTCATCACTGAAATGGCTCTAACGATTAAGCCTTTGGTATATATTCCGAATGTTGCTCAAAACGTCGGTCTCAGAATACCTTGTTGGGAGAGGAGTTAACTTGGAAAAACTGGAATGATATGGGTCATATGAGTAAATTTATCTACCTAAAAATCTAATACTTTCATCGGATGATATATTATTTTCAAGATAAATTCATCACTCGTTTCTGCTTTATGATATATTTTTTAAAGCTACGATACAAATTTGAAAACGAAATTATTTTAAAGATTATAGGTCGAACCTAACGTTTGTAGTGAGCTTGGTCAGTCATGCTAATTTTCGAAATAAGTTTTTATGTTTGCCAATTTTGATTTTTGTGTATTACTATGTTTTCTTAGGTAATGTCATTCAGTATTATTATTAGCAAATTTCCGTTGAAAAGAATGACGGGGCTTCTATTTTTGTCATCCAAACCAGTCACCTTGAATTGAGCACCGATCCTGACTTCTAGATTAGTTTTTTGAAGGTTCCTTAAATTTTTTATTTAAATTGCAAGCTGACGTTCGCAATTTTGTTACGGCTTGGTTAAAACTTGGTACACACATTTATTTGAACCGAATCTTGGACAAGATCGATAATCAGTAAATTTCGTCAAACCGTTTCATTATTTTAAATATTTAAAAATTAATAACTTTTGTGTCTTAAATTTGCTTGAACATCTAATTTTACAGTAATAATCAGCGTTAAAAATGACAACAAATTAACGTCTTTGAATTTTTTAAATTTATTGGTTGAAAATGTTTTAGACGGCGGTCAGGGTTTGTTTTCCTGTTTTCAAAGTAATTTGAAATTTTTAAAATCCTACAAAACACCAGAAATCAGAATTTTATAACGGGTAAAATTAAAAAAATACTTTTGGAAATTTGCTTCTATCACGTCAGTGAGACAGCTGCGGACGGGAAGACTCATATGACCAAAAGATCAAAGAACGAAAGGTTCATTCGATCAAATTATATTTTAATATTTTGGCCCAATTAACTTTTGGTCATATGAACAGTGTTTTTAACAGACTGGATCATGCGACCAAAACGTTCATTCGACCAAATATGCCTGAGAAGCTTCCACACTGTGTAATTTGCATTAATATTGCTTTAGGATGTTTTAATATTACGTATATAAAACAAGTTCAATAATTCGTATTTAAATTTTTATACACATAAATTGCACATAAATAACCCAGTAAAAAAATAATTAAATTTTTTAGTGTTTACAGTTGAATATATTGTCAATACTTTTTACAAGACTGATTTTTTTAATTATTTTAGATGTTTCAACATTAAATATTTAAATTAATAATACACGCCATTACACTACATAGCCAGCTCAAATATCACTATATTTTGTAGTGTTTACAGTACTATAATGGCGTCAATTACTAAAATTTAAATACGCATTACTGAACTTGTTTTATTAAAGATTCTTCTTATAATGCAAATTATACAGTGTGGAAGCTTTCCAGGCATATTTGGTCGTATGATCCAGTCTATTAAAAACTCGGTTCGTATGATCAAAAGTTCATTGGGCCAAAATATTAAAATATAATTTGGTCGAATGAACTTTTGGTTGTTTGATCTTTTGGTCATATGACCCCATCGCCAGCGTACCATAATTTTTTTAATAAATTCTTTCTTATCGAGTCAGCAAGAAAAATATGAGCATAAACTAGGTTATATTTTACTTTGACTGTGTAGCACATGTAAATATAATTTCGTTTATAATTATTTCAAATATAGCGTGATAAACTGATTTCTAAAAACACTTTACAAGAGTTTATAAAAATAACTTGCGAAAGACAAAGCAGTCCCGAATTATATTCCCTCTAGGTTATATTGATCGGGCCCAACGCTGTCTGCACGATGCCTTATGTCTTCTTGTTATAGTTTCAAATCCGAAGCACTTCCCCACACTGGCTGCAGGTTTACAACTTATTGCTCTTATATTACCCAATAAACCTACAAAATAACTTCATTAACAGTTCAGTCTGAACATTTACGTTTAACAATTGATAAGTTCAATAATGGACATTTTATAAGTTTATGTTTTATAAGTTCTGAAACAAAATATTTACAGTTTTAAAATGAACAATTTTCCGATAATTTTGTTTCCCGTGTTCTAAATATTTTAACATTCGGAGATAAATCCTTATAATTTTATACGAAAGTATGTCGATCACGGAAATCAAATTTTCTCATTGTTGATCTCCCTTTTGCGCTGATTTTTTTTAAAAGAAATTACAACTTATTCGTGTTCAAATATTTTAGGTTTATATTAAGACCGTTTGTGTAACATGACTGAAAGAGTTTGTGCAATGTATTTGCAGAAATGTTTATTTTGTATATTATGTTATACTATGGCACTTATAAATAAATACTTTAAATACGTTTATCGTCTGAATTAGCCCAATTGTGCTCAGAAGTCGGACGTTAAACATAAAAAAAATATAAAATAAATACGGTTAGTAACATTGTTTGATTGTCTAATGAAGTGCGCGATCTTGAAATGAACGCCGTTTCTGACCACTGGATAATTTTTCGAATGTTTATTTTATATATATATATATATATATAAACCGAAGGAGGGTGCAAATTAGCTGCACCTATTGAGAGAATTTAGACGTCCCTCGCGGTACCCGAGTGTAACAACACTTACACCTACAACACTAACTTACTACTTTAACACTTTACACTCACACTTACATTTAGAGGGGCGATAATAGCCTCAATGTACTTTTCGCCTTAAAAAGAAACAACAACAATATATATATATATATATATATATATATATATATATATATATATATGTGTGTGTGTGTGTGTGTGTTTGCGCAAAATTTTATTATGGTAATATTTTCGACTGGTTCGCTAATAAGAAAGAACATGTTCAATAATTGGCGGTCATTTCAAATCGTTCAATATCTTTTGAATATCTGATTAGCTTGAATTTTTGAAAATCCATTGAAATTTATGCATTACATTTGACAGCGGTCAAGGTTCACTTTAGTAATTTCAGTTTAAAAGTTTAAAATACGAATTATGTTGGCTGATTATGTTGGTGAAACGAGAATTTTAAAAATGGTAAAAATAGAGAAACGTACTTTTGGAGATTCGCTTACATCAAGTCAGCGAGACGGCTGCGGTGTAGCGTTAGTTTTTAATTATGAGTTTTTTTAAATTGTATTTTTAAAAGTGCATAGAGTGAAGACGTTTGATTCGTTTATCGTTTAGTTATCAGTTAAAAATGTTTTGAGAGAGGTTGTTAGCAAAACCTTATAAATGCCATTCCTTTATTGGCAGGATTGGTTTTTTAACAAAAGGTTTCAAGATGTTATCAACAAAGGCCGAGTCTCTTTTTTTGCGAACAATCGAGATTTTTAAACAATTGGTCCTCAAGAAGAGGGCTTTTCTACTTACTGTATTTTTGGATACGTTTATAAAACTGGATTTTTTAAAAAATATGAAACTTTTTACACACCGTTACCCAAGTCTAAGATAAATTAAGCTATGTATTCGCTGTTTAATAATATTGTTTATTTTCCATTTTTTATAAAAATAAAAAATAGTTTAAGTAACTAAACGTTTTTAATAAATATATTTATTTAATAAATGACAAATCATTTAGGTTAATGCAAATACATTAAATAAGGAAAGTTACTTTAAATCAAAAATTGTTATTTCTTATTTAACATGAAATTACCATAACTTGTCTTATTATTTTCATGGACAAAATTGTCTAATTAAGAATACATTTGCATTAAAAACAAACCCGTATTGTTTGTAAGAAAATTTAAATCCTACTTTGCAAACTCCATCTTAAGCCTTATTATAATCTGAAAGCTGGTATTTTATGTAATCATAACGAATATAACCTTATATTTAACAAAACTCTTTAAAAATATCGTTAAAATTAAAAATAAAAGCCTGAAGGTTGATGAAATGGTGTTTTTAGTTAGTGCTTGCTTAGAGAAATAGAATTTAAATGGCTCATTGGGCTTTTCTGTATTTGTAAAGTCATGTATGTGTGTGTGTGTGTGTGTGTGTGTGTGTGTGTGTGTGTGTGTGTGTGTGTGTGTGTCTGTCTGTGTGTGTGTGTGTGTGTGTGTGTGTGTGTGTGTGTGTGTGTGTGTGTGTGTGTGTGTGTGTGTGTGTGTGTGTGTATATTTGTTCGAAATACAAATCTAAACATCTGCGTGGATTTTCTTGAAATTTTGCACACCTACACGTTAGATAATGGGTCAGGTATTTTTGTAATTTCAGTCGTCAATTCGAAGTGTAATAATTGCTTGATTATTGAATTAATTGTAGCAATGCAATTGTATACGAATATGGGCAGGTAGTCAGCTGAAGATTTCCGTGCCTTCTATGTTGCTAAACGGTATGATATTGATAGATAATTTGAATTTGTATAGTGTTTTTGATTTAACTTATCATAAATATTTGTCATGATCTCGAGACCACATAATGTCATCTTCCGACTACTGATATTTTTTACACATCACATAAAGGAAACCGCGGTTTTGAAACTTCGGTTTCATCTTCACAGAAAAAAAAATCATTCCGGAGAAACAAACTTACACCTCAACTGAATACGGATGAACTCTATAAAAAGGACTAGTCAAAGAGAATATAAAGTTTCCTTCAGAACATTACATAAAATGACAAAATTATTAAAAAACCAGTTTCAAATACGTACGGAGACCACTATGTCAGAACCGGTATACATAAAATTAAATGTAGTGATTGCTCAAGCTTTTATAACGATCAGACATCTCGTTCCTTCAAAAAGTGATTTAAAGAACACACACACACCCAGAAACAATATCTACAAACTCAGCTTTCGCAGAACATCTCAAGGATAAAAATCATAAATTAGAAGACTCCCACAACATCCTTAATGACAATCTTGAATTTAAATCCAGTTTATCACATGACATGTCTCTAAGAATAATTGATTTAAATAAGTATTATAAAAAAAAAACGCACCGCAACTGATAACACAGGACTGCTAGTACCTTCGCAGTCCGGACTGTAACGACATACGAGTTGCACGATAGTGTTTGGCCAAACGAAATCTTATCGTTGTGCGTTTTAATAAAAATCGTGTAATTGTGTTTAGTGTTGTAACGTGTGTTTTCAATGTTTTGTTAATTTTGTGACGACCTCGTCAGAGGGATTTGACCATTTGTACTACGGTCTGAAGGTGAAACAGTGACGTTTCGAAACAGGTAATTTAGAAGACCACTAGACGGAAGAAAATAGTTTATAATCCTAATGATTTAAACATTTTTCACTGACATCTTCCTAGATATTCTTTAAAGTACCGTAGTGATTGACAGGTAATAAATATTTATTTCAGTGTACTATAAAACTAATGTTAAACTTTAAATCATTTTCCTCCTCTATATTTTGTTGTTGTAGAATTATGGTCGACATTTAATTCAAACCTGTTACCGAGACATATGCCAATTGTTTTTTTTTTTCATTTTTACTCCCCTGCAGGGGGTGCAGACTAGCTGCACCTATTGAGAGGATTTAGATGACCCTTGCTGTACATGAGTCTAACTCACACACTTACACTTGCAAACACTACACTTACGACTTTCACACTTAACACACACACTTACATTTAGGGAGGCAACAATATCCTCAATGTTGTTTGTTGATCACAATATCCTTCGCCTTAAAATAAGAAAAACAATCTTTACTCTTGTAACATGAGAAAATAGAAAAACATTTTGAATCAGAAATAAAGAACATGTATCATATTTTCTTATTTTTACTACTATTTTTATTACTATCTTTTTATTTTAATTACTATATTTTTTCGAAAACATGTAATTAATATTGCTAGTTTTTAACAAAATAACCTGAAACTTATTATACTTACTAGCTGTTACCCGTTGCGGCTTTGCCTGCAATTATAATGTAAGCAATAAAATTTACAGTCAATTTTCAAAATCAGAATAGGTCATTTCATTTTAATATATTGCTATATACAATATTATATGATTTATGGTTTTCGGCAAAGACATATCAATTTTTGCTACTCGATACGCTAAAACAGGGTCATGTCATATTTTAATAAAATACAGTATTATTAAAAAGTCATTATTATACAATTAAACTGGAATAGTATTGTGTTTATCTCAGATACCAAAAACGTGTTCACACCAAATGTAATCTCATTTGGTCCAGTAGTTAAAGTTTATTTGAATAACAAACAAATAAACAAAAACAAACTTTCAGAAATATAATATGATTAGCTGTTACCCGTCACGGCTTTGCCCGCAATCATAATATACATTAAAGATCATGCATTACCGTGTTAGGACCAACAACCGTGTTAGATAAGTTTTGGAGTACTCTTTAAAAAAAATTAATTTTTTTTCCTGCATCACCGTTTAACCCAACAACCGTGTCAATTAGGTTTGGAGTACTCTTTTTAAAAAAATAAATAAAGGTTTTATTAATGCTTCACCGTGTTAGGCCTAACAACCATAATAGTTTGCCAATGGAGTATTCTGTAAAAAAATATAAAGATTTTTCACGCATCACTATGTTAAGCCTAACACCCGTGTCAGGATATGTAGCCTAGTATTTAAAAAAAAAATATAAAGGTTTTTTGATGCATCACCATGATAGGTTCAACAACCGTGTCAGGATATGTAGTACTCTTTAAAAAAATATAAAGGTTTTTTCACGCATCACCGTGTTAGTTATGGAGTACTCTTTAAAAAAAATATAAAGTTTTTTCCATGCATAACCGTATTAGGCCCAACAACCGTGTCAGTTAGGTTATGGAGTACTCTTTTGAAAAAAATAAATAAAAGTTCTTTTAATGCATCACCGTGTTAGGCCTAACAACTATGTTAGTTAGCTTATGGAGTATTCTTTAAAAAAATATAAAGATTTATCACGCATCACTATGTTAGGCCTGACAACCGTGTCAGTTAAGGTTTGGATACTCTTTAAAAAAATAAAGGTTTTTTTCACACATCACAATGATAGGCCCAACAATCATATCAGTTAGGATATGTAGTATTCTTTAAAAAAATATAAAAGTTTTTTTACACATCACCGTGTTAGGCCTAATAACCGTGTCAGTTAATATACTTATTATTATTTTAAAAAAATTAAAGGTTTTTTTAACATCACCGTGATAAGCCTAACAACCGTGTCAGTTAGGATATGCAGTAATCTTTAAAAAAATATAAAGGTTTTTTTACGCATCACCGTGTTTGGCCTAACAACCGTAACAGTTAGGATATGTAGCCAAATAATCTTTAAAAAAATATAAAGGTTTTTTCACGCATCACCGTGTTAGGCCTAACAACCGTGTCACTTAGGTTATGCACTATTCTTTTAAAAAATGGGTTTCCTATCACCCAAACCCGTGTTAGACGTATTTTTATTGTTTTACTGATCTGTAGATAAGTAAAACAATAAAAATACGTCTAAAATCAGTACAACACGGTACCGATTTTCGCCGGTAGCAATTTTGAGGTTATGTTGGTCACTTTTATTTTGGATTTTTATCGTACTTCTCCTGCTTTCATATTTTGGATTTTTGCTTTTGGGCAGATAATAAAGCATTTTAGTAAGAAAAATATCGAAAACTCCAATAGATGCTGCACTGCATATTTACCATTTTTTCATATAATGTAATTACACAAATATATATACTACCTTACAATTAAAGTATCCTAATAAAATTGTATATAATATATATATTCTGCACTCTGCTTTAAAAACATTGAATAGTCTTAAATGAAAAATACCAGATTGTGATTATTAGATGAAAATGTAACATTAAAAACAATAATTTTGCAATAAATAAAACATAGATTAAGATTTGTAAAATGGGATTAGATCTATGTCCATCTCAGGTGCCTAAATCTCATGTTCAGTAAACAGTAATTAAACCTAACTATAGTTAACAGATGTTACAAAACTAAAAACTGATAATTATTTTGGGCTGGGTAAGTAGTATAATGACGTTTTGTAAAACGGGAATAGGCCTATATGTATCTCTGATACTTAAACCATATACGTACCAAGTTTCATCTCAATTAGTCCAGTGGTTAAAGCGTGATTGAATAACAAACAAACAAACACACAAACTTTCAGAAATATAATATGAATTAGATTAGATTATACACCTGAGCTGTTATCAGGTGTTCAATGTAATCAGCTAATGTTTACGAATTAATAAAAAACAACTGATCTTTTAATATAACTACCAAAATTTATCGTGTATAACAATTAATTTCATGTACTTAAATCAATTAAACTTCCTCGTTATGTCCGTAGTGTAGTGGTTATCGCGTGTGCCTCACACCCCTTATTGGATGCCGGCGAAAACACAGATATTTTTAATTATAATTAAAGGCTTAAATATAATTAAAGACTTGCGACGCGCAAAGTATACTGTTATATATATATATATATATATATATATATATATATATATATATATATATATATATATATATATATATCAATATAAACACGTTCCTCTTATTACTCGTTCCGAAAAATCCAACATGAAAACTAGCTTAACACTTCATACATGTTATTTGTAATGTAAAATAATTTCAGAAGCCTAACTTGATGACAGCTTTAAAATGAAGTTTCAATCATATTTATACGACAAAATAAAAAAATTATTTTTTTTCTTTTACAGTTAACGTTATGTGACATCAATTCAACCATTGTCAGACACAAACGAACCTTCAAGTTACACTTGAAATGAGTGTACGTTCTAAAAACAGGTTCAAGCAGCGATAAAATAAAACCTATATATTGGAAACTCGTTGAATTTAAACAGAATGAAACAGTCGCACGAAGCAGAAGGGTGTTCTGGTCCAATTATTGCACGATAAAACTGCCTTTTTATCTTTTATCTTGATCACAGAGTATTGGACGATACAAGAGTCAGTCTCAGTTAATATACACTCAACGTCAGGTTCAATTTAGATCGTTTAATATTGGCCTTATTTTCCTAGTGACAATTAAAATAACATTTGTCTAAGAAACTTGTAATTTTAAAGTGTTTCTTAAATCGTATTTAATAATTAGCGATGCACGTTTGAATGTGTTTAAATTAGTATTTAAAATTTTAAAATTTCTAGTAAAAATAAAATTTTCATCGAAAAAAAATTCCTGTAATTGAACCAATAACAAAAATCATTAGTGTCATTTTTTCTCTTACTTTTATTTTAATTACGATAATTTGTTCAAAAACACGACAAATTAACATAGCTAGTTTTTAACAACATAACCTAAAACTTCTCATAGTTAACAGCTGATCGTTTCGAATTAATATAAAACAACTGATCTACCATAGCTACTAACATACTATATCCACCATAGCTGGTTTTTAATAACATAACCTAAACGTATTATAGCCTATCAGCTGGTCAATGAAATCAGATGATAGTTAAGAATTGAATATAAAACAACTGATCTTTTACTGTAACTACTAATTAAAAATTAGTGCTCTCGTATCAAGGGACGCGCAATTTAACATCACAACCAGCCCTGATACATATTAAACGAGCTATTTGAGAGGCCGTCAATGTTAAAATTCGATCATAGAACTTTATTTTTTTTTCAAATATAGTATAGAATATATACATATGAGTTTTCGCAATTTAGAGTTTTCGCGGGTTTAATATGATTAAAACTGCGAAATCCGTTCAACAGATTCAAGATGGTGGCTTTTCGTAAACATTTCATACAAGTTATACATACGATCGGCATTTCTTTACATTAAAATTTTTCAAGTAAATTTATAGATTTAAAGTGCTAATTGATGGCGATTTTAAAGTTGTTTATGACAGCAGTTGAAGTCCAAGTATAATTGATTACTTTAAAACCACTTCTTTTATCTTCATCTTATAGGCAAGTAATTATATGGTGTATTGCGGTAGGGAAATTTTCAAAACAAGTAATTACTTCAAATAAAACTTCTTGAAGTGAAAACCTTTATGACCATGGTTGACAAAATATAAACATTTGCTTTCGAGTCACGCTTCATTCCGTAACGCTTACCTCACCAGCCTATATATAATTGTTCTTGAACATGTGTAGACTTGAAGTGACTACTTCTAAACAGGTGATTTCGCAGAACAGTTGATTCAATATCATTTCAATTGAGATTACGTATATTGTTCTTGTTAATTTTAAAAATGTGTATTTTTTAAATTGTAGTTAAATTATTTATTGAATAATACCAATTTTAGAATGCCAAAATCACAATATTACATTTATTATTATACTTCCACTATTAAACCCCTCCTGAACAGTCAGGCATGTCAAGAGAAGTAGTCACTCCAATCATGCGACTGCCTACTTTTTTGCATAATTAAATTATTAATAATTAAGATCAGGTTTAAATAAAAGTAATACATTTTACTTGAATATTTTAATTTGTAAAAACATCAATTCAAATATTTTTCTCCATTGAATGTTTTTTAAAACCCGAGCATCAACGCTTTCACTTCTGTCGCCACTACCCCAGTGCCACGCGTATTTTTTTATTAAATGATTCTGCACGTTTACTTTTGTGTTTGTGAAAACAACGAAACATGGATGAAGTGTAATCCAAATATTTCATTTGATTTGAAATCACTCGTTGACATATTTATTCTTTTATTGGGCTGAATGTATTTACGCATGCGGAAAGGCGGTTCACACCCGCAAGTTGCACATTTATAAACGCTCGAGTAACCTGTTTAAAAGAGAATTACGGTCAAGGCTTACTGCAGTGTTATAAGGCATAGTGTTGATTAATGTCATAAAGAAGATAAATTAAAATTAATTTAATTTCACGTTTAGAATGAACAATGCATTTATATATTTCAAAAAATATTTTTTAATTATTCTTTGTTTTCGATTTGTACTACTTTTTCATTGATCAGAAAATAATCCAGCAATACCTAATGATGTCCTACTTAATTATTATAATTAAATTGGTAACAAATTGTGTGTGTAATATTAGTTTTTTTTGCATTTCATTTTTTCAATTGAATTTTCCATCATCAATTAATTACAAAAATAAGTAATGACTGCTAAATACAGAATTTTTCTGTGTTTATGACTTGATAAACAACGTAAAATTAAATTGAAAATCACTAAGCTTATTTGAAATTAAGCTTATTAAAATTAAATTATTAAAATTATTTGAAGCTTATTTGAAGCTATTTCAACACAAAAAATAAAGTTTACAAAGATAAGTGCAAAAAGAATGTTATGTTTGATAAAAAATAAAATATAAGAATACATTTTATGAAATGTGTTTTTATGAAACAATTTTATGAAATGTAAGAATCAGCAACACATAATAAGACATATTAGAACATGATAAGCCTAAATTTTAATTTACCAAATTACTTATAACAAAAAATAAGAACAGTCAGAACGAGAAACAAAGACGTCTACAAGGCTTTTAAATCTTTTTTAAATCCTTAAATTTAAAAAAAATGTACAATTCAAGTGGTATCTTATAATTAAGTTTCTGAAGAGAACTTTATTTGGCTGTAGTGACTTACAATTTTTTTTTGCTGTTTATAAACTACATTTGAGAAAATTTTAATGAAAATTGTTAAAACTGATTTTGAGTAAACTAATTCTGAATGTTTTTTTGTGATTCTAGACTCTGATTGTTTTAAAAAATATAAATGTAAAAGAAAAAAAATCAAGCAGTAAGCAGTAAGTTGTTTTACATAAGTAAATGATAATAATAAGTTAGCAAATGTCTTATGAGACTTGTTAAAGTATGAATGTATTAAATTTGTCAAACGGCCAAATGGTTTAGGGCCAGTATAGTGTACGTATTAGACGTGAGCGGGTTCAAACCCAGCATAAGCCATTGATTTTTCTGTGCAACTGAATAAGATTGCCTGTCGTTGGTAGAAGAAGAGGCAAAAACCCAACACAACATACACACACACACACACACGCGCGCGCGTTGATCAATTTTCACATTATAAAATCACTTTATTTGAATCATCATATTTCAAAAAACAAATATAAAAGAATACTTAAAATTATATCTTAAAAACTGCTATTTTATAAACATTGACCTTCAAAACGTTTTAGAAACCTTCTATGGTTGGGGTTGATAGAACATGGATATAAACATTTGCTTTCGGGTCACCCTTGATTTCGTAACGCATACATCACAGCGTATATAATTGTTCTTGTATGTAGACTTGAAGTGCTAGTTCTAAACTGCTGATTTCGTACAACAGCTGTTGCTTCAATATAATTGTAACATTGAGGTTATGTGTCCTTGTTTTATTTCGAAAATGTGTATTTTATAAATTTGTGCAGTTAAATTATTTAATAAATATAACTTACAGCAATTTTTGAATCTCATAATCACAAGTATTATATTTATATAATACGTAGACTATTAAACCCGATCCCGCATGTACTAAATTTATATAAAAACAATTATATCATAATATCGAAAAGGCACAGTCAGGCATGCCAAAAGTAGTCGCTTCTGTCGGCCAGTCCCGCGACTGCCTCTTTTTTTAAGGATTATATTCCTTTACACTTCATTTTAAGAAAAAGAAAAACAATAAGCGACAGATCACGTTACCACTAGCTCAAAAAATAAATTACTGTAAAGTGTTTAACTGAACAATAAAAAATATATAATTGCATTCACAAAAGATCGATAAACCACTTAGCTTTGTGGTTTTCTACTGTTTTAACTAAAACTAACTTTATCTTGTAATTTCGAAATAATATTGTTCACCAATCAAGTTAACTCAACAAGTCTTACTGACTGCACCCCGACTTGCGACAGTGAAACAATATGATATATAACAGTTTAATGGGTAAGGAAAACAAAAACATAGTATCAATATTAATTATTTGATGGATGTTAGTAATTGCTGTTTGTTTATACAAGTAATGTATAATGAGGAACAAAATAAATTAAATTTTGAAGAACGTGATGTTATTACAAAACAAACTGCATTTTACAGTTTAGAACTTCCGCTACACTTTTTTCTCCTTTGATGACGGAAAACAAGAAAAATATTAAAAAGCTCCAGGGTTGTGAAAAATGTTACATAATATAAAATAGAATATAAAGTGCATTATTTTCCTCAAAACAAATATTTTAAGACATCTTTACATATACATCTATGCATTTATGCATTAAAGTTAGGAAGTAAAACTATCTCAATATATGAAAATATTAGAATAATCCTGTCTAGTTACTCCATATCTCTCTCTCTTTCTCTTCTTTTTTCTCTTTTACAATCTCCCCTGCAATTTTCCCTTTAGTCTCTCCCTCCCTCTCTCTCTCCCTCTCTCTCTCACTCTTCCTTCCTCCTTCTCTCTCTCTTTCACACACACACACGCACGCGCACGTACATATATAGCAAACTAGTCCTAATGTACCGACACTAGGTACGGTGGAAGTGAATAAATAATTTCGGAACGCAGATGTTTCGCTAACGTGATAGAAGCGAATTTGCAATAGTATTTTTCTACATCTTACCCTTTTTCAACCCGGCCACATCAGGAATCATCTACGTAAGGTGGGATGTTATTAATCTCACCTGAGTGTCATTTGTGCGGGCAAGGTATTGAAACTGCAGCACACACAATACCTTCTTGATTGTATTCTTCTTGCAGCAAATTGTACCTTCTTGATTGCGACTTCCTAGAGGCCAAAAGAAGGAGGCTCTTTGGACCTCAGCAACCAGATCAGTTCAAATAGAACACCTTGTAAAACATTCTAAAGCTCGTCAAAGGCGCTGGAGTCGGTTTAAGGTGAAGTGATCTTAAGGTACAGAAGAAGATCTTAAGCTGACGTGTTGGGAGCCACAGAAGTTAATCTCTCTGTTAAAAAAAAATGATAAAGTCTTAAAAGGAATGAAATCAAACTTTTTTTACTTACTCTAACTTAAATTACATATGAAGTTACATATGAAGTTAATTGTTAATCTATTCATTTAAAAGTGAAATTACCCTTGTTTTAATTTGAGCGAAATGATCAATAACTTTCTCCTTGATCTCTGTTAAATAAAAGAACTGAAAAATGAATCAAATGGAATAGCTGTAAGCATGATCACAAAAACAATATGGTACATGGTTATAAACACAACACACATGGAGTGCAAATAACTACTTTGCACCTGTATGCCAGTGTCGGCACTGTGGAATCGACAGTGCAGCCTCGCGTGCAGTATGTGCGCATGCGCACAACAGTCAAACACCTCGCCGCTGGAACTGTGAAGCGTTCAGATTTTTGTATATATAAACCAATGTTACGCTTAAGATAACATATTGTACAAGTATAAAGAAAAAACTAAAGGAAAAACGACATATTATATTAAATGTTATCGATAGTATCAAGTGGAAAGGGGGCTGCTGTAGTTACACAGTGGCTATATACGTGAACCGCCATTGCCGGGTAAATATTAACAATCCTACTGATTGGATAAACTCAATTTGTCGGGTGACAACTCAATTGTTAAGTACTTAGGTACTCGTTCAGTGGAATGGATCTCTCAATACGTGTGAGCAGTCCCGCTGACTAGGTCATTCAGCACGTCATTGAATTCCTGGAAAACAAACATTGTTCGCATCCTGCTGATAGAAGCCTTACAATCACAGGGTATGTGCTATTAGTTTCTTTATTCATCCCTCTTAGCTTCCACAACCTCATTCTGCAATGTGTTCGCACGGTATTCTGTTGTTACGCAAGTGTTTTTTCCTCAATACATTTGAAGGAAAAAAGTTTGAAGGTGGAAGAGAAAAGGAGGTCACGTATACAGGAATGAAAAGGAATTTTTACGAGGATTGTATAAAAATACATCACGATGTGTTTATGTGGAGGCCGCCTAGCTGTATATGTAGTTTTATTTTTTAAACATCTTAATCACTTGTTCTAAGTGGTATGATTTCACCACCATAATCAGCTTTAAAATCTGCATGTATTAGCGTTTTAAACTTTAAAATACGTTGACAAAACAATATAGACCTTACCTCCATCAAGAACGTTTCTAAATTCATCAGATTTTGAAAATTCAAAATGCTAGTTGAAGCAATTTTTAAGAATGATTACGATGTAAATTCATACATTTAAAAACATTTAGGGCAAAAAGTCGTGAATTTTTAAAGCTTTTATTGTTTTAAAGCCGCCATTATGAAACTGTTGGACTAATGAACTGATCCAAGCTATGAACATAACCGATTTTTGTGCTAAGTATGAATTACATCAGACTAAAATTACGTATTTTAGCGTGTTAAAACACACACACACACACACACACACACACACACACACAAATTATTGTAATTTTTTAAAATTATTAATTATTTTGGAAACAAATTTTTGTTACAAAACAAAAACTTTAGTAGATTATCCTTTTTATATTTGAACTGTATATTATATGTTTATTTATTTTCGATATCTGTTGATCCCATATGATGGCTGTTTATTATTTTTATTGCTTTTTTTTCCAAATTGTTTTAGTTCTTTTATCGATAAATGTCATCCTACTTTATGTGAACTTCTACTTTTATTTCGATAGTGAAATAATTGTTTATTAATATTTAGGATGTTTAAATATAATATGCAATGATTAAGACCAGAGCATTTTTCTTAGTAATAAAATCGTCCAAGCTATCACCAAAATAATTTACCATACATTTACCATAAATAAATAATATCATAATAATTAAATAATAATTTACCCTAAATAAAGTA
Source organism: Callitettix versicolor (assembly GCA_022606455.1). Lineage (NCBI taxonomy): Eukaryota > Metazoa > Arthropoda > Insecta > Hemiptera > Cercopidae > Callitettix > Callitettix versicolor. Next base: position 79,404,217 of record CM040189.1, read on the forward strand.
ACAATTTATTACCGAATCGTACCGAACCTGAATTCATTCGTTTAATTGTTACAATGAATTATGAGATCTGGGCGCTTAAGTTTATTATTACTTTAATGGAGCTGTAACAAAACTTTTTAATGGAGGTTTTTTTAAAAAATCTGTTTTTTATTCACTTATTATTTTAAAAAAATATATAATACCGTAATTATAGAAAAATCTAATTCTAATCATTCTAATAATATTTTACTAATAATAATAATAATAATATTTTCGCTTATTGTTAAAAATAAATTGTTTATAGCAGAATTATACACTCGCATTGTGTTGACGTTGTAATCAATGATTCATCACAAGCTTGATCCATCACAAATCCATAACTCAATCCCACATTGACAGATGAGTGATTCAGTACATCCCAGAACCATACGCCAGCAATCTCCAACAACAAGAGTAATTAATTGAAAATAGGTTTATACCTACATTTTTTAACAATTTTCCCTTAGAAAACAAGTTATTGTAACAGCTTTGCTGTAAGAAATGTGCAATGAATAAGAAATGACCTAATCCTGTCATTATATAACAAACATTTAATGTAAAAAGTACTCGTGTGGAATTGGAGGAGTTACCGACAGAAGCGAAGCTTTTGTTGATGATATCTTTGCTGAATATATAATTAGTTTGAAGATATGTTTACAAATATCTTGTTTTGCTTAAATAAATAAATACGTTAACATAGCTCAGATATTATGTACTGTAGTTTTAGTAAAAATCAGTTGTTTTATATTAATTCGTAAAGATCAGCTGATTTCATTGTTCAGCTGATAGGTTATGTTTTTAAAAACTATCAATAATAACAACAATTATTATTAATGTTTATATTAGTTTCGAATGTATTATAAACGATTACAATGAGTACGTGTTCTTTAACTAAGGAAAAATACCGAAACCAAAACAACACAACGTTTTTATGTAATACGCGTGTACTGTTATCGAAAATGAGGAAGAAAAATAGACAGAAATAGAGATGAAATTCGTTTGCTCGTTTCCGTTTCATATTTCCGTTACATTAAAAAGAGACGTTAAAGCTTCGCTTCAATAAACAAAATAGAAATATGCATTGTCTAATAGAAAAATGGTTAGGTAGCGGTTGTACGTTATACAGTCGTTATAAAACGTTGGTAAAAAAATTTGTTTTAAAAAATTACAACTTTTTACTAACAAGCCTTAAAAGATTAACAGTTAAAATCTTAACCTACCTTAAAATCAGCAATAAAATTTTTAATTTTTAAAATGAACCCGATGTGTTAAGTTGCTTACACAGATCTTAACTTTTTTAATTATCAATATTTTGTAACAGTTTAGGATGGCAACGGATTCCCCTAGGTTATTTTCGATACAAATTTAGTTTTCTGTTATTGTAATGTTTCTTAACACGATTGTTAGCGAATTTTTATTAGAAAACGAATGGTTATCATAGTAATAGCCAAACTATAACCTTGACATAACTGCAGATCGTGATTTTTAGATCACACACATACATACACACACACACACACACACACACACACATATATATATATATATATATATATATATACTTTCGCTGTATAAGCCTATATACTTTCAATAAGTCTATTGAGAAAACCCGGTTATATGGGTTTTGACGTGCATAGCTTATGTCAACAAACAATAGTTATATATATCTATATATAAGCCTAAATCTAATTCATATTATATTTCTGAAAGTTTGTGTGTTTGTTTGTTTGTTTGTTTGTTTGTTTGTTTGTTTGTTTGTTTGTTATTCAATCACGCTTTAACCACTGGACCAATTAAAGTGAAATTTGGTACGTATATGGTTTAAGTATCAGAGATACATATAGGCCTATTCCCGTTTTACAAAACGTCATTATACTACTTACCCAGCCCAAAATAATTATCAGTTTTTAGTTTTGTAACATCTTTTAACTGTAGTTATTTACTGGACATGTGATTTAGTACCTGAGATAAAGATAGATTCAATCCTATTTTAAGAATCTTAATCTGTGTTTTATTTATTGCAAAATTATTGCTTTTAATGTAACATTTTCAATATTTTAGTTGAAATTTTTTTCAAAACTGACTTTAATTTGTTACTTTGTGTTGAATTTTCAATATTAAATGTAAAAAAATCCCTACACAGAGTGCCAATTGTAAGGTAGTATATATATTTGTGTAATTACATTATGGTAAACATGCAGTGAAGCATATCCTTATTTTTCGATATTTTTGTTACTAAAATAAGCATTTATGCCTTATTTAATACTAAAATAGTATTATGTGCCAAAAAGCAAGAATACAAAATATGAATGCACGTGAAGTACGATAAAATCGAAAATAAAAGTGACCAACATAACCTCAAAATTGCTACCCGACGAAAATCAGTAACGTGTTGTAAATCGGTAAAACAATAAAAATACGTCTAACACGGGTTTTGGGTGATAAGAAACCAATTTTTTAAAAGAATACAGCATAAACAAACTGTCACGGTTGCTAGGCCTAACAAGGTGATGCGTGAAAAAACCTTTATATTTTTTTTTAAAATAGCCTACTATATATCCAGACACGGTTGTTGGGCCTATCACGGTGATACGTGAAAAAACCTTTATATTTTTTTAAAGACTACTACATATCCCAAACTGACACGTTAGTTGGGCCAATCATGGTGATGTGTGAAAAAAACCTTTATTTTATTTTAGAAAACTACATAACCTAATTGACACGGTATTTAGGCATAACACGGTGATGCGTGAAAAACCTTTATATTTTTTTAAAGAATACTACATATCCTAATTGACATGATTGTTAGGCCTAACACAGTGATGCGTGAAAAAACCTATATATTGTTTTAAAGAATACTACATAACATAACTGATACTGATGTTGAGCCTATCACGGTGATGTGTGAAGAAAACCTTTAATTTTTTAAAGAATACTACATAACCTAATTGACACGGTTGTTAGGCCTAACACGGTGATGCGTGAAAAACCTTTATATTTTTTTAAAGAATACTACATATCCTAACTGACACGGTTGTTGGGCCTATCACGGTAATGTGTGAAAAAAACTTTATTTTTTTTAAATAGTACTGAAAACCTTAACTGACACGGTTGTTAGATCTAACATGGTAATGCGTGAAAAATACTTTATATTTTTTTAAAAGAATACTCCATAAGCTAACTAACATGGTTGTTATACCTAACACGGTGATCCATTAAAAAATTATTTTTATTATTTTTTTTAAATAGTACTTATAACCTAATTGACACGGTTGTTGGGCCTAATAAGGTGACGCATGAAAAAAACCGTTATATTTTTTTTAAAGAGTACTCCATAACTTAACTAACACGGTTGTTAGGCCTAACACAGTGATGCGTGAAAAAACCTTTATATTTTTTTTAAGAATACCACATATCATAACTGACATGGTTGTTGGGCCTATCATGGCGATGTGTGAAAAAACCGTTATTTTTTTAAAGAGTACTCCAAACCTTAACTGACACGGTTGTTAAGTCTAACATGGTGATGCGTGAAAAATGTTTATATTTTTTTTAAAGAATACTCCATAAGTTAACTAACATGGTTGTTAGGCCTAACGCGGTGATGTATTAAAAAAAACCTTTATTTATTTTTTAAAAAAGAGTACTTCAGAACCTAACTGGCACGGTTGTTGGGCATAATACGGTGATGCAGGGAAAAAGCCTATTTTTTTTAAAAGAGTACTCCATAACTTAACTAACACGGTGGTGTGTTAAAAACCTTTATTTTAAAAAAGAAATACACCATAACCGAACTGACACGGTTGTTGGTCCTAACACGGTCATGCGTGATCTTTAATGTATATTACGATTGCGGGAAAAGCCGTGACGGGTAACAGGTAATCATATTATTTTTCTGAAAAATTTGTTTTTGTTTTTTTGTTTGTTATTCAATCACACTTTAACTACTGGACCAATTGAGATTAAATTTGATATGAACACGGTTTAGGTACCTGAGATAAACACAATACTATTCCAGTTTAATTGAATAATAGTGACTTTTTAATAATACTGTATTTTATTAAAATATGACAGGACCATGTTTTAGAGTATCGAGTAGCAAAAATGTATATTTCTTGGCCGAAAACCATAAATCGTATAATATTGTAAATAGTATATTTACATTTACATTTAATTTATGTAACATATATTAAAATGAAATGACCTATTCTGATTTTGAAAATCGACTATAAATTTTATTGCCTATATTATAATTGCAGGCAAAGCCGCAACGGGTAACAGCTAGTAGGCTTATATATTTATGTGTTCCTTTTTTATATTTTCAATACAGTTTGAAATGCTAATAAGGCCTGTGTGCAGACTTCAATACTGATTATGATGTTGAAATAAAATTTACACAAAAAGTATGATGAACAATTTTTTGAACGACAGCGAGACAGCTACGTGTTCCGTGATTATTGTTAGACAAATTTGGTGTTAATTAAATATCAAACGTTGTGATTTTAATTCATAATAATTAAAAATATGATATAATTGTGGTTACCTATGAAGATGACTGTGTACAATTTTAACGTATTTCTTTAGAGTATTGTTTAAATAATATTTTTTTTAAATTTATTGGCGATTTTTATTATAAACGGATCGGGAATTATGTTTGAACTCAGATTCGAGGTAAAGAAATAATTATTTCTTTGATTATAAATTCTAAGATCATTTTATAAGGGGTTATTAACAATTTTGATGAGATTTAATTGAAATTTGAAAATTAAATTGAATTTTAACAAATTTGTATCCGTAAGAAGGGAATGTGTAATAGCTTAAAGATTTATTAACTTAGAGAATCATTTTTCCTTCGACAGTACTGTATTATAAGTTAGAGATCGACCAGTGTAATAAGATAGAAATTCCGTACTGTGTATTAACTTAGAGACTACAGTCCGTAAAGTGTGGTTTACCGTGTGTATATGTTGCCGACGCCGCTGTTTGCAGGCGCTTCAATATCTTTTATCTAACAAGTAGAAGTTCCGTAAAGTGTGTTGTACAGTGTGTATATGTTGCCGACGCCGCTGCTTGCAGGCGCTTCAGTATCTTGTATCTAACAAGTAGAACTCATAAAAAACAGTTCTTTTATTATTATGTATAGTTTCAATATTAAATATCTAAATAATAAAACACGCCATCCAGCCTAATCATCACTATTTTGTTTTAGAGTTTACACTTGAATATATTGTCAATACTTTGTACAAAACTGTTTTTTTTTATTATTATTATGTATAGTTTCAATATTAAATATCTATATAATAAAACATGCCATCGCACTACATACCCAGCCTAATCATCACTATATTTCTACAGAATTTACTGTTTTCAAATACATTTTAAAAATCAAATGTATCATGTGTAAATTATCTGTAGATAGTTGTTAAAAAAAATAAACATTAAAACTATGAATAAACGCCATTATACTACATGCCCAGCCAACCGTTATAACACTGTTAGTTTACAGTTGAATATATTATCAATACTTTATGCAAGGCTGATTCTTTTAATATTGTATATTGGTAAGTTTCAATACTACATATTTAAATTATTAATACACGCTATTATACTATACTACATATCTAGCCCAATCATCACTATATTATTATATTTTACTGTTGTCAATACTTTTTGAAGTAAAATGTATCATGTTTAAAATATTCTATATAGATAGTTATCAATATTAAAACATTAAAACTACTGCATTAATAAATGTCATTAAGCTACATACCCAAGTCAGCGGTTATATTGGTATATAGAGTTTATTTTTGAAATTATTGTTCAAACTGTACAAGAGTGATGGTTTGTATTTTGTTTATATATAGGATTGAATAATAATTTTTAAATTACAAATGAACACCTATACAGTATATGTAGTTTACAATATACTACATATCCAACTAAATAATTATACTATTATTGCGTTTCACGTTGTCAATACTTTTTGTCTCAGCTAAGTGTCAATAAAAAACATTCTAATTATTAATTAAAGTCACTGTACTGGATACACAAACCAACAATCAAACTGATACAATGTTTGTTTATCTTTCAACGTATTGAGCAAACTGTACAAGAGTAAGTGTATATTTTAAACTGGATTTAATTTTGAATAATTTGGATATTATTAATGAACCCTGTTATACTAAATAACTAGCCCAGTCATTACATAGTTCATTGAGGATGCAGTTTGTTGAAATAATTGTAGTGGGATGTTAGAAAAAAGTCCACGTTGACGATGGTCCAAACCTCGATGTTAGTATTGAGGTTTGGACCATTTTCTAATCGAAGTTGGACCATATTCTAAAAGTGTGTTAATACTCTTTTAGAAGATGGTTTAAACTTCGATTAGAAAAAAGTCCACATAGACTTATATAATATTGGTAGTTGTGAATATTAAATTATTTTAAACGCCATCATACTACTTACCCAGCCCAAATTCATTATTTAGTATTCGTGTTAATTGTATAACAGGGATAATTTATACGATTACATATTGATAGGTGTGAAAAATGCTCACATTATTTTAAAACCATCATATTACTTTCCCAGCCCAAGTTCATTATTTAGTATTCTAGTGTTAATTGTATAACAGCGATGATTTATACGTTTATTACATATTAGTAGGTGATGTTAATAAAATCTCGACATTAATACACCGATATATAAATCCATCTAGAAAATGGTCCAAAACTAGATGGTAAATAGCCTACATCATGAGGTAAATCCACTTTAAAATGGTCCAAACATTGATGTTAACATACATTAATGTTAAAAAAAATATTTTATACGTTTATTACACATTGATTCGTGTGAATAATACTTGTTTAAATTATTTTAAACCATCACACTACTTACCCAGCCCAACTTCATTATTTAGTATCCCAAGTGTCAATTGTATAAGAGTGACGTTTTATACATGTTGGTAGGCGTGAATAATATATGTTAAAAATATTTTAAACACCATCATAATATTTACCCAGTTCAACTTAATTATTTAGTATTCATGTTAATTGTAACGTTTTATACATTAACTATATATTGGTGGTACCTGTTATTAATAAATGTTTAAATTATTTTGCAGGTCATTATACTACTTACCCAGCCTAAATTAATTTTAGTATTCAAGTGTTAATTGTATAACAGCGATGTTTTGAACGTTTATTATATAACGCATTACCATGGTAGACCTAACAACCGTGTCAGTTAAGGTTTTCAGTACTATTTAAAAAAAAATAAAGGTTTTTTCACACATTACCGTGACAGGCCCAACAACCGTGTCAGTTAGGATATGTAGTATTCTTTAAAAAATATAAAGGTTTTTCACACATCACCGTGATAGGCTCAACATCCGTATCAGTTATGTTATGTAGTATTCTTTAAAACATTATACAGGTTTTTCACGCATCATCGTGTTAGGCCTAACAACCATGTCAGTTAGGATATGTAGTATTCTTTAAAAAATATAAAGGTTTTTCACACATCACAGTGTTAGGACTAACAACCATGTCAGTTAGGATATGTAGTATTCTTAAAAAAATGTAAAGGTTTTTCACGCATCACCGTTTTAGGCCTAACAACTGTGTCAGGATATATAGTAGGCTATTTTTAAAAAAATATAAAGGTTTTTTCATGAATCACCTTGTTAGGCCTAACAACCGCGTCAGTTTTTGGTACAGATTATGGTAGCATATATCAACTGTCACGTCGTAATTTATGGTAAAAGTTGTAGTGGGATACTGCAACATTAAACTTGAATATCAAAGGCAGAACATTTTAGACACTAGAATATTTACTACAAAGAAATCTTTTGGTTTAATCACAAAATAAAAAAAAAGTACAGAATTATCTATTCCAAATGGAAGAAAAAGTTAAATCAAAGAAATATAGCACACACTGAGTTAATGCTGGTCACATACATTCGATTTTCGTCATACTTACTGTACTTTTTAACATGCAATGAGGCGTTTTAATGAAAAATGTACCAAAAGGATCTACATTCCATTTCTATTCCGATATTTAAGTGAAATACTGTTTATAACTCAATAACTCAATACAAAAATTTTAAGCATGTAATAAGGTGTTTTAATGAAAAATTACCAAAAGATACATTCCATATTTACCACCTTGTAATCAAATTACACAAAGTTCAGCACTGCGGCATTGAGAGCTGCCTCGGTAAGTAGATTTAAAAAATTAAAAGCTGTTTATAACTTTCAATTAAAAGAAATATATTTTTCATTCTAAAAATGTACCAAAAGGACCTACATTCCATTTTTATTCCGATATTAAAGTTAAATACTGTTTATAACTCAATAAAAAACATTTTTCATTCTAGAATGGAACATTTTTAGTTACATCACTAATAAGACCACCGTGACCAAATGAATAGAAAAAGGAATTTTGAGGTTATGCAAGCTATATATTTCGAATTTCATTGTACTTTTAATTTTAAGCATGTAATAAGGTGTTTTAATGAAAAATTACCAAAAGATACATTCCATATTTACCACCTTGTAATCAAATTACACAAAGTTCAGCACTGCGGCATTGAGAGCTGCCTCGGTAAGTAGATTTAAAAAATTAAAAGCTGTTTATAACTTTCAATTAAAAGAAATATATTTTTCATTCTAAAATGTACCAAAAGGACCTACATTCCATTTTATTCCGATATTCAATTAAATACTGTTTATAACTCATAAAAACATTTTCATTCTAGAATGGAACATTTTTAGTTACATCACTAATAAGACCACCGTGACAAAATGAATCCATTTGCAAGCTATATTTTCCATTGTACTTTTAATTTTAAGCATGTAATAAATGTTTTAATGAAAATTACTGATACATTATATTTACTTGTAATCAAATAAAAAGCATTTTCGGTAAGTAGATTTAAAAAATTAAAAGCTGTTTATAACTCTAAAAGAAATGTACCAAAAGGAACATTCCATTTTTATTCCGATATACATAACTCACTAATAAGACCTAATAAGACCATCGTGACCAAATAAATAGAAAAAGGAATTTTGGGGTTATGCAAGCTATATATTTCGAATTTCATTGTACTTTTAATTTTAAGCATGTAATAAGGTGTTTTAATGAAAAATTACCAAAAGATACATTCCATATTTACCACCTTGTAATCAAATTACACTGCGGCAAAGTTCAGCACTGTACGGCATTGAGAGCTGCCTCATTAAGTAGATTTAAAAATTAAAAGCTGTTTATAACTTTCAATTAAAAAGAAATATATTTTTCATTCTAAAATGTACCAAAAGGATCTACATTCCATTTCTATTCCGATATTTAAGTGAAATACTGTTTATAACTCAATACAAAAAAAAAAACATTTTTCATTCTAGAATGGAACATTTTTAGTTACATCACTAATAAGACCACCGTGACCAAATGAATAGAAATGGAATTTTGAGGTTATGCAAGCTATATATTTCGAATTTCATTGTACTTTTAATTTTAAGCATGTAATAAGGTGTTTTAATGAAAAATTACCAAAAGATACATTCCATATTTACCACCTTGTAATCAAATTACACAAAGCTCAGCACTGCGACATTGAGAGCTGCCTCGATAAGTAGATTTAAAAAATTAAAAGCTGTTTATAACTTTCAATTAAAAGAAATATATTTTTCATTCTAAAAATGTACCAAAAGGACCTACATTCCATTTTTATTCCGATATTAAAGTTAAATACTGTTTATAACTCAATAAAAAAAAACATTTTTCATTCTAGAATGGAACATTTTTAGTTACATCACTAATAAGAACACTGTGACCAAATGAATAGAAAAAGAAATTTTGAGGTTAGGCAAGCCACATATTTCGATTTTCATTGTACTTGCTGTACTTTTACTTTTAAGCATGTAATAAGGTATTTTAGTGAAAAATTACCAAAAGATACATTCCATTTTTACCAACCTTGTAATCAAATTACACAAAGCTCAGCACTGCGACATTAAGAGCTGCCTCGGTAAGTAGATTTAAAAAATTAAAAGCTGTTTATAACTTTCAATAAAAAAAAAAGAAATATATTTTTCATTCTAAATTATTCCTCAAATGGAATAATTTGAGTTACATCACAAAATAAGAACACCATGACCAAAAAAATTGCAGTTCTAAAAAAATTTTTTTTTATTGAAAAAATCTTGATTGCATTTTTTAAAATGACAATCAAGGCTATGTTCTCATGCTTAACACTTAGGTCCACTTAATTTTACAATTCATAATGGAGTTGCAATATACTTACCTCCTATTTAAGTGTTAACCATATAAATTATAAATAATTTCATGTTAACAAAATTCTTTTATTTAAACTAATAAAATATATTTACTTATTTGGTTAATATACAAGTCAATTAACCCTTTACACCAGTAATTGTGAGCATTCTATATTTTCAATGTTGATGTAGAACATGGATATTCACAAAGCATGTTTATTTACATTGGGTCATTCTTTTTTTTTTATTAAGCTAATTTTTCAAGTATTAATTATTTTTAAAATACAGGGATATGTGAAAATTTTAAATGGTAGCAACCTGAATATTTAAAATGAAATATTATCCATCCAAATTGGTAGAAAAAATACACAAAAATGCCATAATTTTTTTTAGTGATAATATAGGCTATAAGATCACACGCGCGCGCGCGCACACACACACACACACACAGTAATAAGAGCATAAATCACTCCCGCCCACCTACCTGCTTCTTTAATTTTCTCCTGTTTTTATGGCACAAAGTTATTGTATTAACTCGCTCATAGTTTGTGAAAACCAGTCAGCGTACACATATCAGACATTTATCTTTTTGAGACTTAATCCCCTCCATAATTAGCAAAAATATAAAATTGTCTTATTTTAATTTTGTTTAAGTTATACAAAACTTATTCATATCTTTAATTCGTTATGATGAATTAGTCATTTTGTATTTATAAGAAACAACTGATTAAATCATGCTATTAATTAAACAGCTGATAAAATATTTTCTACGGTAATCAACGAAATGTAACTCTTACGAAATTATTAATACAAGTTTTTTGTGATGTATATGCTAGGTAAAATAATGTATATATTTTTTACGTTTTTGATTTTTTCCAGTGGTAAAATATTTATTAATAATATTTTTTAACTAGAGAAACGCGATTAAATAATTATTTTACTGAAATAGAAACCCACCTACAGTCACACTAATATCTGTTTCAAGTCATTCTTATTGTCTTCTTGAATAATCATCAGAATAAATAAAAAGTTTCTGAACAAATCTGTGCTGATGTGACAAAAACGAATATTTTTTAAAAAAAAGAATCACATAAACAAAACGTTTTAGTACTTTAAAAATGACGGTATTACAAACTTATAAAATTTTTTGCAAAACCTTTTTTGAAAATCAGATTTCAAAAATTAATCAGATCTTGATTTTCGTTAAAATTACGTTAATTTAACTTTTTTTAAATTACATCGAAAATACGAAACTGGTCTAGTAAGTTTTATTATTCCTAAAAGAAATATTAAGATTCAAATATAATAATTATTTAGTTTTATCGATGATAATGATGGCATTAGTTTTCATAAAAAAGTGTATTATAAAATAGAAATAATATTTTTAAAATAATATAAGAAACGGACCAAAACATTTTTAAATTTGACACGATAATAAACTATCCGAGATGTTCAAATTAAATTTTTGATGACCTTTTGGAACTTGTACGGTACTAATTTCATGGTTTCGGATCGGGGTTACTACATTTTACAACGGAAATTCGTCAATTTTAAAAGTAAATCTGTTATTAAGCATACTAAAATTAATAATTAAAAGAATTTGTTTATTTATAAAATATAAGCTTTATCATTTAAAATAATTGTTTCACTGACGTGCTGAAATCAGATTTCTAACAATATTTTTACAAATACAATTATTTAACAACAACTATCACATGTAAGCTTTCATATCAATGAAAATATAAAAATGAATTTTCACTTATTGATGATTTATTGAATTGGATTTATTTTATTTATTGAATGAACTTCATTGGGTTTAATGAAGTTTAAAATATTTTTTTAACTAGATTTTAAGCTGACTACTCATGTAAAATAAGATTTTCAAAAGTTATTATGATTTCGTCCTTTTACATTTCAAATTGCCTTAATTTTTAAGCCTTTGGACGGATTTATTTGTAAAGAAACTTGTTCAAAACATTACCACAATTCATTTTTTTGTTGCCAAGATTGAAATCAATCGGCATTAAATAATGCTAATTACATTCTAAAATAAAATTAAAAATACGAAGATGAAGCTTAATTGCCAACAATTTCGTTTTATTAATATCAACAAATCATTTAGAATTTATAAATGCTAATTTATTCAAATAATAACGATGATTACGATGGTGAAATAGGATTTTCAAAAAGATTTAAAGAAAAAGTTATTATTTCTTTTATATTTTAAAATAGTTTGATTTCCAGAAAAGAGAAGCGGATTTTGTTACGTAATGAGTTTCTCCTAGTTCGATTTTCCTTTACAGTTTGAGTCAAATTTAACCGAAATTGCAAACGTAATAATATTACGTAACAAACGATCTCAAATAAGTGATTTAGGTAGAGATCATGATCAATGGTTTTTGTATGGTTCCGGGTCTTACCATAATGGCCGCTCCAAAAATTTTTTTGTAAACGAAAATTCGCTAACAACTCACAACTATTTTCCCTGAAATACAACTAGCCTGTTGTAATACTGTAATACTGTGTGTGGATATTTGTACAGGATATTTTATGAAAACTTAAGCCAGTATAGACCTAGGCAAACACCTCGATATTACATTCAAAGTGCCATACATCACAGCATAAGCACAAGGATAGGTGGAGCCAAGCATCTTCCATTTATCAAACATAACATAAAAGACTGGCGAATTGAATTTCAAAATATATTACAAAATATATTATCCTGAAAATATATGTATCCTGAAAATGTTTATAGGATACAATTTTAATATATATTATTTGCGGTAATAACTATATCAGTTATGGGATTTAATCAAATTTCCAAAACTTAAGAATATTTAATATTTACTTATTATCCGATAAAGATAAATAAAATTATACAAAATGTCAGACATTTTGAAATCTTTAATTTACTCTCTATTTAAAACCTCATTTTGCTATCGTAAATGGGCTATTGTTAAAATTCTCATAATTTAAAGTTTGAAATTTCACATAAAAAACCGCAAACCTTATTCTTTTAATGTAATTAGAATTACAGGAAAACCCACTGGAAAAAATCAAAAACGTAAAAAATATATACATTATTTTACCTAGCATACACATCACAAAAAACTTGTATTAATAATTTCGTAAGAGTTACATTTCGTTAATTACCGTAGAAAATATTTTATCAGCTGTTTAATTAATAGCTTGATTTAATCAGTTGTTTCTTATAAATACAAAATGACTAATTCATCATAACGTATTAAAGATATGAATAAGTTTTGTATAACTTAAACAAAATTAAAATTAGAAATTTTATATTTTTGCTAATTATGGAGGGGATTAAGTCTCAAAAAGATAAATGTCTGATATGTGACTGGTTTTCACAAACTATGGACGAGTTAATACAATGACTTTGTGCCATAAAAACAGGAGAAAATTGTAGAACTTTTATTTTGTTTAATATTTAAGAATTTTAAATTCAAAAATAGAAAACACTTTTGCAGATTGTTTGGGTTTCGAACTGATATATTCGTCACTAGCCTTCTCTGATATATATTAACTGCTTCTCTAAAACTAAGGGTTATGTTCTACAAACAATTCTCCCATATAACACAACGTAATTTTCAAATATTTCACTATATTGATGTTTTGGATTTTTATATTTTTTCTGTAAATCTGCAGCATAAAAGGTTTAAAAGGGTAAATAAATCATCCAATTCGGTTGAACAATAACATTGTATTAACCAAAAAAAAGATATTTCTCAGCGATAGTATACAATTTTATATAAATATATTTTTTTTAAAAGCTAAATAAGGCTTAATTTTGACAGCTTTTTTCGCCTCCATTTTTTCTGACAAAGTTGAAATTTTGACAGAACAGTTTTCGATATATTTATATGAGTTTTGAACCCAAAATACAAAAATATCAGGAATATGTCCCACGTATACAAACTCGTATTAAGATTTGTATTGAGTGCACATAATAAACACATAATTACTTTGTGTATTCAAAATAAATTAATACATTTTTGAATAGCCTAACGCCTCTATTGGTACATTTATTGCATTAACTGCTGTAATATGACCCGAGGTCAAGAGTTCAATATGGACGTGCTCAAAAACCAGACGAGCTTAGTAAATGTATTCCTGATTCGCTATTCATTGCCCGGAGAGGATAAAACACTTGCAAGCTGCCTTTTGACGCACCCTGTAGAATATTAAACAGGCTTTTAGCGGTGGCCTACAGTGCAGTTCATTCAATCAAACCAGCTGGTAAAATATCTATAACCTACCTATCAGATGTCTTGCCCATAAACACACAATACGTTTCAATACGTTCAAATACGTTTATTTTTTTATTTTACTTTTTTTCCTTGTACATTCGTATTTTTCCCGATTTAAAAACGCGGTTAGCTCTTGTTTTAATAAAGCAATTTTTATGCTGTATACATTCTATTTACAGTTCACGGTAATATTTTACAAACGTGTATCTTATCGTTTTGTACACGGATAACTAACTATCCGGTATTATGAAGTATATTAAACAACAATACAGCACAACAATGTAAATAGTGTGTGTGCACAACTACTTAAAACTATTACTAAGGTTTATTTAAACATCTCACGATAATTTTTGAAAAGTTATACTTAATTTCCCTGTATAATTTAAGAAAGTGAGCACAATTTTTATACAAAAATCGGATTAAATAGGATTATGACCTATTTCCGTCTAGTGGTCTATTTACTCACCTCGTAAAGGCTACCGCTGTTTTGAAACCTTACTTATTCATCTTCAGGCCGTAACAAAAAATGTAAAATCCCCCTGTCAAGGTCGTCACAAAGTTAAACGAAAAATTGAAAACACACGTCACAAACACTAAACACAATTACACGATTAAAATACACACAATAAAATTTGGTTTGGCCAAAACATACGTGCAACTCGTATGTCGTTAAATTCCGGATTTGTAACACGACTTGTAACGGAGTCCAGAATATAACGACATACGAGTTGCACATTTTTTGCTACGAGTAAACACATTTTGTATTACAGCCTGAAGATGAAACAGTAAGGTTTTGAAACCGCGGTAGCCTTAACGAGGTGAGTAAATAGACCACTAGACGGGAAAATAGGTCATAATCCTAATTAATTAAATATGTGTTCCGGTGGCTAAGTTGTAATAATGAAAATTTGAATTTATAACCAATTTTAGCTGAAATGCTAGAGGGTAGTTTCCGCCTCATAAATGGTTAGAGGATTATGACACAAAACATACTCATTTGCTTTTGTTTACCTAACATAAAGTTTTATATGAGCTGCGCCTTGTTTACAACGGAAGCCGAACATTGGCCTGGCTCAGTGTGTTAAGCTGATTAAGTAAATCTCCGAAAGAATTTACATAAAGTAACAGTTTTAAGCTAATGAATGCCGGTCTCATTTACATCTTATTTTAAACTACGTATATTGGAGAGAAACTGAAGTAATTTGGAAAATATTCTCGGCACGCAGCTGTCTCGCAGACGTGATTGGTAGTGAAGTACATAAAGTAATTTTTCATCTTAACTTTTATTTAAATTTCGATTTCACCAACTTAATCAGCATTGCAACTAGAATTCTAAACTTTTAATTACCCTGACAATCGTAAAATTATATTTCTTAATTTCGGTGGATTTCTAAAATTGAAAATGCTCATGCAGTTTTTAAAGCTGATTAGAACGGCAAAACAGATTTTCAAATGCATTTCAAACAAAAGTGTAACTTTCTTAAATATTTTAAATGGTGGATATTTCGAAACTGTTGAACGAATTTTACTTGTTCAGGATATCAACAAGATCGATTTTTACTCCAAGTTTTGAATCAATTTTTTTTTTTTTTTTAACGTCCGACTATTGTGCACACTTGGGCTAATGCAGACGATGGAATGATTTATAGCGTATGAAAATGCCAAGCCCTCGCCGGGAATCGAACCCGAGTTCTCGGGGTGAAAGTCTAGTACGCTATCCACTAGACCACCGAGGCGGCTAGTTTTGAATCAAATCGGACCAAACTAGAGAAAGTATGATAAAGGTTGTTTTATGTTATTGAGCGATGTTTGCACAAAAGGATGCTTGATGTTTAACTGCGGACTGTCATTTCGTGGAGACATTGTTTTACCAGTGTTATTTTATGTGGGCATATGTGTATAAGCTCACAACTCAGCTCACAAGGAAAAACGTTAAAATTTAAACTTCTAATAAAAATAAGCCCTTTCTACAATAATAAAATAATACTTATTTGTTACCTTATTAAAGTAATAAAAACAATGTAAATTAATCTAACTTAAATTTTAAATTCATGATAGACGTACGAATAGGATTTTAACTGTTTGCAATTAAAAATACTTTTTGGGCTAATTCATCCCCTGCCAAAAGTATTCTTTTGGCCGAGTAAGGGCTTATTTATACGGATCCTTTTGGCCGAGTAAGGGCTTATTTACACGGATCCTTTTGGCCGAGTAAGGGCTTATTTACACGGAACCTTAGTATAATAAGCCGCAAATAAGAATACGTGTTACAGCAGTTATAACATTATAACAGGTAATAATAATAACAGGAGGTATACAGGCTTGTAGGAATTGCTATTTTATGGTATATTTGTTGTAACCCCTTCCCAAAACTTTTCATGGATTACCTCACATTTTTATTATTGCAACATATCCACCGGATTACATATTTAACTAATTAGGATTATGATCTATTCTTCCCGTCAGTGGTCTATTTATTCACCTCCTAAAGGCTACCGCGGTTTTGAAACTCTACTGTTCCAATTACAAGCCGTAATCAAAATGTTAAATCCCTCTGTCAAGGTCGTCACAAAATTAAACAAAATATTAAACACGCCACAAACACTGAACATAATTACACGATTAAAATACACACGATAAAATTTGGATTGGCCAAACGATAAGTGCGACTCGTATGCCGTTACAGTCCGGACGGCACGGAATTGTATTTGTGCAACACAATTGTGTTCAGTGTTTGTGTGTTTTTAATAGTTTTTTTAACTTTGTGACGACCTCGACAGAGGGATTTTAACATTTTGTGTTACGGCCGGAAGATGGAATAGTAGAGTTTCGAAACCGCAGTAACCTTTATTACTGCTAATTCCTAATTAGGAAACCGCAGTACCTCCTAATTACTCACATTTTTATTGAACAATTAAACCGGAAATGATCTAAATGTAATTATAATCAGACAATTAGAACAGAAGATGAAGGTTTGTAGAATTAATTTCGAACGGAGATTGGACAAAGATTAATACAGAATAAAAAATACCAAAAGAATTATACTCGTAAAAGAAATTTTAGAGATATCTTTTATCAGTTGATTGTGAGAAACAAAGCTGCCGTTACATTTGAAATACTTAAGAATCCAAAAGTATGTGAAAGATCTTTATTTTCTAAAAACATTTTCCTGCAAATTTGTTTAAAACTTAATATATTACGATTTTTATTATTATTTTCTAAAATGTATAGGCAACCAAGATATTGTAATTAAGGTAAAAGGCAAAATTAATTAATGCCATAAATTATGTCGGGCGTGAATTAATAACTTCGTGCAAAATTTAAGTTAATAAACTGTAAAACGTCATATTACAATTTTAATTTAAAAGACAGACATGCTACAATGGATTACAACATTCATCGTCTTGGCTTACAATAACGTTAAACAACCTAAGTAATGATTTTATACAAGTAACCTCTACAGTACATTTCCTTGCCGTGTTATTAGGCTTCTACGCTCCCATTTCAAAGTATTTCATTTGTAAAGTGAATTACTAAGGAAGCCATCCTGGAATACAGAGACTTATTCCTCTACTAATAAAAAAAACTACTTTCAAAACCGGAGTAAATCAGTTCTTTAAAACTGTTTCTAGAATAAACATTCTGAAGTTTCAAAAAATCCTATCTGGCATCTCCGAATGAATGCAGCTCAATTCAATTATCGATTTTTTTCGCTTAACTTCCATACGTTATGCCAGTTATACTATATTCTGAACGGCGCATCTTAAAGCTATAGGTTCGAGACGCAGTTACTCCCGATGCTTTATTCTTATCGTTTACGCTGATTCCTCGTCGTCATTAGTTTAAGATCATCGACGATCAATAAATGTATCATGCCATTGACGTCATTAGAAATAATAGGTCGTATTTAGGGTAATTTAAAGTAATTTATTACAGAATATTGGAGATTAGAGAATATCATTGACATAATGGAAGGTTTTCATTGACAATATTGAATACCATTGAACGTTAAACATATTTATAAATATATATCATGTCATTGAAGTCAATAGAAATAATAAAACGTATTTATTTATTATAATAATAATAATAAAATAATAAAAATAATAATAATAATAATAATAAAATAATAATAAAATAATAAAAAGGTTATTTATTATAGATTATTGGAGATTAGAGAATATCATTGACATGTTGTTCCGATTATTATTGGATTTTATTCCAAATATTCAAATACCACTAAAGGTTAAACATTAAATATCATGGAGGGCTTTAATGTGACAAAGGTAGTTTTAGGCATCAAAGGTAATTAAGCCAATGAAGGTCAATTACGGTAATTGAAAACAATCGAAAGTCATTATCTGCTAATAAAAATTATAAAGTTCACTTTATGTTATGAATGCCATTATAGATCATTACTTATTAAAGATTAGAGTTTGTATTCGAGATCATGAGAGTCACTGAGATCATTGGAAAAAATAGAGGTAATTATGGTTAATTAAATTCACTGAATGTTAATCTACTGTACTGAAAGTCAATAGAATGGGTCAGGTGGAGGGTTAAGGTAGTCTTTGGAATTTATGAATTTAAAGAGAGCCAGTGAAGGTAATTAAATGTGAATGAATGACATCTAGGTTATAGAGGTTAGAAAGCACTTCAATATTATTGGAAGTCATAAGGTTAATTAAAGAATCTCTAGAGATTATTTAAAGCCCAGAAGTTATAGAAGTAAAATCGTGTTTGGATTATAGTATATTTGGTAAAAGAAGGAAAAAACGAATAAATTAATCGACAATAATGAAATATAAATGAAATACAAGCTTGTGCCATATATCGCACAATACTTGGGGAACATATTGACTGACCTGACACGTGTAGAAATACCAAGTGTTTCAGTACGGGTGTAATTTGCCGCAAGAGTGCATCTTCTAGTGGAACTGTGTTAGTATGCCGGAAGCAACGTTAGCCAACACTGTAATCTGCGCATGCGAATGAATATTCGTTGGGAAATGTGTTTGGTAATTGCATTTTGATTAGATTTGTCACGTTCTCCAGATAAAAAAACTAGAAATACTTTAACACATAATTTTCTCACACAACATTAATTGCAAAATAGACCTAATTTTTGTGATAGGTAAATGTGACGTCTTTTATTTAGTTTTAGCCATAATATGTATCACTCCGCAACTATCCTTTTCAAAGGAGAACGTAATAAATAGAGCGATATAATTCAGCAAAGGCTTTCACATTAAATAATTTAAGAGACGTTCAAACATTTTAAGCTACTTAGAACTCAAACTCATGCCAACTTTAAGGTACACCAATAAAGGATCGGAAATTATCGATAAGAACGAAATATTGATTCAAAATCTGTCCTTTATGTTTGTATATCAAACGAATGTACAACTCTGTTTATAAAAAATTGTTCAATGCTGGAATGTAATTTTATTATTGTTATTTACTTCAAATATTTGCAACATTTTGTGCGATATTTGAGAAACAAAGTCAAATTGTATGTTCTCGAATATAAAAAAGCGATGCATAACAAATACACTATATACCGTATTTTTTAAAAGCACTCTTTGGTGGCAACAAAGTACACAACGTAGTTCGTCAGACTTTATTTTAGTCAGCTATTGAGTGAACAGTGGTCTCCTTAGAAACAAATAATTTTGCTTTAAAAATTTGTAAATAATAATTGTGATTAATATTTTACTAGTAATCACAAAACGTAGCTAACATATGGAAACTTTTATTTTCCAAAATCAAGTAATATTTATTAACACATTCTAGTTGGACTACGCGATAAAAATATTCCTATTGGCACGTTCGAATTATCCCAACGGTAAAACATTCTATTCCGGATTACCACTGGCTTGAGTGGTTGAGTCGCATTGCACCCTTAACCATTGGGATAGGTTTATCAATTTGCTGACGTTCGGAAAGCTCTTCTTTCTTTCTTAATATTAACAAGTATAATAATGATAATATATATATATATATATATATATATATATATATATATATATATATATATATATATATGTGTGTGTGTGTGTGTGTGTGTGTCGCAATTTTGGTCCAATTTAATTAAAACTTAGCACAAAAATCGATAAACAAACAAATATCGTTCCACAGTTTCAAAATTTCGGCCGTTTCCAATCATTAAAAATGTATAAGTTTTTGACTTAATTTTTTAAAATCTGGTTTCCCTATCGTAATCAGCGTTAAAAACTGGATTAATTAACTTTTTGAATTTTCAAAATTCAACTTTAACGTTGAAATTATGAAATGTTTTTGACATCGGTCAGGGTTAATTTTAGTATTATCGTTGTAACATGAAAGTTTAAAGTGCTAATGTTTGTAAATTTTAATACAGCTTAGATTGAAGAATTTAGAATTTCTAAAATGTTAAGATAGGCCTACTTTTTTAATATGTTTTTTTAATTCGATTCTTTCATGTCAGCGAGCCAGCTGCTTGAAAAGATTACGCGTATTTTATTTAACACAATGTGTATATAGTCTATTCATTAAAAATTTTCAACGACTTCTCAAAACGTGATCTTGAAGTCAGGAACGGTGCTCACTTCAAGATCCCGGTCTTACCATAATGGCTGCTCAAATAGGTCTTTTTTCTAATAATAATTCGCCAAAAACATCCGTAGAACTAAGGGCTGAGCGTTTGAAAGTTTATCGTCCACATATTATCCAGTGCCGAGTAATAGCTGGGGGTAGATATTTTCTTTTGTCCTGCAGGAGTTTCATTAACTGGTTATTGCCGATAAATATCACCACCTCGACTTCAGAAGGATATAAGTCCATATCTGCAGGCTTGGGTATTGTCTTCGCACTTCGTAAACACAAACGTTTCGGATTATTAAAGTTCTCACCAATATTGATTTCACATTATTTCCTCACACAAAAATGGGAAATAGCTAGAGATATAATTCTGTCGAGTTGCCCGTGAAAATTAATTGTCTGCACCAAATTGGTTTTTAACAAGAACTTATCAAATTATAAGTGCGTTAGGTACAAATATAAGACTGAGGAAAATGTTAAATTATCGCGGCACACAGCTGTCTTGTTGACGTGATAGAAGCGGACTTCCAAAAGAATCTTTCTTTGTCTTATCCTTTATTAATGTTTTATATCATCAATCTGACCAGCTGTATTATTAACATTGAAAATATGAAAATGAACCCTGACCGCCGTCAAATTAAATGTGTTGATTTAACGTATTTTGAAAATTTAAAATGCTAATCGTTTTTCGTGCCCTGCAAGGGCGAAAAACCGTAAAATTTTGAAATTTGTCATTAATCTTAATAGGACATGAAGATGTCAAACTTATAGAAATGTTCTTTAAATGTCACTTAAATTGTAATTTTAAAAAATAGGGCTTTTTAAGTGTCTGAAAACCATTAAATTTTTATGTTTTTCGTTTGAATAAGTAACGAAAGCTATTAAATATTAAATTCCCCTCTGGGCTCGAATATATCACTGAAATTGAAATTTTTGTTTGTTCCGAGACTTTTAAAAACCTAATAAAATATTTGTATGAATATTGTAACATAAATGTTTTTGTTTTTCAAAAATGTTTGAAATTAATACTCTACTCAGATAGTTACCGTAGTATTTTCTAATTAACTATAATTCTAAATACTTTCACCTCATTAGGAATCATAAAACATGATTAGTAGACTACTAATGTCTTCTAATCATATGAAAGCTTTATAATTTTCCTTTTCGATATTGGGTAAACAATACAATGTACTTGTTTGTAATGTGTGATAATAATTATTCTGTACAGCTAAAGGTAAAATTTACAGCTTAAGAATACAAATTTTAAAACATGGAAATACTTTTTTTGTCAGAGTTACAAATTTATATTGTAATAGTGAATATATAAAAAATGACGTATTATAACTCGTGAAAAAAATTATTTTTAGCATTTTATAGTATTTGTATCACGTCTTCTTTATATGTGGAATTTAATTGACAATTTTTAAAATTTTAACCTTTTTTGTGAAAACCATAATTAGAGATTTTTAAAAATAGTCTTACTTATTTTAAAATTCTTTCCCTCTACCTACAAAATTTATTCGTTGTTATTTTTACGGTATCTAGAATACACTAAGGGATTACGTCAGCAAAAGTCAGCAGTGCGTATGACGTCACTGGAGTCAACTCTCGCCACAGTACCATTGAGCCAGTATTGTACACTGTTAGCCATAGTTATATTTGTATTTGGTTAGGTTGTTGTTTTGTTTGTTCACTTAGTTTCGCTTGAATATTTTATTACTTGCATTCACCCTGCGTTTGTAATAAAATCACTAACTTAATATTTTCGTTTTTTGTCGTATATCTATATATAAAATATAAATCAGTAGTTACATTATTCATAATTTATTTGGTAAAAATAAATGAAATGTAAAACGAAATTTCAGTGTTTTATGAAATTAAGTTATGGGTTACATCATGAAATATTTGGGCATTTGTTTACAGATTTACAGTTGAAGAATTATATCATAAATTTGCACAATATCACTCATCGGAATATAAAATCATAAACTCAGAAATAAACGTACACTTCACAGAAATAAACGTATAGAAATACAATAACACTCTAACTATAATACGAAGAAAATATGTATTCTAATACCTGTGAACAATACGATAATGCATTTCCCCGTACATTGCTGTGCGGTGTGGAGCTCGTGTACTCGACAGCTCTGACGTCACACCTGCCCGTGAAACACCCGTGGCTAACTGGAAACTGAGAAGCATATATTCTCGTCCGAGACAGTTTTAAAATAATTACGTCACGCAACGGTCTCGCTGACGTGATAGAAGCGATTCTCTAAAAAGTACTTTTCCTTATCCTAACCTTTTTGAAATCCTCATTTCACCATTATAATCTGAATTATAGTCTTCATATACAAGCATTTTGAACTTTCAAATTACATTGAAAATACGAAAACGAACCCTGTTCGCTGTCAAAATACGTTTTTAATTTCAACGTATTTTGAAAATTCAAAAACATAATTTATGCAGTTTTTACGCTGATAACTGAATGAATTGTTTCATTTTTTATTTCCTGTTTATCAGGATTTACTTAAACTATATTCATAAATAAAGATTCTAATGTCAAGTAAAAATTCCAAATCATGATGGTATTAATGATACTATGACTGAAACCATGAGTTTGATAAATATATGACTTAACTACACACAAATTTATTAGCGATTTCCATTGAAGTTAATGGTGCTCTCCAGTGAGATATTAAAATTAACGCGGATCCTGACATCTATGTCATTTTGTGAGGGTAATTCAAAATTTCAAGAGCATAAAAGAAGGAAAAAATAATTTTTAAAGCTAAATTCAATTGACTTTTAACACTGTAATCGCAAACGCATTCGACAGTTTCAAAATGGCGATATTTTAAAAATAATAAATATTTGTTTAAAATTAAAATTACAAGCATGTTTTTTTCATAGTAATCAGCGTTAAAAGTTGCAGAAATTAGTATTTTGAATTTTCAAAATCTGTGAAATATAAAAATTAAATTTTACGGCAGTCATTTGTTTTTGTATTTCAATATTAATTTTAAAGTTTACTGTGCTAATTTACGCTGATTTTGTTCAAACTAGGTACAAAAATCGATTTTAAAAACAGCTTGTACATGTTATTTCGGCAAAACCGGTTAAACTGTTTCAAAATGGCAATTCCAAATTTGATATATCGTAACTTTTTTAATCTGATTTCATTATCGTAATTATCACCAAATGTGCTTAAAGTAAATCTGTTTAAAATCACCAAATTCATTTAAAATTTTTAAAAATCCAGTGAAATTAAGAAAACGTATTTGGCGGTGGTCAGGGTCCGTTTCATTGTTAGTTGAAAATTTGAAATGCTAATATATGCAGATTTTAATGCTGTTTACGATTTAAAAATCATATATTTTTTAAAAAGGGGTAATTAAAAATATTTTTTAACTCGCGTCTATTACGTCAGCGAGACAGCTGCGTGCAGCGATTATTTAATATTTAATAGCGGGTTAAGACATGTAAATACATGTAAATATTTAATAGCAGGCAACGTGTAAACATGTGAGAGGCGAATTTTCCAAAGGAAAACGAACAGTTTATGTCACACAGTACTGCAACAATAAGGTGGTTAAATGTGCAGGAACATCGTACAAAAGAGAACGGCTTCATTCAAACTTTGTAACGCCTGAACACGACTTTAAAACAGAAAATTCTTTCTACATAGTTTCTAGTGTCTGTATTTGTCTTTTCAGTTCTATTTTCTTGATTTATATAAAATTCAAACGTGTACGGAACATCTGATTATGAATTTTCATTGTAAAGTTGACATAAAATCAAGCAAACAGTTCGTTTTTGATAGTTCAGTTCATTATAAACATGTCAACCGGAAATGGATTGTAAAATTAAATTAAATATAAAATGTATATATTTTTAAATTTAACTATATCATTTTTAATACAAATTTTAATTTTTTTTGTTTTCCTATGTGCAGATAACATTTTATTGAAAGGCTAAACCTACTGTCTAGAATTATTTTGACTGCTCGATACGCTCTCAGCTGAAAATACCCGTGATATGTGTCCTTTAAAACAACGAAAAATTATTTGTAATACAATAAAAATCCGGTAAACATATAATTCCTATTTATATTTAAATCTGTCGCCAGCTGTAATGTTCGGTAAGATTCGTGTCAGGTCGATCTAGTTCGGCTCATTCCGTTATTTTACGAAACGAATTAAGTAATACAAGAATAGTTGTTCATAAATAATTTTAAGAATTTTCGTTAAAAACAGTTTAAAAATCTGTCGTGTTATATTTTTCTGGAAGAAGAAAAAAGGTTTATACATTTTAGTGTTATAACCAGAATTAACTTTAAAAAATAATTAATTAAATTTCAAGAAGTTCTAATAACACAACTGCCTGACTTAAAAAAAAAAAACAAAAATACGAAATTTTTTTTCTATCGAATAGCTGCTTCTTCTGAACGAAAGCAGAAAAAATATATGTCATTTCTAATTTATTAATCTAAACATATTTATATAAGCAATGTATTCGAAACTTCAATATAACCTCGAGATTTGCAATGTGCAATATGCAATTGAGATTTATCAATTTGTATGAGAAATAAAAAGCTTTAGGTTATGTTTGTGGTTAAATTTATTTTGTTTCGTATATTCAAGTACAACTGGGGAGAAGGTGGAATTAAAGGCTCTGAATATAATCAAGACTAGGCCTTACTTTCATTAGGCTTTCCCTTTCTACTTCCCTTACTCAATCAACCTTTATTTCCTTTTGGTTTTAATCAAGTAAATGTATTTAATTATGATATTAATATCTTGTTTGACTATTTAAAAGTAAATTGTTCAATGACATTTACAAGGTAAATAAAAACTTGAGCGTTTTGTGACATCTTACCAATAACTTAGACTCTTATTGTATCTTACCAAACACTTAGACTCTTAGTGAATCTTACCAAGAACTTAGACTCTTAGTGTATCTCGCCAAGAACTTAAACTCTTATTGTATCTTACGAAGAACTTAGACCAAGGCTCTTAGTGTAACTTAGTTATCGTCTGTCATTTTGGGAAAGAAGACGACTTTAATTTGGTAAGATTTTTCCAGCTCAACAGTATCTTAACATAAATATTTTATTCAATAGGTTTTCACAATTTGTTCTACAAAATCTCATTGAGTCTATTCTTTTTATTAATTGGGTTTCCTAAAATTCAGTCACTGTAAAAAAGTAAAAATATTTTTTTATTTTTAACGAACGGGAAGGCTATTTTTGAAAGTAAAATGACGATAACGTCAAAAATTAATTTCTACTATTTAATAGCAGTTATTGCCAGACATTTTAAATATTAACTGAAGTAAGAGTAATTAAAGTGATGAATTTAAGTATTAAAAAAATATGGACATGTATAATAGTATATGAAAAATAGTGTTATTGAACATAAAGATTGAAAAGTAACTATTTAAATTTTTTAAAGTCTATTTCTTCCTTTTGTTAAAAATATATAACTGTTACAATGCTAATATAGTCACCGCGACCCTAGATAAAAGCGCATATGTTATAATAAATACAATTAAGTGGAAGTAAATTTTAGAATCATTACACAATAATAAGACAAGTTTTCAAATTATTGAACATTTTAAAAGTTAAAAATCAAATACTTAAATAATATTTTAAAATTACATTGAAACAATGGCGGGAGATATTCAGTTATTTAAACATAATTTTTAAAAAAACATTTAAAGAATCATTTCTTAAAGCAATTTTCATAATCGTTAATTACTCAAAAGAAAAATTATTTACCTTCACATCACTCATATAGAACTAAAATAAAAGTATATTTTTAATTATTTATTAAAACGTACTTAACTACTTAATATTTCCCTCGTATTTAGCCATTCTAAATTTATATTCGGTATTGAAAAAATTATATATATATATATATATATATATATATATCTTCAATGTTAAAAAATTAATTTTGCTTACAAGTTTTTTTAAGTTATAGCTACAATACACATAACATATTATTTTAAAAATTCTCATTAATATTAAAAATAATTAATATAAAATTTAATTATACACTATATTTTTGTCTAATCACCGGAAACAAGGGATTGTTTGATAATCCAACCCTTGAACAAGGAACTGAAATTGTTCCTGTTACCATTTAACGATCAATTTTTAATTTCAAACAAATTATGTTTTACCCTGTTTGAACCAAAACGGCTTTGTATTGTCGTTATTAATCTCTACAACCTCAAAAACTATGAATTCGACATTATATTTTTTAATTTTTTAATTCTATTCTCTCTGACAATAGGATGATGGCAAATGTCAGATTACAAAAATTGCATGCACTATCTGTTTAGACGAAATACTATGTTTATGCACAGAATAAACGTGATTATCGAAACTTGGTATTTTTGAATCAAAACATCAGACATAAAACAAAAGGAATAGAAAATCCACCATTGTTTCTTTGAAGCCTTTGAATTTATCCTTCTTGCTGCGATATTAACACTTTTCTATTATTAACAAATAATGACTTCTCAGTGCTAATGTAAGATTGATTACAACTGCAATTGTAAAGCTAATTAAAGGTTCTCGCTATTGATTACGTCCAAACATAACGTTCTCTAATTGCTTACATGTAACATCCGTAACTTTTATAAGCAAAAACAGTCGAATCCAACTCCAAGCTTAATTAAAGTTAGTTTAATTTGCCGTGAGTTATCAGCCCATATACGGAACTAACTATTCGTGAATATAAAAGTTGATGTAATATTTAGTATACACAAACACAGTGAATAGTTACTTAGTTATGGCAATTTAAAGCTACTGTTTTCTTTTATTTATATAGACAAAATAATGGTAAACACAAATTATTTATTTTGTAATATCAATGCGTATTTTCAAGGAATATTTGTGATTTCGTATATATTTTTAATTTGTTAGTAGCACAATCAAGTGCATTACTCAGTTAATCCATTCATATGTTTCAATATCTTCAAAAAAGTATACGTATGGGCAGGGAATGTTACAGACAGAAGAGAAAGCTTTTGTTAATGATATATTTGCTGAATCTATAATTAGTTTGAAGATAAGTTTACAAATATCTTGTTTTGTTTAAATAAATAAATACGTGAACCAAGCTTAAATATTATTTACTGTAGTTGTAATAAAAGATCAGTTGTTTTATATTAATTTGTAATGATCAACTGATTTCATTGAACAGCTGATAGGCAATAAGTTTCAGGTTATGTTGTTAAAAACTAGAAATAATTATTATAACAGTTATATTTTTTCAAATGCATTATAAAAGGTTATAACGTGCACGTGTTCTTCAACTAAGGAAAAATACTGAAACCAAAGCAACACAACGTTTTCATATAATACGCTTGTACTGTTATCAAAAAGGAAGACGAAAAAAGTAGATAGACGGAATTCGTTTGTTTGTTCGTTCCGTATTTCCGTTACATACGGCCCTTAGGCAGATTTTTTTTCTATTCTCTCATCTCGCCAAAGATATCACTAAAAGCTAATGAAGACGATGGTATGATTTATAGCGTATGAAAATGCCAAGCCCTGGCCGGAAATCGAACCCGGGTGCTCGGGGTGAAAGCCTAGTACGCTATCAACTAGGCCACCGAGGCGGCTTGGGTCTACATATAAAGAAGCATGTCTTTGTGCATTTAATTTTTACGTTCGTTTTTTTTTACCGCGTACTTTTTTACCGTCTAGATGAAATCCCTGCCTGCTTCGAAGACCGACCCCATGATATATCTTCTGAATTATTTTAATTATTTAAATTATTACAACGAAAACAAATATTAGAACTTAACTTTTATTTGTTTTTGTTTTTATTCAACTGTTGATATATGAAAATTACACTTTGGTTACCATGGAAACTAATATTAGAACTTACGTATTTATAATTGTTTTTCAATTCAAGAGCAGCTATGAAAATTGTAATATTGTTACCATGGAAACCAAAATCATAATTTCTTTATATCATTTACTATTTAACAGCTGTAACAAAAGTATTTATAATTAATAAATAAATATTATGAAGGAAAAAGAAGTTTGAAGAACGAATTGTTTTTTATGTACTATTTTAATTAAAAATCCTTCCTTACTGCATTTGTACGTTACAAAATGAATTGTTCCCTCACAACTTTAACCCTCTAGTTACTGTTTTCTTGGTTGTGTGTTGATTGGTCACTACTTCAGTCAAAGAAATTATTTTTGTTCATATTAAAATGATAGAATAATCCGATTAAAGGTTTTTGTAACTTTTTTTTTTAATTTATTCTGTGTTTTGTCGTGTTTTATTTTTGTTGACGTCAAAAATACACACATAAAAATATAGCGAATAATACTGAAAAGCCGTGAATAATAGAAGAAACGCTCGGCCTAAACATAGATGCACGAAAAGAAAGCTAATAGTAAACTTAAATATTGTTTATGTTGGAAAATTTCAACACTTTGACAGGTTCTGAACAATTAAGATAAAATAGATATGTGCAGACGTTTTTATTACCATTGCAGAAGACGATTTTTTCAAAGAAAAGTTATTAAAAGAATACTAACAACTGAAAACTTCTTTTAAAATTTAGTAATTCAGTAGAGAAGAAAGTTTTAAACTCCAATAAGTGGGATGGGTTAAGTTAACACCTTGTAAAAAATTTCTGAACTTTTCATCTGATCCGATCATTATTCAACTCCATGCTCGCAACGCTTCCAGATGGAGAAATTATATGAGTTGAACTTTCGAAAATATTTCTGGGGTTTTTCAAGGAAATTGTATTCTACTTTTGTTGTATCGCACAGTGTTGGTATGGTGATTTGTGTTTGCTATTACGCTATTACTGATTTGCCTTTTCACGCAATTGTTGTGATTATTATTATTCACGCCTTTTCAGTATTAATCGCCTTTATTTTTATGTGGTGTATTTTTGACGTCAACAATAATACAACACGAGAAACACAGAACAAATTTAAAAAAAATAATGTTACAAAACCCTTATGGTATGGTGATTGTGATGGTACAGTGTTTGATTTAAGATATTTCCAATAATTTTAATTACAAGTTACGATCGTTACGTAGTTTCCAGTATTATGTTTTTATAAAGTAATATTATTGATTTATTGAATGAAAGTGTTATAATTTATTTTAAATATGAATTACAATAATGTGTATAGAAATAAATAGTGTTTATTTTATTTATTGAAATTCAATTATTAATTTATGCTGGAAAAATTCTTTCCGTATATGATATATCATAAATATTGTTCAATATACAATAATATTTTATTATTTCATTTAAATGCCGTTAAGTGTATTTTTCTTAAAGTTTATTGCTCCATGAAAATAAAATTTATTTAAGAAATCTTTATAATAGATATTGTATTTGTAAGCAAATTTCCATTGGAAAATAAACCTTTTGAGCGGCCATGATAGTAAGATCCTGCCCGGAGCCTTGAAATGAGCGCCTTTTCTGACCCCTAAATTATTTTTTGAGGATTCATTGAATTATATATATATATATATATATATATATATATATATATATATATATGTGTGTGTGTGTGTGTGTGTGTGTGTGTTCGTCTGTTAGCACTTGATACAAAGTCTGATTTTAATAATAGATTGTATAAGTTCATTACTCACTAAAATCCGTTAATTATTTCAAAATTGTCAAACTTCCAAAATTATAAAAATTTCATATCGTTTTTACTTTAATATTTTTTGAAAATCAGATTTCGTCATAGTAAAATGCAATAATTAGCATCTTATATTCCACTCAAAAATTCAACAGTTTCAATATTATTGTTTCAAATCTTTAAAAAATTCATATTAAATATTTTTTTAAATCTGATTTCACAGAACTCCGTTAAACATTAGGAAATTTTATCACCTCAGTTTATTTTCATATTTTATATGCCGTTAGTAAGTTTAAAGTGCTATAGTATGCAGATATAAATGCTGATTATGATACTGAAATTAAAAATTCAAAAAGGATAAGACAAAAAATACTTTTGGAAGTTATTTACTATCACGTTAGCGAGACAGTTGCGTGCTGCGATTATTTATTATTGAAGCCACGCGCACGCGTACTCATAGGATGCGGGATCGTCTATAAAATAGAGCGTGTCTGTCACTAAGTAATTTATTACTTTTTACTATTTAATTATTTTTGATTAAAAATAATTGATCCGGTGAGTATCAACAAACTATCAACAATAGATGTAAATCTAGGTATTCATTCATTGAGTAACAAAGTTTAGTTATCGCTGGTACAGTTTACCATTGTGTTAGTTTATTGTTTTCCGTTTACAGTAAATGTCCCAACTCTAGTTGCTATTGTGTAATAACTACTGTCAAATAATCATTTAAATGTAGACAAACTTTCTTGTGTTATATATATTCTATATATATTCTTGTGTTATATATATTGTGTTATATATATTCTTGTGTGTTGTGTTATATATATTCCTGTGTTATATATTGTCACAGCTCAACTTTACAGAACAGAATT
This sequence comes from Callitettix versicolor, assembly GCA_022606455.1. Taxonomy (NCBI): domain Eukaryota; kingdom Metazoa; phylum Arthropoda; class Insecta; order Hemiptera; family Cercopidae; genus Callitettix; species Callitettix versicolor. Next base: position 79,435,877 of record CM040189.1, read on the forward strand.
CACGTTTTAGTTAGGTTAATTTTAGAACAGATAGATATAAACGTAAATATTTCTGTATACTGACTTACGTTTTAGGTCGGGCGGCCATAAAATGCGGAGTAGAGTTGCGCTGAGCGGAGCCAAATATGAATTCAAAAGCGAACTATTGTTTATTACGTAAGTGCGGCAACTGAAAACAAAACGGAATCAAATAACGTGTAGCTTCGACTGTGTCTAGATTCGGTTTTGAAAGTGACTCTGCTTCCCCCACCTCCACGTTGACCACGCCTTTAAAGTTATTATTTCTAAATACCGTGGTTACCGTTACCTAGGTTACGGTTTTTAAACATATTAGGTTGTTAGAATCCGTTACTGTAAGCCTAAATATTTAGATTCAAAAGATATAAACGTGTTTTTTAAACTGACTGAACTCCGCTTCCGACTGCCGTTCATCTCATTCCGCTCGGCTCAGCGTCCGTAAGATCACAGGTCAGGGCCTTACCACGATTGCCGCTCTAATTGTACATTGAACAATGAAAATTTACTAAAAACTGCTACCTTATGAAATGAACATTACATAAGTTAACTGACATTAAATTATTCCCCCATTATACACTTCGGGGACCAATTCATCTCTATAATCAATAAATATTGAAAATGCAGTTCACACTATGCGTTCTGCCTAATTAAAGGGAACGCATTCTGTAGGGGTTTTATAGCAGTACAATAAAAACCAAGTAGGAAAGAAAATGTTGACTGAGTTTCGTGTTTGCTACAAGGCAGTACCAGATAATGGCTGGTTTCTACTGGGAACAAACTCTAACGCTGAACGAAACTGGAGATACTAGTTAAACGTATGTCGCTCACAGCTGTACGTAACGCTTCTATACGGTCTTCAAACATTTAAAATAAACTTAACCTCAAAGCTAGTTGCAACTACGGTTTAAACAGCTGTTAGAAGGAATACTTAATTTGTAAGAATTTTAAATGTCAGCTGTTTGATTTATTTGTTTTTAAAATGCTTATACTGTTTGTAGTCCAGGACGGAAGGTACATCTTTTTTACTAGCTAAAATTTTAATAATCTTAAAAAACCCTTCACAAAGAAATTTATTCATATAGGCCTACATATATTCAGGTTCAATTTTCAAACTATTTTAAAAGTTTGTTTATTTGTCACGACAATTTGCAAGCTCGATAACAAAAGGATCTATCGATTGACTTAGGCTTCAATTTATAAAACTAATCAAAATCTGCTTGGAATAGAACTTCATTGAATTTAAAAGATATTGCTGAAAAATTATGGGGTGTTAGAGGGGTGTTACAGGGGTGAATATTTCCGGTGGGAGTTACGTATCAGTTATTTCGAGTGGGATATCAAATTTCAAGGAACTTTTGTCCTGAATCCGAATATGCCACTTGAATTGAAGAAGGTTTTGGGGTTTTCAAAAAGCAATAAATTATTGTTTTGAATCTGAATGCGATATTTAGGACGTACACTGAAAATATTACGCTAAATCAGAATATGTTACTTAAATTATTCATTTTTTGTTAATTTCGTACTTCGGAACGAAACTGTTTAGGACATCTCTGTTTCCGGTTCTGTTTCGCTTCTTCTTTAATATCATTATTTTTTTTTAAATCACTAAAGGGATAAAAACCCACTAAAGGGATATCATACCCCATATAATAGTTTTTATTGGAAAAATGTGTTTTTAATCAGATCATCTTGAAACGTAACATAATTGCTCTACAACACAAGTAATGAAATATATTTTTCACCTTTTTTCCAAAATTCATCCCCTGAAGGTTTTTTCAATACCTCCTTTTAGAAAGTAGAAATGTAAAAAGAGAATATAAAATTTTGTTTTGGAAAAAATATTTTTGGATCATATATTCTAGATGTACATACTCTGAAAGAAAAAAAAATAAACAAGTATTTCAGCATTTTTCTGAATTCATCCCCTAAAAATGCAAAAATATAAAAAAGGTATAAATGTTTGCATTGGGTAAATAAGTTTTTACCGGTTTTTTTAAAATTAAACAATAACATCTAAAATAAATTATGAAACACGTAATTCAGCATTTTTCGAATTCATCCCCTAAAAGAATAAAATGAAAAAAGATGTATATTTGTATTGGAGAAAATATTTTTGTATTAGATTTTCCTGAAACTTAACAAAAATCTAAACACAAATTGTGAAACACATATTTCAGCATTTTCCGAAACATAATTCGGATTTTTTTTTCAAAACTGTAGCCTATATAAATACTCTAAAACACAAAAGACGAAATGATTATTTCAGTGTTTTTCCGAATTCATCCCATAAAGGGGGAAAAGGAGGTGTAAAATCGTTTTCAATGGAAAAAATAATTAATATATTTTTGTATAAGTTACCCTTATATTTACGAGTTTTTGGATATTATAATTTGAATGTAACATGTCAATAAATAATATCATGTTCTGCATATGTTATTGATTTCAAATTCACTGTTAAATAATCACAAGTTTTGTAATTTTGGTTCAGTTTATTGTCAGCTCTCCCAATGTAGCGCACCGCCTACTTTAAATACAATAATTAAAGTATTGTATTGGTTTTATCAATATATCTATTTATGTTTATAAATTATTATTACATTATTAAAACAGTGTAGTTTCGTGGGCAAAGCCTCGACGGGTAATGCTATTTCGCTGATATTAGAAAACCGTTTGGGTTTTAAAAACTTGTTCTTATCAAAACTGGTTTGAACTAATACCGACAATAAATACAGAAAAAAATTCAGCACAATGATTTAAATGGAAGTTGTTGAAAACCCTTTGTGTCTGTTAAATATTTGGAAAAAATATTGTACTGAATAATTCAAAAAATTTTACTATTAACTCTTTGTGTTACTCAAGTAATTATGTAATTCAATTACATAATTGTATTGTTGTATTATTATAATTATAATTGTATTATTACAATTATAATTGTATTATTATAATTATATTATTGAATATTGAATTGTAATTCAAATTACTTCGGCTTTTGTTATAAACGTTTTGTTGTTCAATTGAAACAAAACTAGCAATCGTATTGAAATAACGCTGACTTTATGATATCGTTACGGTATATAGTGATGCAATATCGAACGATGTCATCACTGCTAACTGAATTTAATTGACCTTGTAGCTCTGAAACTTTACGAAAATTATATAAAAAACGTTTAATTAATTTTTAACTCCAGATAGATATAACGTGAATAGATTAAAGGAAATATTTTTTTAAACTTACTTTTTTGAGAAGTTAAACCAGAGTTGAAGTAAAAATGTAAAACGTCATGACACGATTTTGTGGTGTAATGTAATTTTACAATTTAATTTTGATCCAGTTTGATTCAAAAGTAGCACACAAATCGAATATTGATTGGACAAGTCCGTTAACCAGCAAAGTTCGTTCGACAGTCTCAAAGAGGTCATCATTAAAAAACGCATAACGTTTTTGTCTTAAATATTTTTGAAAATGTGACTTTACAATCGCAATCAGAGTTAAAAATAGAATAAATTATAATTTGAAATTTCAAAATCCTTTGAAATTTAGAAATATTTTTACAGCGGTCAGGGTTTATTTGCGTAATTTCAGTGTAATTCAAAAATTTTTAATATTTTAAAGCTGATTATAATGTAAAATCAGAATTCCAAAAAGAGTAAGAGAATGGAAAAAACTTTTAAAAATTCACTTCTATCACGTCAGCAAGATAGCTGTGTGCCACAATAATTTAACATTTTGTCTTGTATTTGTACTAATGCACTTATAATTTGATAAGTACTTATTAAAAACCCATTGAGTGCAGACAAATAATTTTCAAGGACAACTCAACAGAATTATTTTAGAATCAGTTGATTAACATTTTAATAATCCGAAACGTTTTTGTTTACGAAGTGCGGGAACAATGACCATGCCTGCGGGCTTGGACGTGTATCCTTCCGAAGTCGATGTGGAGATATTTTATCGGCAATAACCAGTTAATGAAACTCCTGCAGGACAAAAGAAAATATCTACCCCAGCGGTTATTGACCACTAAATAATTGTGGACAATAAACTTTCAACCGCTCAGCCCGTAGCTCAGCTCGTATTCGGGTTTGAATACTGTTGTATGGTTCAAAGCTAACCTTTCATTGGATATTCTCTAATAAACAGTGTAGTCTTATAAGTAATTACACTAAAAAAAACAAAAACAAAAAACAACAATGAATTGTGGTAAAAATTTATTTATATTTTTAATTTCTTATTATATAATATTTAAAGTAACAAAGAAAACGTTTTTTAGATTTTGATGGCCTACCGTTTTTTTTTGTCTCCTCAGCCCCTAAAAATTAGGGTTTTTGGGTGACTGACAGTTTCTCTCTCTCCCCTCCCCTCCCCTCCCTCTTTGTGGATGTATGTTTTTTTATTGCATTAATTGAAATTCGGTCCAATTTTTGTCAATATGTTTTTTTTTATAATAGTCTCTAACGATTTTGATCACATTTTGCTTGAATGTACTAAATATTTACACAAATAAAATCTATTAGTTGTTTTATTCCTAAAGAATAATGTTCGGTAATTATCGAAAGAAACTTTTTTTTCAAATTTCGTGAAATTCTTTTATTTGTTTTTACTTAAAATTTTGTCATATACGACGGTTTATAAATCAAAATCAGTGTTTCAATTTAAAATGCAATAAATTTACGGTTGGATAAGAAATCGATAATTTATTTTTAAATTTGGTGAATTGCATTAAAATATGAGTAGCGGGCCTGTGAGACAATACAACAATGTACAGGGAGAAGTTGAACAGTGTTACAGCACCTCTTTGTAAACAGTGTTCCTCATAAGTAAAGCCACTGCCAAACCATTTGAAACTACTGTTAGGTGATATAATCATCTTCTGTTAAAAAAGATGTCATAGTTATAATCAATACTTGTATGGTCATTTAATAAAGCAATGTCATTCATTATATTTAAAACATGTAATAAAATAGTCCTTGCTATGTTCTATTTTTGTTATGTTTTTTAAATGTTCTAGCTTTGTATTTAAAATTATAACTTATAAAATTAATGATTGTATTCTTTTGCATCTATCGAAATATTGTCAAATGAAACCTACTATAATCGAATTTTACATTACGTACCTAAATGCTACTTTTAGGTGTAAAATCAGAATATTTTACAACATCTGAATATTTTACAACATCGTAAAATATTTTACGACGATATTTGGCTACAGTCAAATAATTCTGTTTACTAAAAGCATTGTCTTTTATTTAATAACATTTACATATTATAACCGGCCTAGATTGACTTAACTATTCTACTTTCAAAACTAATTTAGTCATTAATTATTTAAATCTTGGATACAGTATTAATTTAAATAATGTTTTTTTAATCAGCTGTTTTGTTTTTAATTACACAATTAATTCTTTGTCACATATGCCAGTATTGTGCTGGACTTTCACGGGAACGCTTTATGCTGCTCCTGGAATTTTGTTTACAAACCTTTTATCGGTTTTAAGTCGGTTTTGTTTTATTGTAAAGTTTTAAAATGGGGAAGTATGAGGCGTTCCCTGGAGTTTTGATGAACTTGTATGTATCTCATATTTGTAGTTTGAATAAAGTAGGTCCTTATTTGTGGTACATAATTGATCGGAATGCTTAGCATAATAATATATGAAAGATTTATAATATGCGGAAATTTGATGTAAATTTGAAACATTATTTTTTTTACTGTAGCTTTGAATTTGATTTGTTGTAGAAATAATTTTAATGTGAGAACGTTTGTTTGATATTTTGCGCCATTTGTTACTGTTATTGTTAAAATATTATATTCTGAAGCTTAAAAAAGTGTCAGTTGAAGCAGTACATGTTTACGGTCAGATTTGTTAAAGATGACTGAGTCGGTGGTATTCGGTGTTTACAGGGTGAAACTGTTTCAGCGAAGATTGATTACAACTCTAACTTAACTTCAGCTAACTACAGCTTGGCTATTCAATACATCAGACACTTTGTCTAATTGCCTCCATCTAACACCAGTGGCCTAACTTTTGCAACTAAAGCAGCCTATCAAATACTAGGGTCAAACTAACTTCATCATTGGACCGATTGTTACCAGGGAAACATGCTCAACATCCGATTCTAAACAAAGTCTATACTTATAAAGAGACATTTTATTTAGACATGATACAAGTTCGGAGAGAAAATCTGAGTTTTTGAGATAGTTCAAAAAATGTCACGTGATTTATTTGGTTCATTATTATTTTTCTTATAGCGGTTATACTAATGATGATCAGCGTTAAAAGTAAGGGTAGTCGATTATTTGCTTTAGCCACATCGATCACTGATCCTTGCGGTCGGTTTGTGAAAATAACAAACCTGAAATTCTTCAACACAAATAAATTACAAATTAAACAAATAAAACACCATTTATTAATTACAATTCTTATAACAATAAAAGTAATAGCAAAATTAATAATGAAAAATGGCACCACTGTAAAATTGGAACGTTACACTTTCAGTGCTCACACAAAAATCATTACAAAATGTTTTCAGTAAAAAACATTTAATACTTTTAAATTAGATTGAAAATATGAAAATCAACTACTTTATGACGTTAAAATAATGTTTGGATTTTCAGCGAGATTTATGAAAACCAGATATGTATTTTTAAACAGGTTTTCAATGTTAATTATGATTGCGAAATCAGCTTTACAAGAAACGTTTAAGAGAAAGAAGTTATGATTTTTTTAAAGTTAGACATGATTTTAAAACTTATCCAAACTCTTAATGAAATCGATTTCTGTAGTATATTTGAATCAAATCGAACCGTTTTTAAATTAGATTGAAAGTATGAAACTTAACTTCTGAATGTCGTCAAATTCATTTTTGTATTTCCAGCGGAATTTATGAAAACCAAAAATGTAAATTTATACAGGTATTTATCGTTAATTACGATTGAAAAACAGTTTTACGAAAAACGTTTAAGAGAAAAAATTTACGAATTTTTAAACAGACACCATTTTGAAACTTTTCCAGACTCTTAATAAAATCGATTTTTAGGATATATTTTAATAAAATCGAACCAAAACAACGTACTTGAGAATACTAACACAAAAACAAATAGAAAGATGGAGGGTGATATAAAGAATGAATGAGAGAGAGAGAGAGAGAGAGAGAGAGAGAGAGAGAGAGAGAATGTAAAAATCATCTTTTTAAAAAAGGGTAAGTTTATTAATTTTACAATGAAAATTTCTTCATAATTCGTATAAAATAAAAATGACAAAGTAAACGAAGTTAATTATTTCTTTAATATTTACTATAAGGTTCAGTGAAGGCCACTGTAAACAATTTATTTATGCAATTCACAGATAACGTCAGGCATAACCTTATCTAATTGCCTTCATGTATTATTGGTAACTTTCGCAACTAAAACTGCCGAATTAAACTTCAGGGTTAATTAAAGTTTGGTTTAATCTGCCGTGTGTTATCGGCCCAAAATCTATTGGGACTCGGTGAATAATTAAACAAGTTCAGCGTGCGCAGTGTACATAGCGATGTTTCGATAATAACAAAACGGGGAAACAACTGCTTTCAGTAAAACATTCTTCCTATTTAATTGTTGAATTTAAAGTAGGAGCTTTTCCCAAGGAACTGATATTACACTCCGCACATCAAAAGCCTCTAATGTTAATGTTTGTTTAGCAATCAGCTGTTTTCTTACACACACAGTTCAGTATTTGTAACCTATGGCTGCATTGTGCTGCACTCTCACGAGAACAATTTATACTTCTGGAATTTACAAGCTGCTCCCAAATTTCACATTTGACTTCTTTGTGTATTACTCACGTGTTATTTGATTCTTAAACTTAAATTTCTTTTTTTCAAGACGGAACCCTTCATGGCACTGTTTTTGAACATTACTCTGTGAAGCATATGCAAATATTAGCCCAAATTTCTCCAAATAAACCTTCCAGTAATAGAGGTTATTCGTTTAAGACTTGTTTTGTATTTTGAAGAATTTTTTCTGCACAATATTGTGTTAGAGGTCATTCACACAATAATCTTATAGTCATTCATATAAAGATTACGACGTAGACTAATGAAAGCAGTACCGCTAAAATATGTCTGATATGCTCTATGCATTCTTATGTATCTTTTTACTTACGAGAAAAAGGTCCCCAGTAGGTGAATTCAAAAATAATTCCCTATGGAAACACAGAAAATTATCTGGGAATGACTGTGGATGCTAAAATTCGTTGTAAGATCGCATACAAAATTCTGTTATCGAATAAAAAATAAAAATATTGTATCATGTTTTCCCTCCTTTTTTATTTTAATTACGATATTTTTTTAGAAAACACGACAAATTAACACAGCTAGTTTTTAACAACATAACCTTAAACTTATTATAGCCTATCAGCTGTTCAATGAAATCAGCTGATCTTTACGAATTAATACAAAACAATTGATCTTTTAATAATACTACCAAAATTAAATTAACGATTCTTTTCATATACTTAAATCATTTCATATACTTTAAAAGATTTCGAAACTTTACTATTGCCTTATCAGACCGTAATATAAAATTGTCAAATTCTCCTGACGAGGTCGTCACAAATATAACAAAACATTGAAAAAAAACGTTAACACTAAACACAATTACACGATTAAAATACACAGTAAAATTTGGTTTGATCAAACAATGCGTGCAACAAACTCCCATTTAAATCGAATTTAATATGTGAGATGGCGATAAGGATAAGTGATTTAAAAAAAAGCATAAACCAACAGAAGCACCGTAACTAACACTGACGGGCGCGCTACTACTGATGAAGACTCCGCAGTCCGGAATATAACGACATACGAGTTGCACGTACCGTTTGGTCAAACCGAATTTTATCGTATGTATTTTAAATCGTGTTTGTGACGTGTGTTTTCAATGTTTTGTTTAACTTTGTGATGACCCCGACAGAGGGATTTGACATAGCCCCTACTGTGTACGGCCTGAAGATAACACAGTAAGGTTTCGAACAGCGGTAGTCTTTACGAGGCGAGTAAATAGACCACTGGGTGGAAAAATAGGTAATAATACTAATTACAGAAATTTTAAATTACGAAGACGGTATTTAATGTTCGTTATCAATGAGATAATAAATAGCATCCACTGTGTAAAAAAACCAATGTGATGTTAATATTTTTGTTTAAAGAAAGTGATTTCTAACAATGTGTCAATTAACACAGCTGACATCAAGCATAAACGTTTGCTTAATATTTAGCAAAGGGTGTCTCACGTACCATTAATCAATTTACAAAACAACATTAAGAAGATTCGTACTTATATTCATTTCCACTGAAATACATTTATCGTTACAGTTATATACATGATACATCAACTCCTGCTGTTGTGCTACTTGCAGGTGCTTTGTAATTAGCTTGGTTACATTAACATGCCTTTGTATAACATTTGTGCAATTATCTGCATTTCTGTATAATCAAATGTATTCGTTTAAAAAATATACAATAATTATTGGCACTATAATTGCAGGTGTAAAATAAAATAATTTGTTTCGTTATATCCTTCTTTATAACCGTGCATTTTAACTACATCACAAATTACCAAATCAGTCAGTCTATATTTCAGTATCATAAAAATTGATTTGCATAAGTGTTCAAGTGTTAAATAAAAAAAAATCTATGATTAATATTTATATAAAAAAGTACATACGATTGAAAAAGTAAGAATTTTGTGATTCTTAAACAAAAAACATAGGGATGGAAGAGACTACAAGGAGGAAAGGAGAGAGAGAGAGAGTAATATTGGTTAGCGTTTAAAGAGAAACATTTATAAAGATAGAAATAAAGAAAAAAAATTCATGTGAATGGAAAGAATAGGTGCATAGAGAAAGGAGAGAGAGAGAGAGAGAGAGAGAGAGAGAGAGAGAGAGAGAAAGAGAGAGAGAAGGAAACGAGAGAAGAAAAATTAGCAGAACTATTGTGAAAGATACAACAGGCAAAAAAAGAGGTACAATGCTTTGTCAGTAACATCATTTTCTGCATTGAAAAAGTTAAATGTCAGCCATTAGAGAATCTAATATTTCATCAAATTACTTTAAACATTGCTTAAAATGTGGTTATATTTTGATTTATTGGCAATTTGTTGCTAAGAATCTTGACTCCATGGGAGATTAGTAACCATTGTTTTCAGTAAAGCGTTTTAAGAAATTTAAAAAAATAGTTACGAAAAAATAGTGCGATTTCAGTTAAACGTTAAATTGGTTCGAAAACAGAAAACTATTTATTTTGCAGTGATATACACAAACAAGCGTGACTAACAATCGTCCAAGTAAATACATATTTTTTTTACTTAAACACCTATGTCTAACAGAATCTCATATTCGTTAGTTTCACTACTGCCATACCATTTTTATACTTCGTTTGAAACCAGAATGCAACAATATCTTTCTTAAGAGAACTGAAATTTTGCGTTTGACAATACAAACACACTTGATTTAGAACAAAAAAACCACAGAAATTTGACTTATGACCTTCTGACGGCTGCAACGGAACAGTGGTTTTTGGGGGCGGAAAGTTGGCAACACCTCCGCGGTTAAATAAAAGCAGTAAATTAGACACGGGGAGCTCGCTTTAAGTGTACAGAAAGTGAATAGAAAGTTTATTTTGTGGTAAATATTTTATTTTTTAATTCTATTCACTCAATATTGTTTTCTAATATTTACATTTCATGTGGAAGCATTTATTACTAGTTTCATAAAGCAATAATTTTAAACTAGGTTTTGTATTTTTAAACTAAATTTTGCATTGTTTAGACCAGGTTTTTTGACCTATGTTTTTTATGGTTTAAATTATGTTTTATGGTTTGAACTATTTTGTATGGTTTAAACTTGTTTTATATTGTAAAAAGTAGTTTTTTACTGTTTAAATTAGGTTTTATATTGTTTAAACTAGATTTTGTTTTACTTTAAAATTAACTTGTACGAGTATATTGTTTATAACTTAAACGTATTTGTATTAGAGATGCAATTTTCATGTTTTGACTGTGTGTCTATATCGTTTGTTTCTTTTTTCAGGTTGGTGAATGGTGAATGCTTCTTTACTTTAACTTTTTACAGAAAACAGAAGGTACCCTTTATAAAGTTAGTAATGTTTTTAATTAAATTAAGTTTAATATTTTTATTATAAATTATATTATTGACTGTTATATTGTTCCTATTTTACCAATGTGAAAATATTATTTGTTGTTTAACAATATCAGAAAGGCTGGTTATGTTTCTAGTAAGATATTTAAAACTTACTATGATGATTTGTTTTCTATAAAACTAATAAATAACACAGGTCTACAACCAAAAATTTGATTTGATAATTTTAGCTAATCTTTATGTTTTTTGGTGTGCTGAAACCGAAAATGAAGTCCGTTTTTCTCTATCACGTACAGATTTTTTTCAAATCCATAGAACATAATATACCTGCTATACACATAACGGTCCTGGATTGACAGTTCCTCAGCCCCCTAGTGACTTTGACAGTATAGATAGGGAAGCTAATAGAGAAGCCTGTATGTCGGAGAGCGATGAATTACACAGTGAGTTCAAAACAAGTAGTTCAGAGGATGAACCTGAGCTTATTTCTCAACAGGAGTTGAACGACTTAGTGAGAGATCTTGGACTTCCAAAAGATGCAGCTCAGTTACTTGGCTCCCGTCTTAAAAACAAAAATTTATTACAGCCAGGCACTTCTTTTTCATGGTATCGACACCGTGAAGCAGTTTTTGTTCCTCACTTTGCTCTGGATGAGAATCTTGTTTATTGCAAAGACATTCTTGGTCTGATAAGTCAATTTGGTGTACAATATGACCCGATTCATTGGCGTCTATTCATAGACTCATCAAAGCGAAGTCTAAAGGCTGTTTTGTTGCACAATGGCAATACTTATGCTTCAGTTCCAGTTGGCCATTCGGTACATTTAAAAGAAACATACGAAAATTTGTCATTAGTTTTCGAACGAATTCATTATAATGAGCATAACTGGTTGATATGTGGAGACTTGAAAGTACTCACTATGCTCTTAGGTCAGCAATCAGGGTACACCAAGTTCCCTTGTTTTTTATGTTTATGGGATAGCCGAGACAGAAATTCCCATTGGAACAACAAAGACTGACCATCACGAGGAGCTCTGTCGCCAGGCCAAAAAAATGTAATTAGGAGAAGTTTGGTTCCTTCTGACAAAATCCTGCTACCTCCTCTACACATAAAGCTAGGGCTGATAAAACAATTCGTAAAGTCTCTAAATAAAGAAGGTGAATGTTTTAAGTACTTATGCTCCAAGTTCCCAGGATTAAGTGATGCAAAGCTAAAAGAGGGGATCTTTGTAGGCCCAGATATCCGGAAACTTTCCACAGATCCACATTTCACTCAGACCATGAATGAGAAGGAGAAGGAAGCTTGGAATTCTTTTAAAGATGTTGTTGAGAAGTTCCTTGGTAACGTGAAGGATCCCAACTACAGAAGTATCGTGGAACGCATGTTGAAGGCATTTCAATTACAAGGTTGCAACATGAGTTTGAAGGTTCACTTCTTACATTCGCATGTGGACTATTTTCCGGAAAACTTAGGGGAAGTAAGTGAAGAACAAGGGAAAGGTTCCATCAGGACATCAAGGAAATGGAACGTAGGTATCAGGGCAAATGGAACGTAAACAAGATGGCTGACTATTGTTGGATGCTGCAGCGTGAATCATCTGAAGAGTCCTACACCCGGAAACGAACACGGAGAAATTTTCAAGAGAAAAAAAAAACGTTTTCATAAAAATAATAACTAAATATGCCACTGTTAATTCTGAAGCTGTTATTTCTACTCATTTATGTATTTTGTACAGTAAACAACATTGAAATAAATAAAAGATCATGAAAACTCTTATTCGCCAATTCTGTTTTCTTTTAATGGTAGTACCTCTGCCCTTACTTGAGATTGAACAATTTCCTTACGTGATAGAAAAAAACTGACCTCATGTTCGGCTTCAGCACACCAAAAAACATAAAGATTGACCAAAATCATCAAATCAAATTTCAGAAAGATTATTTTTGTAGACCTGTGAATTGTTATTTATAAAATTACTAAAATTGTCTTATCAATTTTTAAACATTTATAACATAGTTGGAATGAAACTAATTTATATCACACAATATTGATTATGATTACGTTTTTGATCAAGATAAAATATTTAAAAAAATGAAATGTGATTTTTCAAATTATGTGGGAAAATATAAATAACAGAGTAGTTTAAATTAATATACTAGTTAGAACACTAAATTATATTTTTATGTTAATAGTAGTATTTTGTAAGAATTTTCACTCAAAGTTGGTTTCAGAGAGTAAAGCGCTTAAACTCGTTTAATGTACATACTACAGAAGAAAACTCGTTAAAGTAGATAAACAATTGGTGCATTTAAACACACATTATTTTGGATTTATACTAATTAATTATGCTTATATTCTTATTATGTGATCGTAAAATAGTAACTAGATTAGTCAGTCGGAATCTTAAATGATTTGATCAGCTAACAGTACTCAAAAGGCCGTAAAGTTTGTCTTCTAATAAAATACCGATCTTAATAAACACTTTATACCTCGATAATTGGCAATAAGGTAGCAAGAACATGGGCTTAAAAATTTCAAACACCAAACAAAGACATTGACATAATAGTGTTACAAGACTGTGAAAGGATATTGTTGCGTTGCCCAGCACAAAGGCGTAAATAGACTGAAAGCTTTTACATTTTCAAAGAGAAAATGACTAAATATTCTTTTATGTTTGTTATTTCGTCCTTGACAAATTATAGTAAATTTGTTACGTTTTCAAAGCATCTTCCTACCTATACTGTTTGCAAATAGTGTTATTAGTTTTGTAACTTGAAGTGATATTAAGTTTGCATTTTATGAAGGTATGATTTGGTTTAAGAATAGTAACTCTGTAGCCTGCGTGTTTGACGGTAACCTCCACAACGCAATATAAACCTCCTCAAATATAGCCTATATAGCAAAGTAACAACGACAAAACAAATCTCCCAAATACAAACAACAGCTGTTCAGTGACAATAATTTACTGTTGCTTACTGAAGTAAGTCAGCTGTTTCATTATCAGCTGATCTAGCAATTTCTCTCGTTTAGTTTCTCAGTGGCTTCCTTACGCGTTGTGGAAGTTAATTTTACTTCTAAATAAAGTATAGAAATCTCTTCCCTCACCGAAAAGAGAAGTTTGTGGTAAATTAAAATTTTATGAAAAGTTATTGTAATTCATTATTCATTTGAATCTAATAATATTATTTCCAATGGTTAGATTGAAGACCTTATGAAGTCATGTCTCCAAAAGTTATTATATATTTTTTCCTAAAAGTTTTAAATTATTTTCAGAAAATTAAACTTGCAGCCTTCTTCAGTCAAAATTGTTTTTTTTCTATTTTTCTTTAAATTTTCCGAAGACAAATGGAAAGGTTTAATTATATATTAAAAACGCATAAATATGAAGATTTATTTACCTTAGCCTTGAAACCAAAATGTTTTACGTATAGTTTAGAAACATGAAAGGTAGAAATTGTAAATTGTTACGTAATTCTTATAGAGAACAAAAAATGGATAACGAGAGGAAAATAAAAAACAGAGGAATGGAAGAGACTACAAGGAGAAAGGGAGAGAACGTAATGTAAAAAGACAAAAATTTATAAAGATAAATAGAAAGAAAAAAATGCATGTGGAGGGAAAGAATAGGCGTATAGAGAAAGAGAGAGAGAGAGAGAGAGAGAGAGAGAGAGAGAGAGAGAGAGAGAGAGGAGAGAGAGAGAGAGAGAGAAATAAAAGAGAAAGAAAGACAATAAGAAGAATTATTGTGAAAGATGGACTAGGCAATATAGGTGAGGCAGAATGCATTGTCGGTAACATAATTTTCTGCTTTGTAGAAGTGAAATGTCAGCCATTAGAGAATCTAATATTTTATCACATTACTTTGAACATTGCTTAATATGTGGTTATATTTTGATATATTGGCTTTGCTGCTACGAATATTGACTCTACTGCTGGGAGATAAGTAAGCACTGTTTTACATTGTATAGTCTTCACTAATATGAGTCAAGTAAATTTATTTTTGTAACAAATTATATTTGCACTATAGTACCAGTAAAATAATATATAGTTTGTAATTGTTTATAATTTTATCATACATTTTATGATAGAGTATTTAGTTTGTAGTGTAATTTAATATATTATTATATTTTTTTTTAATTTTCAATAACGTTAGTAAGAGAGTCAATATCATATTTTCTTCATATTGAGTCAAGGGTCAAGTTGTATTAAAGTTGGAATATTAAAAACGATTTTCTTTGCCACAACTAGATCAGTAACTTGTAAGTAGTTTCTATAATGTATTATTTTACATTTTATTATTTGCCCTGGTTTCATAATTATTTATTTTTTGCAGACATCACTAATGTTTCGTTTAATATCTTGTGGCTAAGAATTTGTTTAAAATTATAAATTCAAAAAATTATGTTTTTTCTCTAAACTATTCAATTATTTATCGCTAGGTATTTGCTGTATTATAATTTTAAATCAATTTAAAAAAAAATTACTTGTTATTTCTTAACGGTGAAGTGGAAAATTTGATTTGACACATTAACTATCAAAATTAGTTTGACATCACGGCACAAGGAAATTTGCATTGAAATCACGGACAAATTAATTAGTCCACTAATATGTTTTTACTAGTGGGCCGGTGCTACCTTTCGCAGTTAATGGAAAAAAGAAATGAATAATAAAGAACAATGTACAGAAAAAGTTTGAAGTGTTATAGCACCTTACATAAAACCGATAACTGAATTTAATGGTTATAATGCAATAATATTTAATTAAATATTTTATTTTAATGTCATATATATTATTTCTCGAGTCAACATCCCTTTTTCTCAGCACATAATATTCGTACAGGCATAAATAAAGTATCTTTAGAAAGATATTTTAACCGGCCTCTGAAATTGCAAAACGATTTTACGCCAAAACGTATTGTTTGTGGACAATTGTAACATAAAAGACTCTTTTACCTGACGTAAGTCGGCATCACAAATCAGACTTTGTATATTTTACGAAGCTAACTTACTGATCACGAATAGACAATCCCATTACAAATGCCTCTTTTTTGCATAACGTGCTTAGAACAATTTCAATATTTACTTAGAAGTAATTAAACTTATATATTATGTGCCCCTACTGACAGTCTCCCTATTCCTGCCCGTCGTACAAGCCGGGATAAGAATTTCGAATACCAAACACATGTTTTGGACACTGTTTTTACACAACTATGTTTGTGATATCGCCTCCATCCTGCATTTATCTATTATTAATATGAACATAAAAAACGAAGTAATATTAAATGTCAAAATACAGTTAGAGTTTATTAAACATGCCTTTTCAATTGCTTTCTTCTGACAGTTACCTATTAAAATTGCGATCACTATAAACAAGTCGCAGGAACAAACATTTCAAAGAGCAGAATTATATTTACCAAATGCCGTCTTTATTCACGTCTATATATGTAGCGTTTTCAAGGGTAAATCCCCTCAGGGGGTACAGGCTAGCTGCACCTATTGAGAGGATTTAGACGTCCCTCGCGGTACCCGAGTCTAACACACAATTACACTTAACACTACAATTACGACTTTTACACTTTACACTCACACTTACATTTAGGGAGATGATAATAGCCTCAATGTGCTTTTCGCCTTAAAATAACAAAAACAAAAAACAAAAATTCAAGGGTAAATCAACTAACATGTTTGTATCCATTAATGAAAATGAAATACAAAAGGTACAAGAAAATTACATTCTTACATAAAATATCGTTTACAAGGAGGAATTGTAATGCTCTGTAAAAATTTATATTAAAAAAACAATTATCCGTATTGAAATGTATGTACTACAAGGACACATAAATTTGTAATTATTATTTAAAACCGATAGCTTTCAATTTATTTGTTAAATATGTTTCTCGTCCTTCCAAATACCGACCTCGCCCAAACGACTACTCATATTCAAAAGGATGTGTATACTTAAAACTTTTACAGTGCGAGATTTTGCACGGGCCCCCTGGTTAAATATTGATATTGTTATTAATATACTAGTATTCATATTATAGATATTATTATTAACAAATATTAATGTTGTATTTAATATTACTTTACATATATTCCTAAATAAAACCGTTGCAAAACCATGTATGCATACTACTTCTTTTCAATGTGAACTTCAGTTAAAGTATAGGCTACGTATATTTCTATTTAATATTTGTATGACCTGTTAATAAAGCACTGCCATTCATCATATTTAAGTTAGTCAATACAACACGCCTTACTTCGTTCTGCTTTCGTATTTAAAACTATTTCTTACTTATTTAAAAATATAACGTATAAATATAATGCCAGAATTCTTACATTGTACCTTATTGAATTATATACAAAACTAAACCTACTATAACTGGATTTTGCATTACGTACCTAAATTAAGCTAAAGTATTTACTGTTTACTAAAAGCAGAGTCTTTTATTTAATAACATTTACATATTAGAACTGGCGTAGTTTATCTTACCAATTCTACTTTCAAAACTGATTCGGTCAATAATTATTTAATTCTTGGATACAGTAATAATTTAAATATTACCTTCAACAATTTTTTTTTTTTAGCGTCAGCGTTTTGGATACATACAATCAGCTGTCTGCCTGCATTATGCTGCAATCTCGCGGGAACTTTATACATCTCCTGGAAATTTGCTTACATAGCTCTTATCGTCTTTAAGTCAGTTTTATTTTATTGTAAAGCCTTGAAATGGAAAAGTATGAGGCGTGAGGATTCCCTGGTGTTCTGACGAACCTGTAGGTATCCCTTATGTTTTATTAACGCAGGTCCTTCTTTTTAGTACAAAGTCGATCGAAATACTTAGCTTACTAATATATGAAAGATATTAGCAATTCTACTATATTATACTCCTATATTTTTGTAGTATATATATAAATATATAGGCTATATATATACGTCGGTCACTACACCGATCGACATACGCTTCGATGGTAACTAAAAAACAGGAATTATCCCCTTTGTAATATTATATACTATATGTTATATACTATATTATATGTTATATACATATAATATTATATATTATATGTAACATAGAAATAAGTGATTTTTTCCGCCTAGTATATTTAATTAGGGCGAGAAATATTTTATACAAAAATTTTTGAAAAACATTTTACCTTTCTTTTAATTCAATTCAAAGTTGAAAAAAAATAGTTTTAATATTATTACCAAAGTGTTTTATATATTTTTTTATAAAAATATTTTATAAAGATTTATACTTTTTTGATAAAATTTGTCTTGCAAGTCACATGTGCTCAAATTTTGCTATTTCTTTTCAATGTCTCAAAAAATCTGTTTTGAAGCTCTTTTAGCGACAAAAAACTATTAAAATCATTTTTTTCAAAATGAAAAAAAATCGTATATAAAAAACTGGTATATAGTTCATGTCTTGAACAATTCAGCTTAGGACGTAATAAAAGTAATACTTGTAATCGGCAACATTTCTCAAAATCGGTTGAAATTTTTTAAATAAAATTTCGGACATTTATTTTAAGCTTCAAAACTCAAGCCATAATAAAGGGTTAGATAGATAAACGAAAACTTTTAGTTTTTGAACTAGTTGACTGACGTTTTGTGAAATGCTCAAGTAGGTCCGGCTTCGCTCATATCTCAAGGCCGTTTTAATTGTCCCCAAAACAGTTGTTTTTGAAAAACAGATCGGCTTTCTTAAAATTGTTTCTGCCAATATTTTAACCAAATTTTGTTTAAATCTGTACTGTAACTACAAAAAAAATTAAAGATAGATATATAAAATAATATTCGATTTTGAATTTATCAAAAGTTAAAAACACGCATATTTTCTAAAATTTGGTATAATTAAGTTTTGCTCAAATATTGGTCAGATATGACAATTTAAGTATTAAAAATTAAAAATATTTTTTACAGTATATACTGTCGGTCCTAGAGTAAAATTTAATAAAACCAAAAATGAACCATAGCCTTAATTTCCTTTTACGACTACTTCAAAGTTAGCACTCAGAATCTTTATATATAATCAAAATCTGTGTAAAATTTTTTATCATAATCTAATAAAAGATTCTGCGAAATTATTCGGACAGTTTTTGTCGGTTGCTTGTTTCTGAATTAGATTTTTGAGGAAATAATTAAATGTGAGACAGTTTTGTGTAATATTTTGTTTCTATGATTTAGTATAGGTTTGTTTATTTTATTACCAGAAGACTAGTTAATAGAATATTTTTATAATTGGTGATATTAAAAAAAATATAAAATATTTTAAAATTTACATTTGTAAATTAAAAACCTATTCGAGTTTTTTTTAATAATTACTGAAATAAATTTGAAGAAAAAACAAAGGAGAATTAACATTTTATTTTAATAGCTTTATTACGTCATTACTGGAATTCAATTCTGTGTTCGGTTGTGTGCCGGTGTTCCTGTTTCCTTCAGCGGTAACAGCATCGGTGACTTCTTGGCGAGGGTTTGAGGAGGGTAATAAAATGTTCCGCCCTGGTTGCCCTCCATAAAACCCTTCCTAAATTTATTACTTCTCTCCACATCAGACTCGCGCGCCGAATGAGTACTGAGCGTGGGCTAAAACCTAAGTAGATAATATTTTCTATGTGACATTTGTGAAAATAAACATAATAAAGTATCAATATTCTAAACATTAGGTAAAAACTAAAAAATACAATAATTTTTAGGTTAATTGATAATTGAAACTATAGCCTACCTGATACATATTCTGAATATATATAAACTTAGTATAATTCAAAAACAAACCTGGTTTTTCCAGTTTTTTAAATATTTTACATATTTATGGAACTTAAAAAAACGTGTTTTGAACAACAACAACTTTAGATATTTTTTTACAGTGTGGATAAAAATAAGTAGAATACAGTAAAATATAAATTCTATATCTGAACATCAAATAACTTTAAAAAGAAACGCGTATATCATAGGTTACAAGCGGTACAGTCCGCTTCGCAGCAGTGCAGTAGACATATAAGTCAGCTGATCCGTTTTTGTGAATATGTAGTTCAGATTTGAAACAAGGCGAAATGTAACATCGAGCCTTGCTTGTAAATTATAAGCTTGAATAGTTTTTTGTAAACTTATTTTACTTATATTTGCTTCTATTATTCATCAGTTGTATGCGCTGCAATTATTATCAAGTTGAAGTCATTTTTTCGTTTAAAGAAAGGACAGGAAACTTTGAGGTGGTCTGTCCTCTGCGTTTTTCCACATTGAATTTATGGCCTTCTACCGCTAAATTTTTTTTTGATTTAAATTCAAATACATTCGCATTGTTTATAATATTGCCTTTGCTTATACAATACAATTTATACAGATAAACATATAAATAAGGTTAACGTAATAAGTAAGGTTAAAGTAGTTAATAAAGGTTTCTTTCGTTTTTTTATTCAATCTAAACAATAACAATGAATGTAACTTTATTTGATAGTATTATCAATATTTATCGATAGTATTATCGAAAATATTTCCCCGTTCACAACAATAGCGTAACCATTTTATCGTTACACATTTTTGTTTTTAAGGCGAAAAGCACATTGTGGCTATTATCGCCTCCCTAAATGTAAGTGTGAGTGTAAAGTGTTAAAGTCGTAAGTGTAGTTTTGTAAGTGTGTGTTAAACTCGGGTACCATGAGGACGTCTAAATCCTCTCAATAGGTGCAGCTAGTCTGCCCCCCTTCGGGGCCGTTACACATTAAATAATTCCTATTTATCTAATTATAACTGTAGAATTTTAATTTTAGATTCAAATGACATTTGCATTTATAACACTAACCGAAACGATAAACCAACGATCACCAATAAAATATAGTTAAAACTTTTTAACGTTTTAAAATAAATTTAATCGTTTTTTGTCTGAACTATTTGAAGACAAATCTAATAATGCAAGAAAAGCGACCACGATAAAAAAGTATCGTTACAGGAAACCTGTTTACAAAATAAACTAGCCACAAAATATGCTCCACCAAACAGCCATTATAGACGACTTATTGCTTTGTTGTGACTGTTTCCATACAGTTTTTCCATTATGTTTTGTGAAACGAAGCTGCCGGTTACTTCACCATTCGTAATATAACTTTTAGAACGATCTATTAAACTAAAAATAAAATCTTTCATCCCGAATTTTAAACTGGAACTTTTATATTTGTTGCTCTTAGCTTTCGAAATTGAGTTTTTAAAATGGCAACAGATATGTCGGTAAAGTTATCGCTTTGTGAGAAATTTATTTATGCAAAATTTAATTCGTATCGCGGCTTTGTTTGCAACTCAATTCAACAAGTTTGACAAGGCATAAACCTTTCTGGGAAGGTAAAAGTTTCACAGCATTCTGTGTTTCTACCGCATAAAGCTAGTAAGATTGGTATTGTTTTAAACAACTAAACAGATACGTTATGAGGTAGACAGGTGGTTTTCGTCCCAAAAAAACAAGCGTTGTGTTTTGAATTCTTAGCAAATATCCATCGGGAAACTAATTTTGCAGTCATGCTTCGATCTAGGACCTTCAGGTGTGCACTAATCATGACTCATAAAAACGTTAAGAATCAGTAAGAAGTTTTATTAAACATAAGGTCTTCTAACTTACGCAATTTTGATCCGATTAAATTTAATCTAAGACTAAATGAATTGTATTAATAGCTTGAACATCTGCAGCAACTAACAAAACCGCTCACCAAATTCAACATATTACATTTTTTGAAAAACTGAAAATATCTAACTAAGCGTTAATATTAGGTTAATTTGTTGATGTTATTGGGTTTTGTGCCCTTGATACCACGATCACAGGATTTATTGTGCAACTAGATCCTTAAACTCGAATTGAGTATTTTGGTGCCCTCAATGAGTTTTACCAGTCCACTGATTACCTCATTCTCATACTGAGGTCCTCAGAATCCTGAGAGCTTTAGCAATTTGTCTCTGCTGGCATGACCCTTACAGTCACAGATTATGTGGCTTGAAGATACTTCTTTCTTTCTGCATAAACTGCATTCGGTTTTCCTGTCTTACACTTCTATCCTGTTCATGACCACAGTGATCTGTAATGAGTTCCATAGTTCTCATAAGTTATCCTTTGTCCAGTATCTTAATGAGATCTCTCCACTTTTGGAGCACTGTTACCGTCAGTCCTATAACAGTTGTGTTTTTCACACCTGAGGTTTGATTCCTCGGAGGTCTTCTAGTTTTATTAGAAATCCTTTTCTATCTCCTCCTCTCTTCTCAGTTTTACGCTTTGCGCTCCCGGTAGACGTCCAACGCGTGTATGATTTGAGATAGACCGTCACCTTACTGACTTTAACTCATGTTTCACCCCACCTCTCACTTCTTCCACTGCCGATTGCGTAGGTTCGCCAAGCATCCATACACTCTGCTGCAATTCATTGCTGGTGGGTTCCATAGAGATAGGTAAAGCTTCAGTTTTCTTATCCTCCATGCTGTTTTTACTCTCCAGGAAATTTTATAATTTCTTCAGAGTATTTTTCCCTTTGAAAGATTGTTTTCAGCTATCCTAACCCTGTATAACTAGAGAAATAAAACGTCTACCCATAGAACTGTGCATGAATAGGTACGGTTAAATTAAATCTGGTGGTCGGTTGGTATTCATGGTCCGGTTAGCCATGCAGTTCTTGTTGCACTGGATGTTTGGATGTTTGTTTAAGAAACAATTAAGTTACACATTCAGTACAAATAGATATCATAATTTTTATGCACTTTTAAAGAAATAAGATTTGCAGGATTTATTATCGTGATAAAATTTATGTGTCTTTTGCTGTATTGCTATTGGTTTTGGTTCTGGTATTGATTCAAGGCTGGACAGTAAAAAGAAGTCGTAAACTAGCGCATCACAGTTTACTAATAATAATTGTCGTGTATAGTGTAACCCATTGCGCTAACGCACGTAACACGGACACTGTTTTAAACAAAGCATTCCGTTAAAACGCATTAAATTTGTCAAAAATTAAATATAAACTAATTTAAAAACTTGAATTTACCTTTCACTTGTATTATAAAGTAGTTCCAATTTATCCATAATAAATCCAATAATGTAATTTCATGTTAATTAAATTATTAAATATTATCAGTTTTGCAAAAATACTTTTTCTATCGTAAAAACAAAGACTGGGAGAAATATAACAGCAAACACTTGAATAATACAACAAATAAATAAATAAAACTTTATAAATTGAAAGAAGCCATATTATTTCAAAATATAAATCATAGAAAACGGTAAAAATTTTAACAAATTCTTAAATATTACAAAAATAGTTTAACATTATGAGAAATGATTAAAAACTCCAACTGATAATTAAATAATCATTATATCACACACACACACACACACACACACACACACACACACACACACACACACACACACACACACACACACACACACACACACACACACACACACACACACACACACGCACGCACACACACACACACACACACACACACACACACACACACACACACACACACACACACACACACACACACACACACACACACACACACACACACAGTTAGATATTAGATCAAACACATAAATATTACAACAAATGCTTAAATATTGCAATAAACAAATAAGAATTAAAACAAAAATTAAAATTACAACAAACGTATTATACCAAACAGTTTAATACTACAACAGAATATTTAGTATTATAACACAAAGTTAAATATTAGAGCAAACGCTTATAATTTGCAACACATTAATATTACAAACAAAAATTACTGTAAGGTCGTAGCGTAGTATGAAATAAATCATAAAATAGTTATTTATATTTTAGTTATAAATAGAAAATTGGATTTCACGATAAACACATATTTTGTTTGATAAATTATTTTTCAACTTTCCATAATTGCCTGAAATGTTATTGACAAAATATTTAAGTTAAGTAGCTAATTACAAACGTCAGAAGGGTTTGTTTACGCCATAATATTTAATGAGTGGCTGTCAGGTGCAAGGTGAAGACTGTATACAGGATGCTTAATTACTTTAACAAATCGATAGGCGCTTCCCCGCGTTGTCTTTCCTCCTGTTCTGTTACTTTAAGGAAACTTTCCACTTTACAGCTTCATTTAACCACCCAGATCTAAAAAAATCAATATTACTTTTTCCATTAAAAATTTTCCTCAATTACTTGATTAATGGTGCTCCACATATGGTACAATTTAAAAAAAAAATCTGTTGAACAAAATACTAATTTCTGTTATTGAGTCAAAGGTAACAAATCAAGTAACATATTTTCTCTTCCTTTATATTTTAATTACGACAGTTTGTTCGAAAACACGATAAATAACAAAGCTGTTTTTTAACAACATAACTTAAAATTTATTACAGCCTATCAGCTGTTCAAAAAAATCAGCTGATTGTTACACATTAATTTAAAAGTAATCTTTTACTATAACTACCCATATAAATTTGTGCACTCGCAACACGCGACGTGCAAAATCCAACATCACAGCTAGCCCTAAAACATGATATATGTTAAAATATGAGTTTTATCAGTATTAGGGGGAAAATACGAGAACATTTTTATTTTCTATTTTCCAAATTTCGTTTGAACAAGGTTTTGTATGTGAAATGCTTGAAAAATTATCTATCGTATGTTGAAATTACAAAATAAAAAAGAAATTAAATAAATGTTCTGGTTTGTTGAGTTTAGTTGGTTGGGACATAACTTGTTCACAGGTAAGAGCTTAGTTACTACCGTTCGCAGTTTTCATAATTAATTTCGATCCCAATCGTCATTGGTCTATTTAGCATAACGTTTAAACGTTAAATCATTAAAATTACTTGTTAAAATTAAAACAATTACGGCACGCAGCTGTCTCTCTGACGTACTGGAAGACAATTTCCAAAAGTAATTTTTCTTTGAAACTCTAAATTCACCACCATAAACAGCATTAAAGTCTGCATAAATTAACGTTTTAAACTTTCAAATTGCTTTGAAAATACGAAAAATCCTTTACTTCTATAGAATTAAAATGTTTAATTTGAACGGTTTGTGAAAACACAATACGATTTATGAATTACGATGGTGAAATCAGATTTTCAGGAATATTTAAGACAAAAATGTTACCAGCTTTTAAAGATTTGAAATGTTGAACCGCCATTTCGAACTTTGGAACGCATTTTATTTGTTAACGAACTAGTTTATGCTATTACAAAAATCGATTTTTGTGTCAGTACGAATCAAACCTGACTAAATTTGCTAACGTAAGCATACTAACAGAAACACACACACACACACACACACACACACACACACACATATATATACATATATATATATATATATATATATATATATATATATATATATATATATATATATAATCGTTTTATTGTCATGTTCATTATTGCTACATAAAGACAAGTCCTTTATCTTTAACAAACTGCAAGGCATACAATCTTATTGCATGAGAGCCGAACTGGTTGCCATAACTCACTGCTGCAGGCGTTACACTGGCTGCTGGAATAGTCACTGTAATTAAATTAAACATTGATTGTTAACGAATTTCCGTTGGAAATTATGCCATTGGAGCGACAGTCGTTGTGCAAATTAGGAGCCTATCTAGGCCTTTAAAACATTTTAAATTGTGTGTGCGCTTGCGTGCGAGCGCGTGTGTGTTTTTGTAGGTGTTTTAGCTCCCAGTGGTAATAATTTTGATCCAATGTTATTCAAAACTAGGCCTATAGCAAAAACTAGTTTTAATATTAACTTACGTAAGTTACCCAATAATGTCAATTTAATGGTTTCAAAATGCCTGCAATTTATAGTTGTAATGCTATTTTTAAAAATATGTTCGATATAATATTTGGTTCAAGTTTTCAGGAATATGGACAGGCATACAGAAGCAGATTTATTCGAGTAAAAACAACTGCTTCTTTAATCCCAGTACTTGAAGCTCAAATAACCATTAATATCGATTTCACAATCTTTTCCTTACATTTCGTGTAAGGAGAGAGTAAGCGTTAAGTTTATGTATTTACACAGTACTGCATATCATTATTAAAGTATAATCGGTTCCTTTGTTACAAATAGAGCAGACAGACAGACAATGGCCTCGCAATACAACTGACGTGGCGGATCTGTTGAGGGCTATTGTGTGTCAGTGCTCAGTCGATACAACTGAATGGATTACGTAAAGCCACCAGATTCAGTTGACGATCAATTTCCTTTCCCGATGCCGTCAATTCATCTTGCGTCTTATGCCTTACATTCATAACCATTCTGTATTGAAATATCCACAACTATTTAAAAGGTATTATTATGTTTACCGTCAATGTAAATATATACAATGACATATGTTTATTGTCAATGTAAATGACAAATACGTTATTTGGTCATTTTATTTCAAATAACATTAGACCAAGCATATAATTCATAATTAATACACAGAGCGCTCCACGACAACGCTCTGACGCGCTTGTAACTAATTCCACTGATTCAACAGGTAACCGCTATATCTACGAAAAATGGATTTAAACTAACTTTATTTCAAAGTATTTACTTTTCTTTATGAAGTAGTCTAATGTATGATAACTTGATAAGAAATAGCCAGCAAATACACTCTCATTGTTAAATGAGAGCTCGCCATTAAAAAAATGAATTGGGAAACTTTTACATACACTTTGTTCATTTTACAAGAGGAACTTTTGTATTAAATTTTAAAACAATCGGTCAATGTGTTTAGCAAAAAACTGCGAACATTATTCATCGTAAATCAGTGGCCGCCATCTTGAAACTAAAGTGAGTATGAAAAGCAAATGCTTTTTCAAGTATAGATATAGGCAAAGGCCTAAACAGGTATACGTCGTTTGGGTTTTACACAAATTACCTTCGTACTCGTACTAAATTTCAAAACAATCGGTCAATGTGTTTGGCAAAAACTGCGTCCATTCTTCATTGTAAATCAGAGACCGCCATCTTGAAACGAATGTGAGTAGGAAAAGCACTTATACATACATCGTTCGGGCTTTACACAAGGTACCTTCGTACTAAATTCAACGGTCAATGTGTTTAGAAAAAACTGCGTCCATTCTTCATTGTAAATCAGAGACCACCATCTTGAAACGAAAGTGAGTAGGAAAAGCTTTTAGATAATACGTTTTTCGGGTTTTACACAATGTACCTTCGTACTAAATTTCAAAACAATCGGTCCATGTATTTAGAAAAAACTGCGTCCATTCTTCATTGTAAATCAGAGACCGCCATCTTGAAACGAATGTGAGTAGGAAAAGCACTTATACATACATCGTTCGGGCTTTACACAAGGTACCTTCGTACTAAATTCAACGGTCAATGTGTTTAGAAAAAACTGCGTCCATTCTTCATTGTAAATCAGAGGGCGCCATCTTGAAACGAAAGTGAGTAGGAAAAGCTTTTAGATAATACGTTTTTCGGGTTTTACACAAGGTACCTTCGTACTAAATTTCAAAACAATCGGTCAATGTATTTAGAAAAAACTGCGTCCATTCTTCATTGTAAATCAGAGGGCGCCATCTTGAAACGAAAGTGAGTAGGAAAAGCTTTTAGATAATACGTTGTTCGGGTTTTATACAAGGCACCTTCGTACTAAATTTCAAAACACTCGGTCAATGTGTTTAGCAAAAACTTCGTAATAAACACACAAACCTAATCCCGAACGGTAGAGTGGAAACAGACCTTGCTTCGCTCGGTCAATTGTTACAGTCACATACCAAGTTCAAAGTTTTCCTCCTTAAAGCCAATTATAAATCTTGCACTATTGCAACTTGTACTAACTTGCAAAAAAACTAACAATCATTTTCAAATTTGTTAAATTTTCTAGCCAAAACAAATATAAAGTAAACAGGTTTTAAAATTGTCTTTATTTTGAAATTGGCCAAGTAAAACTGAAGATCGTCAAAAATTATATTTCATAAATTACTTTTCTTTTGGTATCGATTGTCAATTAGAATTACATATTTTTATTTAAATTAATTCAGCGTCGATACAACGTCGGTAATCTGTCAAATTATGTCACTCTTTTTAATTTAAATACTTTAAGGCGAAAATTTCTAAAAAAATCTCTCCTGTAGGATTATACTAGATAGAATTTTAAAGATTTTATATTTTATCAACAAAGTAATAACCTAATTAGAAAAATGCATGTCAACCACCATTAAATTTGTGTTTTTAAAATAAACTGTCATCTATAGTTCTTTTTTCAAATCAGTGAAATTAAAAATAACGATTTTCAGTAAATTAGGTTTTTATGTATATTTTATGAAATTTTTTTAGATTATAATTGAATGTGGAAAGTCGGTATAATTGCATTTTTTTATCGCTCTAAGAGTTCAAAGCCACTGCACGGCAAACAAAGTTATAATTGCACAATGTTTATTGAAGCAATTAATTTGTTTTGTAATTAGTTATCTCTCATAATGTATACGTGCATTTAAAACATTATTTTAAAATACTATTGTTGGCTTAATTTAAATTTGATAATTACAAGTTCAAACTTATTTTTTTCAAATTGTATGTGCTATAGTATCAATATAGGTTATATACTGAATTATCCTGAATATACCTTGATTATTATACTGAATATACCTTGATTATTATACTGAATATACCTTGATTATTATACTGAATATACCTTGATCTCTATCAACACTACTCCGGGGTTTCTTGTGAACTTTGACTGATCTATGTAGAATATAGAATTTATTCCTATTGACGTAAATGTTTGAACCAGTTTTAGTGGTTTTGTGGTGATAAAAAACCAGAATATAATTTGTTTGAACCAGGAAACAGCAATCAACATGAATATCATTTAATCAAATGGGTCCAGAAGTTTTTGTTTAATGCCCTTTCATAAACTACAAATTTAAAGAACAAGCTCGAGTCTATTCTTTCTTTTAGCCTATTAGCTAAAAACGCATTTCATTTGGACTATGCCCTCCTCAAATAACTTAAAAATAGCTGATCTTTTATTATGCAAAAACTTTAATATAATGAGATCAGCTGATTGTGTATAGTGAAACAAACAAAAAAGCCAAATTAAAGTAGCCATAAAACGCTCTTATCTATTTGTTATATGATTTGATTTCAGTTTTGTATAAGATCATTTTATTTCAAAATGTAACTTGTACAATTTGATTCCCAAAACACAAAAAAAGTACACACGTGGAACTTGGGGAGTTATTTTTAATAAAGTGAAGCTTTCGTTAATGATATTTTTTGTTGAATATATAATTATTTTAAAGATCTGTATACAATTATCTTGTTTTGTTTAAATAAATAAATACGTGAACCTAGCTTAGATAATATTTACTGCAGTTATAGTAAAAGATCAGTTGTTTTTATATTAATTCGTAACGATGTTGTTAAAAACCAGCAATATTAACAGCAATTAATTGTAAAGGTTTAGGCCTATATAAATGTCGAATGTATTATAAATGGTTAAAACGTCCACGTGTTCTTCAAAACATACTAAAGCCAAAGTAAAAGAAAGTTTTCATATAATACGCTATACTATTCATTCTGTACTGTTATAAAAAAAAGGCAGAAAAAGAAAGAGACAGAAATATAAAGACGAAATTCTATTGCTCATTTATTCCATATTTTCATTACATTCTTCTGTTCGAACTATTTGGATTATAATTTTAGAAACTGTTGACTTAAACTTTATCTTGAAAAAAAATTTGATGTTGAACAGTTTTGTACTATGCCTGGTGGAAATAAATTTGTTTTACAAAAACACAGACTTTATTAGAAAACAGTAACAAAAAAGTTAACATTAAACTATTACACTTAAATTATTTTATATTTTAAATATGAAGTGTACTAAGGCCAAACAATGGACTCTATCCAAGGAATATACTTGGACACTCTGGTGTACACGCCTGGGGAGTTCTGGGCGCCACAGATCCTGCCGAAGGACGTGATGCCTACCTGTTGGTGAACACACCCGTATTGCATGTGCAGAGTTAATGGCCCTCCGGAATCACCCTGTTAATCAATATTACCATAATGCTTCAAGATAATTATGTTGGCATATCTACTACAAAGAATAGAGATTTAATAAATTGGAAACACATTAATGAAGTGAAAATTAAAAAAAAAAATCATAATAAGGCAATAAGTAACTGGTTACAGACTACATGTCATAAAAAAAAATAAAGACATAAAATAATATGACATCTCTTTTTCTGTTTGTTTTTTTCTTTTCTTTGAAGTTATAACCCTTTGTGGCCTTTGGCTTCCCTCACAACATGTTCCCATTCCTGTCTAGACAATACTTTCTTCCCACTAACTTCAAACGAACATAACCCTCATGTTATGTACGCCTCCTCCACATCCTGCATCCATCTCTTCCTCTGCTTAATTTAAAATAATGTACAATCGTTTAAAACGATGTGATAAAAGTATTATAAACAACGGTCAGGGAAAACAAGCCTATACGTAAAACACACTGATATGGGCCATAAGAAATATATACACTTTTTTAACAACTTTGTCACAAAATTCTAGAAGGCTGTGCAATCTGCAACATTCGGCCATCATGCCTGCATAAAGCTGTATACGCTTATAAATACAATTAACTTGCAACGAACACTTTTTTGTTTTACTAAATACATAATTATTTTTAGTATTAAAACATAAATTCAATTAATAATAACTTAATTTAATTATTATAATTTAAATCCATCATAAACAACGAGATCCTGGTATCTAGATCACTTTTTCAGATGTAGTTAATATTTACATACAGTCAAAATTGGCACAAAAATCAATTCAAAGCAACGAGACAGTTATATTTTATTTTAAAGTTGTTTTTGTATTAATCATCTAGAAAAACAGATAACTTAGTGAATTTTAATGAGACTAAGTTAACAAATATTTTCTTTCGAAACATGATATTTTTATTTTAAATTTTTAGTTATGAATGTTACCTGGCATGTGTCGATGCCTCCTTGTAATTCCCCAACGCATATCATGCTTTCCTCGTCTATACCTCGGGGTAGTTGGTGCTCCTGTATTACAAGGCCACTGCATATATTTTGCGGTATAACTTTAATTTCTACTTTCATCAAGTGTTTGCTTTTCGGACCACCTTTTAACACATTTTTTTTATTTATTAAATTTAAAAATATATTATAAAGTTTTTTACTCCTTAACTTACTACATTGAGCGACGAAATATAATATAAAAAGTTAATTGGGTGACAGAAAATAAAATATTATAGCTACCTCTTCTGGCGTTAAAATATAAAATATTAACTTAATTTTTGCAGAAATTGTTAATCTTTAATGACAAGTATGGAATATATTAAGATGTAATTAACAAAGTTTTAAATATAATAGAAACAATTCCTATAATTACAAATTAATTCAAAATTAAATTAACTGTTATTACAACGCAAAAAATTAATTAATAAATTATCTCGTTGTGGTTCTTTAATATTGCAAATGGGGACTAAAAAGGTTGTTAGTATTGCTCAAATTAACGTATTACAGGAAAAAGATTACAATGTAAATTACCAGAATTGTTATCGACAGTCTGTAATGTTGAAGAGTTAGTTGAATGGTAGAGATGTTGGTCCAGATGTCCACGAGTCCAGAGCGAAGTTGGATTGAGTTAAGATTTCGAAGATAAATTGTTACAATTTGCGACAATTACACTCTTACTGAATTAATTAATTAAACTCATAAAACTTTATTTAAATGTACACTAGAAACTTTTGTACCGCAGTACCACTTAATTCTACAAAAGTTTGGTGTAAACACTTCCAAAGAACTCTTGGTTCTATATCATTACTTAATATAAAAAACATCTATAACAAAAACTTTTCAGAGACAATATTAGATAGACTCAACTTAATACTTTAATAATAAAAGAAAACAATCTTGTTCTGTTATGCTGCATACAAAAGTTCTGTGTCTACAACTTATAAAAATTAAAGAAGTCTGGTCGTGAAGTAACGTAGGTTAACTGTTCAAAAAAACTGTAAGGACCCTCCTTCTGCAGAACCTGCTGTGCTCCTTAATGGAATCCTGCATTTAATTTTTATTTGAGTTT
Organism: Callitettix versicolor; assembly: GCA_022606455.1. Taxonomy (NCBI): domain Eukaryota; kingdom Metazoa; phylum Arthropoda; class Insecta; order Hemiptera; family Cercopidae; genus Callitettix; species Callitettix versicolor. Next base: position 79,468,111 of record CM040189.1, read on the forward strand.
GCCGCTTTTAGTTCCCTTCCTAATTGCCAATTTCGCACATATTTTGAATTTCGAAAGCTAAACTGTTACGTGTAAAAAGTTACATGTTAGATTTATTATAATTATTTGTCAACTTACAATAAATACCACTCAACAAAGTGGAAAAAAGAGGAAAACCCAACCCAAGTGGCTAAAACTGGCTATAGAGGACATGAATGAACTGGGTATTGAAAGAAGAGATTTGGAGGAGGAATCCGGAAATTTCAGGCAAATGAAAGAGCATCAAACGAGATTCAGAAGAACAGATATCAATAGAAAAAAGATGGTGATGTCCGAAGCTGAGAGGAAGAATAGATCTGATCGCATGAAGAACTACCACGCGGAATTAAGAGCAAAAAGAACAGCCAATAAGAGAACTTTAAGTGGTCCCCTGAGGCCGTACAAGAAGGAAGAAGAAACACCACTCACTAATTTATAAAATGAGGCTCCACAGCGTTGTATACTATTGACGTATTTACTAAATTAAAACATAAAAAATATTTCTAGGCTCAAATGCTTGTATAAAAAACTAAAGAAACCATTAAGTTTGCGCCGTCAAACATTGCCAAGGAAAGTGAATAGAGACGGGAACAAAAGAAGGTTTTCATCTTGCAAGTAACATCATTCATGTTCTTCTTTAAATATTATGGGTGAAGATAGAACCCATAATTTCTTTTCTGTTTAGGTATCAACCTGTCAATGTAATTTTAGCTTCCATGTTCTATTGATTAAAAATGATTTATCTTTTGTATTTACAATAATGTATAAATCTAAAGAAGAGATGCGTATTGAGTGTAAATATTTTAATATGAATTCATACTTTCAAAAAAAAAAACGCTTTCATTTAACTTTTCTCAATGCATATCTACTTAGTTACTGTAAATGAAAGTTAAAAATGAACCGTATTGCATTTTTTTGGCTGATCCGTGCAAATTAAAAATGGTGAATATTCTCAATATTTACTAATTTTATTTGACCTTAGGTATGATTCATGGAAACATTTTTGAGTAAAACATGTTAATTTGTCTATTTCCCTGTCCGACAAAAGTGTAATTTAAAAGTTTAAAGTACTTGAAGATGTAAATGCTGATTGTAATGGTAAAAACGGAATTTAAGAAAGGGTTAACATAAAAAACAATACCTATGCAAATTCGCTTCCATCACGTCATCTACACACTTACGTGCGTGATTATTATATTTTCCATGAACCTTGAAAGTTTAAATTTTAAATATGCCTACATGTTTTGATTTTTATCAAATTTACATTAGAAAAATTGAGCTATTGGAGCAATTATATATATATATATATATATATATATATATATATATATATGTGTGTGTGTGTGTGTGTGTGTGTGTGTGTGTGTGTGTGTGTGTGTGTGTGTGTTTTAGCACGCTCAAGTTTTTATCGTTAACCAGCAAAATTCGTTTTACAGTTTTAAAATGGCGGCCATTTCAAATGTTAAAAAATTTGTAACTTTGTTAGTCTTAAATGTTTTAGAAAATCTGGTTTCACTATCGAAATAAAATTATGTTTTTATGTTGTATTTACATCATGTTTTATGATGTAAAAACTACATAAATTATTGTTTTGAATTTTGAAAATTAGTTGAATTTAAAAAATATGTTTACTGTGGTTAGGGTTCATTTTCGTATTTTCTATTCAATTTGAAGTTTTTAAAATACTGGCGAAAATTCGGAATTTTAAAAGGGCTGCGGTAAATGAATATGTTTTGGGAAATTCTTTTTTATCACGTCAGCGAGACAGCTGCGTGCAAATATTAGTCTCCTTTTTAAGTAGATTAAATTTTGCGTATAATGAATTTGTTGAGATTGTAATGTGGTCTGTTTTAATTTCACACTGGCGTTATAAAAACTAACTTTTATAACAGTTATTCGAAATTTACAGATTTGTTTTTAAGAAAATTAGTTACTATCAAGAAAACGAGTAATTAGATGCTGTTAATTTACACTGTTACTGAAGAAAAGTGTAGCAGGAACAGCTAAACAGAAGATAAAACAAACTCACGATATTTTATTCACATTAGAATATATTGTAAATTCAAGACATGCTGCTTGTGGACTTTGGAGGGAGAGCTAGAAATTATGCTGATGTTGGTAATTTGTCTAGATCCTTCATACAGAAAATATTTCCTGTTTATATTGCGAATACATTAAACGACAGCTAACGTTCCTACTGCAGTATTATTGGCGATATTAGGTCGTTTAAAGATTAATATATCTTCAACAATCTCGTAGTGAAAAATAATTGTTTATACTTTATACATCGACAGTAACATGTATCATATTTTAGGGCTGGTTTTGATGTTGGTTTTTGCGAAACGCGAGATGCGATGAACGTGTTTACATAAATATATAATAGTACAATTTGCGCGTAGCAAGTCTCATGTTAAATTAATTATAATTAGGAATTTCTGTCTTTCCGCCGGGATCAAACCGAGGACCTTGCGCGTATAAGACGCACGTCATACCACTACACTACGAAAACAACGAAGACATTTAGCCGATGTAAATATATGAAATGAATCGTTAATTTTTGGTAGTTATAGTAAAAGATCAGTTGGTTATTAACTCGTAAAGATCAGCTGATTTCATTAAACAGCTGGTAGGCTATAATAAGTTTTAGGTAATGATGTTAAAAACTAGTGATTTTAACAACAATTATTACACACGTTTATAATAATTTCGAATGTATTATAAACGGTTACAACGTGCACGTGTTCTTCAACTAAGGAAAAATACCGAAACCAAAGCAACACAACGTTTTCATATAATACGCGTGTACTGTTATCGAAGGAAGATTGAATTAGGTTTTGTTTATAATTTCATAGTTCTGTGTCCGAGACTTACAGTAGTGGATGTACTATTGGAAATTCATTACTAAAATAACTAATTTGTGTAACACTACTACTAGAGCAGGGAAGAGGCCTTCAAATTTCTGGCAGCTAATTAATATTTTGTCAGTTGTTTACTGGTTATATAAATACAGAAATAATTAAATACTCATTAACATATTTGCCTTTTCTTACACAGAATGTATTGTTTACTTGACTTGCAAACAATTTTAGTGTTCCTTCTAATCTGCTATTATTGAATTCCTGTGCTGCGCTACAGTATGAAGAGATGTATTCAAATTTATTAGAAATATCGTGAAAAGTTTTATACGAGTTTATTTTCTAACATTAAAAGAAACAAGAATAATTTAATTTATCATGGCAAACGTTTTAATAATTTCTAAATTTGTCTTCTTATAATTGAATTAATGATTTTAAATATTTGAAAACATCCAAGAAAATATATGAATCATATTTAACGTGTACTGTTAATGTAAGTAAATAAGTTATGGTTGGTTTAATTGAAAAATGTATACACGATCTGCAAATTCCAAAATAGGCGACATTATTCAGGCAGTCGATAGAGAGCACTAGAAGCTCTTGCAGGCCTACATGTATACAGCGGCTTTGCAATAATTACTGAGATAATTAAGCATGAATACTTTAACTTTGCGATTGAAATTTTCAAAAAAAACCTAACATTATCTAAAGTGTATGTGTGCATAATTTCATAACACCCAAGCATCAGTTTAGATTTATATTTCAGAAAAACAAACATACTTTTTATTTTATACATATGGGTTTTATGCCTTTCATTAAGCTGTACAGTATCTTACTTGGGCCAATTCTTCCCCAGCCAGTAGCTATGACTTTCTCATTATCCTCTGGAGGGTCTAACTGCAAGCACGCAGGAGAGATGTAAGGATTGAACGTGACAGATTGGTTGAGCTTATACAGGGCGATGTCGTTGTACAACTGTGGTGGATTGTATCCGGGGTGGTTGATCCTGGAGATGATTTCTAACTGTATCGGCTTGGCGTCATCGTTGTCTGTGGCTATGTTCAGGTCCCCCAGCCTTGCCCACCTAGCAGGTCCTCTGTCGCAAAGAAGCAAACAAAATGTAACAAAAGCTATCACAAACACTGAATTTTCGTTAAAACTATTTCACCAAAAACAAAGTTTTCTCTTTTTTACGTTCTTAAATATAGTGAGACTGATTGTGAAAAAATCGATTTAGATATTTTAATATATATATTCGATTTAGTATTTGACCGATTCAAGTGAGGTTTGTGTTTCAACTCAACGGTTCGACATTTTGTTTGTGTTTCTATTAAATTGGCCAAGCTATGAATTAAGGATATACTGCGATGGCTACTGTTCTTTTGAACGAAAAGGCTACACAATACCTGGTAAATATCATATTACTCCAGGCATCTAGATTTATGTTTTAGTTGCTTAGATTATAATTCCTTTAGAACTTGAGAACGAAAGTTGAACTAGGCATCTCAGCTGATATTCTAGTTGTTCAATTTATGCTTTGTTAGGAACTTGAGAACGATAGTTGAATTAGACATCTCAGCTCATATTCTAGTTGCTCAGTTTATGCTTTGTTAGGACTTCAGAACGAAACTTAATCTAGTAACTTAAGCTAAAATTTTAGGCAAGTTTACGTTTTGCTAGGGAATTGAGAACAAAACGAACTAGGCATATATTATTCCTACTGGTTGTTATTGTAACGTTTTGTTAAGTATTTGTGAACGAAAAATGAACTAAGCATATAAGTTTAAGTTTTTGTTTTATATGAAACATTTAAAAAGATTTGCCCTTAAAACTTCGTGTAACTTATTGTCTCCAAGTGTTCACAAGTGATATTAAGTGTAAACCGTAATATTAACATGAATATTCACCCATATCCTTCCTTATAAAATTACATAAAAAAATACGTTAATGTACGGCTTACATTGAATATAAAAAGCAAATTACAATCAGGTACATTTTAATTACAATAAACGTTACAAATTGTTTTAGCCGTTACTAAAATAGATTTTTATGCCAAGTTAAAATCAAATTGAACTGAAGTTGAACGCGAGCATGTTTTACACAACAATTTCAACCACCCTCTGAAAGTACTATAAAGGTCTGGATCGGGTCTCGTTTAAAGTCCCCAGTTTAGGTATAACCACGATGGTCTCTACAATAGTTTATGTCACAATGAAAATTCGCTAGACATACAAACAATAATTGCTTTAAACAGCTGTTAAATTATTATATAGAATATTACTGAACAGTTTTGTATGTCTTTAAACACTCCCGCTCCGTTCAGCACAACTTCACTCCGCATTTGATGGCCAATTAGACTGTCAAATTGGACTGGAATTGCGAACGTAAGCGTGGTTGATGAAAGAATTTTAACGACCCCTCAAAAAATAATCTGACGTAAGAATCGGCGCTCACTGTAAGTTCTAGAATTTGGATTTTACCATAATGACCTTTCTAAATATCTCATTTTAAACGAAAATTCGTTAAATAAGCTAACAGTGATTGCTTAAAATATCTGCTAAATAACTATAATATAAAAACATTACTAATTAGTTTTGTATTGCTTTGAGCACTTCTCACAATACTCACACCAAAACACCTGGGTTAGTGCAGTGGGCAGCACTCAGTACGTACTGTTCACTGATCAGACTGCCTCCACATGCCCACGATATTGATGTGGCATTTCCATAACCTATCAAAACCTACAACAAACATCAGACTTGACTTAGACAAAATTTACTTACCAACTGAAATATTAAAACATTTTATTACTTTTAGTTGCAATTTACTACATTATCATTTCATTATTTTTTTTCTTACAGGTGTACATCATCAAATGCAAAGTTAATTGTTTTCACAATTTATATTTACACGAAATATTAGCTGATTATCTGTGCTTCAATGTGATATTTTAATACGTATCGTTCATAACAATAACAATTTATGGCGATCGCGTTAAATGCAACAAATAATGCGTGACATAGAACACCATAGATCGAAAAAGAACTTTCGCATTCAGACAGACCATAGAAGGCACTGCAACCTTCTCCTGGCCTACTTTTACATTCTAATAATTACGACAATTATTACTTCGTTATAACATTATAAGAAAAAACTTGACCCAATATCTAAAGTGTATGTGTGCGAAATTTCATAACAATCCACTTTGCAGTTTAGGTTTCTATTCTGGAGAAACACACGTACTTTTAGTTTTGTAGATGTGGATTATAACTTTAAATTGCGGCAGGTTTTTATAAGACAAGTATCATTTTCCTTAATTTTCGAGAATTTTCCTTTATTTGAAAATATACGGTTTTCTGATTATAATACGCGTAGTAAACAAATTGCTTGGGAGTCTCAAAAGTTTAGCAATATAAAAAATCGATAATTCGGTTTATAAAATAACTTAATTTTAGTAAAAATGCACTTCTTACACACATTCATAAACTTTAAAAAATGTATTGCACACACTACAATTTTTTATTTCATTTTAACTTTGTCCTGTTTTATTTCGAGATGCGCTTTCATTGATACGTGAAGGAATTCCATATCAATTCCTATCTCACTTGAACATGCCTACTGTACTTTTGAAAAAAATTATAAAAAAAACTAAAATGCTTTCCGATTTGAAAAAAAACATTGCCTAATCTAACAAAATATGGTTTTTTTGTGTAATGTAGATTTGTGTTTTGTTGTGCAGTTCAGTCATAAAAGTTTTATGTGAAATAAGGCTAATATTTCCCAATAACCAAAATATGTGCAAATTTCTTAGTGCCATTATATCTTGTACAAATACCGTTAAAAACAAATCATCATTTGTTGTTGTTGTTTTTTTTTTGCTAAGAAATATTTTCACCGTTATATTCAGAAAAAAATTGAATAAAAATTCTCGGATATCGTTAATATTCCGTTGGATATTCCATTAGTGTCATTTAGAGTTATTTGAAACTTAAAATAATCACGGACGCAGCTGTTACGCTGACGTCATAGAACCGAATTATTAAAAGTATTTTTTCCTTATCTTACCATTTTTATAAATTCTTATTTAATCATCATAATAAAAATTGAAAAATACATATTTTATCATTTTAAAATTCCAACTTAAATTGAAAATACGAAAATGAACCCTGAAAACACCCAAATAAGTTTTTTAATTTTTATAAAATTTTGAAATTTTAAAATGCTAATTTGTTATTGCTGATTACGATGGTAACATCAAATTTTCAAAAATATGAACAAAATTTATAAATGTTTACAGATTTGAAATGACGATTAATTTGAACGAATGAAAGAATTTTTCTGGTTAACGAACTTCTACAATCTATTACCAAAATACATTTTCGTAATAAGTTTGAATCAATTCGGAATAAAACTGCAAACATGACCATGAAAATACACGCATGCACAAAAGTGTGTGCGCACAAAATGAAATATTGGCTTATTTATTTTAACTTAATTAAACATGGTCCTGCTATTAAAAAAAGGAGCTCCCAACATCACATTTCACTTCATTAGAGTAGGCCACATGCAAAAGTGGCCATCGAACCGATGGTAGTTGTGGCACTGAGATATGTCAACTGCTCAACATACAATATTGTCTTTATACAGGATCTTTTACTTTGGCTGACTGCTGTAAGTGGATACGCTGCAAGGTGCGGGAAAGGGATCGCTCCATGTGGTCAGCCACCATCAGATCATTTTCATACACTCGCACATGCGCATATAGGTCTACATATTTTAAAGATATTTGTTCGTACGCATATTTAAGGAAGTTAACTATGATGAAACAAATTATTAAATTATAAACAGTAGTAAATTCCAGGAAAAATCATAGAATCAGTACGCATTTCAAAGTCTGGTTCTTACTATGATGGTTCTCCAGTCGTTCATATTTCCAATGGAAATCCGTTAATAAATACCCTGTAATAAAAGTATTAAGTGGGAAATAAATTTTTAAAATAAACGATTGTAACTAATCATCTACTTATAAAAATATTGAATAAAAAATGTTTAATTCGTTTCGAAATCATTTTTTAAATCTTTAAGTTAACAGATGACTCTCATGCATTACTCACCATGTGAGGAAATTCTTTCGGGGCTGATTCTTTTCCTCCTATTGCAAGAATGCCAACGCCTTCCTAAAAATATATTTAGTGAATTTACTGCTCTTTACATCAATTGCGTTAAAGTGGTAGAAGCAGAATAAACTTGTAAAAATAACCATAAATATACAACTTTTCTGCTAACAATAAAACTTTCAGGCTGATGTGATATGATACAATGTAATGTCATCACTAATGTTCTGGGTATGTAATAGAACTTGTAAACCAAGGTAAGTTAAATATTAACACAAGTCTCTGTTTGACTTACCTGCACTTATAACTCTGAACCACTGCCTGGTCTTATAAGCTGTACATACAACAGTGTAAGTATTTTTTTCAGTTTTATTTGTTTCCCTTAAACTGCAGTTAAAAATACGAAATGCTTCCAGAAACGAAATACAAAAATAAAGGAGGTGTTCCCCCCTAACCAAAACTAAAGAAACGTTCCTATAAATATACATTCGAATACGCATAATTTTTCACCAGTCAACGTTTGTTTTTTTACAAATTATTTTATATCTCTAGAACGTTTCTTTCAATAAGGTTCAAACTTAGTATGCTTCTTTATCTGTTAAAGGTCTAATTGGGGGGAATAAATAACTTCATAAATTGATCCGTTCAAAATATGACGTATTTTAAAACATTTTCGTCGAAAATAGATCTAAAACTGTAAATTTTAGTGACAAATGTCAAATGCCTTTTTTGTATTTATTTGTTAGCAAAAAATTATCAACAGTATATTATGCTGTAAAATTATATCACCGTATATATAAAATTATATATGCTGTATGTATATAGTAATAAAATTTACACTGATATATTTAATATACATAGCTTTTCAAAGTTACCATAATTATATAATTTACAAAAAAACTAATTTAAAATTCTAAGTTGAAGGTCTATTTACTTTTATGTATTAATGTACGTTAAATAATTAGTGTAGATCTGAACATAATTCTGTTAAGCAGCAAATTAAATAACTAGTTGTATAAGCTTAGCATTTTTACCGTTTCCAAGGACGGGACCTTGCACAGCTGCTGGTACTTTTGACAAGCTGAAGAATAAAATAAAACAAATTATTAGTATTGATTTATAAATGTATAAAGTTCTAAGAAAAAATATAAACAAATCATACTTAAGAAATATATTGTAAAAATATGAGAAATATCATAATTTTATAGTTAAAATAGTGACGAAATTGTGAGAAGTTTTAAATAAACGTTTTCAATTATAATAAGCCACTTGGCATTTGTTCCTTATATTGTAATAAAACATTTTAGATTTTAGGCGACTCATAGCTGAACCTATAACACTTTTCGACCGCCATTTTGTAGAAGTTAGGCACAAAAACATCGATATTCCGATGTGATAGCAATGTTCAAAGTAGCTCCAAGCGTCATGCTAGGTGGCGCGAGTTTAATAGAAAAGCATTGTTTTCCCTGCGTTTCCGGCCTTATCTTCATCTGACCTATACAGTGGCATACCTGAATGCCGTCTGTTTCCGCTAAGGTATATTTTTTCAGACAATTAGTTTAATGAGCGTGACTGTTCGACGTTAACAATAATGGAAAACTTACTCCAGTCTCAAATTTACGACCTTGAGAGGTGCGCTAGTTTGGAGACGCTACAGGACGAGTGATGCTTTAAATATCTCGGACACAACAGCTGTTTACTGTATTTTAAAGTACAGTAGGTGTTAAGACCGTTAAAAAACGATTTCCGGGTAAAACAATGTAAATTTGACAGATACTAACTGCCTATAAATTAAAAATATTCTTTAACCAATCGGAGAGTTGCATAATATGACATCACACAGAGTAAATTGCCTAAAAACTACCAATCGAAACGCTCAATTTATCGCTTGGTTGATGTTTATGATACCGTCAAAAACGGAATAATTATAAAATCGCATAACCGGAGATGGTTACCTACAATGCAACTTTCAGATCAAGCCTTTAACATTTTGACGCTCGCCCCGAGCTTCACTTCGTTTGCAACGCTGAATAAGTAAGTGCGTTCAGTGCGCGTTCGACCGAGTCCATACAAGTTTCTAGCCGTTTGTTTTCAACCCGTTACTGATATTTTCTACGAGATTTTATAAATACGAGGTGTGTTCAGAAAGTAACTGGAAGTTTTAAATTTCGCGAGGTTGGAGATCCGATTGTCAAACATTTCTTTTATTATGTTGGTATACATGAAATTGAAGTATGATAAAATTTTCAGCTGTTTTCATTGTTGATTTTGTCTGTAACAGCCGCTAAGGTTAGAAGTGTTTTTATGAGCTCGGCAATTTTCGTTTGTTAAAAGAAATGGATCAAAGAATTTTTATCAAATTTTGCGTAAAAAATGGAATAAAGTGTAACAAAGTGAGTAAAATGTTAACAAAGACCTATGGTGAGTCTGCTGTGAGTAAAGCAAGAGTTTACGAGTGGTAGAAGCGTTTCCAAGAAGGCCGTGAAGACGTTGAAGATGACGAAAGCCCTGAACACCCCAGCACATCAAAAACCGATGAAAACGTGAAAAAAGTGAAAGAAATGGTTATGAACAATCGTCGAATCACAATTAGAGAGGTCGCTGATGATGTTGGCATATCGACTGGATCATGTCATGACATTGTTTCCAGTGTTTTGTGTATGAAAAGCGTGGCAGCAAAATTCATTCCGAAATTGTTGAATTTTGAACAAAAACAGCGGCGAATGGAAGTTGCTCAGGAGTCACTAAATGAAGTCAACGACGATGTAGAATTACTGAAACGTATTAAAACAGGTGACGAAAGATGGGTTTACGGATATGACATCGAAACTAAGGCTCAATCATCCCAGTGAAGGCATTCTGGCTCGCCAAGACCGAAAAAAGCTCGACAAGTGCAGTCGAACGTGAAGGTTATGCTCATGTGTTCTTCGATATTAATGGCATCATGAATTCCTGCCACCAGATGAAATGGTTAATAAGGAGTACTATCTACAAGTTCGACGCCGTTTGCGTGAAGCAATCCGAAAAAAAAGCCCGGATCTGTGGAAAAACTATTCATGGCTTTTGCACCACGATAATGCTCCAGCTCACACTTCATTGCTTGTTCATGAATATTTGGCCAAAAACAGTACTGTAACGATGCCCAGCCTCCATATTCGCCAGACATGGCTCCGTGTGACTTTTTTCTATTTCCAAAAATATAGAGAACCTTAAAGGGCCGTCGTTTTACAGCCGTAGATGACATTAAAAGCGCATCGCTGAAAGAACTAAAGACTATCTCAAAGTTCGAGTTTGAGGAGTTTTCGAGGATTGGAAGAAGCGCTGACAAAAGTTTATAATCTCCAATGGGGACTATTTTGAAGACGACACATCAATGTAGACGAATAAATAAATATTTTGTTCAAAAATTAAAATTCTCGTTACTTTTTGAACACACCTCGTATAAAAAAAAATATATTATTTTCTCTGATACTTAATCCCTTCTTAGTCTCTCTGCTACAGATCCGTGTTTCGGTACTTCCGTTATTACATCGAGTGTCATACGTAGCTTAATTAGTGCTCCACAAGAGAAACATTAAATTACTGAATCATACATTTTAAATAATCTGATTAATGTAATCAATCCTTGTGATGTTTTAAAACTAAAAGTGACAAACAATAAAAATCGATAATAAAAGAACTCTTTTGTATAAACTTTGTGCCGTTACTTGTATTAATTACTGTACAATAATCACCAAATTGGACTTTTTCCTATAATATCTTCTCCTTTGGACTCTCGAAGCATCTCACCAAAGAATAAGTTCACTTATGGTTACTTTTTGACTATTTTTTTAAAGTCAAATTACTCGTATTATTATCTGCCGGTTAATCCATAATTAATATTCAATTAAAACTAAAACTGACAAATTACAATGCATAACATTTCGTCTTTAAAATTACTAAATATATTCAATCTGTAAAGACTAACATAAAACTCAGACAGCATTTGATTTGTCATTATATTAATAATCATCATTTTAATTCTTTCTTCGGAACATTTGGATATTCTAACGACTTTATATCAAACAGTAGGCCTACATGAAATAATTAAGGCGACTAAATTAATTAACAATATAAACATAATCAATTTAGTATTTACGATTTTTACCAAAAATATTATTATTAAAACCTTTTATTTCCTTTGTAATCTGCTTACAATTAGGAGCTAGCCCAGTGTTTAGAAAACCACAGCGGTATAGTGACTTTCACATATGTTGTTGCTAACATCTGATATATAACGTTTCAAAAGTTGTTTACAGTTAATAAACAACACGTAGAACAGTGTATGAGCATTGAACATTGTTAATAAAAATAAATCATTTAATTTAACAAAGTGTATTTGTTTATTTCCAGCAACTTGCACAGACAAACGAACAAAAAGAAATGTCAAACCACTTAACGTTTATTGGAAAGAAAAACTGAGATATCAGTCGCAATCTTCACATCGTTTTTTCACCACGTTTCTTCGACTAGGATCGGTGCGCATTTTACACTTTCGGGAATATTTTTGATGATTTTTTTTTGGTGTTTAACGTCCGACTATTGTGCACACTTGGGCTAATGCAGACGCTATCAACTAGGCCACCGAGGCAGCTTATTTTTGATGAAAGGAACACCGTAATACTTAAATTTGCAATAGAAAAGTCACTAAAAAATGTAATTGTTTGTTTTTCCTTCATATTTTGTTCGTGAAAGTACCGCTTATATCTGCTTACAGCCTAAACTAAAACGGATATATAAGCTGATATCTGCTGACGGATAATCCGTTTCTCGAAAACTTGAGCTGCATTGTTCACGTATGCATATCTGCAAGCTAAACTTATGACTTTCATTTCCTGAATGTTTACATCATAATTTCAAGTTTACTGTTTCAAGTTTAAAAGTTTTAATTTTTTTTTACTGTACTAAGCTTCTGTGATTGTGATCAAATTATACTTCAGTTTCAAATTGTCTTTTTTAAAAAAAACAGAGTTATTTGCTTCAACTACAGTGCGTGTTTAAAAGTGTTCACAGTGGCTAAAGGAATTAAACGATTTATAATAAATTTGGTACGATAATCAGCCTATTTTTGTTTTCAAAAATCTGTTAACATTTTGAGTTCACTGGCAAATCTAATATTTTGAGTCTAAATTTTAAGACGGAGTAGTATACTTTATTTTTAAAAAATCGTTCGACAATAAACGTGGAAATGTAAATATAGGCAAATACCGTTTGATTTGGTTTGTATTCAATTTTCTGTCTAAATGTAAAATCCTGTTATTTTAAATTTAGTACAACTGATTTACGTGATGACTCTTCATGTGTGATCGAAATTTGACAAAATTCTAACAGTAGATATTTTTAGTTTTTTCATAGTTTTAGAAAAACTTGGGCAAAGTAGAAACGTATGGGAAGTTAAATAAATATATAAATAAAACAATTTAAAAATCCATTAATTCAATTTTTTAACTGTTGGACACTGCACTGGTTCGGACTAGTGAAACGAGTTAAATAAGGTCGCAGCTATTATGTAATAATTAAACATAAACACACGTACCATCTATGCTAGTAAATCTGTTTAGAGGGACAGATGTTTCTATAGGGGTTATTGTAATGGGGGTCGAAGTGGTAGTTGTGGGTGTAAACTCTACATCTTTGCAGCACACAATGGGCGTTTTACCATCGTAAGTACAAATCTTTGGTCTTCTGTTCTCTTTTATTTCGTTTCTGGCTGATGGGCAGTTTTCTAGCCTCTGACAAGTCCACACGACATTTCCTGTTCTTTTGCATTCGTCTCCTGGAAGATAAAATAAATAATTTATTACCCCTAACTTATTAACCATCAGTTTTCTTCTAAAAGATTTATTTGGAATACCCTAACCATTTTTTAAAAATAATTTTAATTTGTTTGTTTATTTTTGTAAATATGTCAGCTGTTTGAAAGAAATTAGAGTAAGTACAACATTTTAGTTTTCATAACAGCTTTCTTATACAGTAATCAAAATTTTAATTTACTGTATATATATATATATATATATATATATATATATATATACATACACGTAATGTACACACACACACACACACACACACACACACACACACACACACACACACACACACACACACACACACACACACACACACACACACACACACACACACACACACACACACACACACACACACACACACACACACACACACACACACACACACACACACACACACACACACACACACATACACACATACATACATACTATCCCTAAACAATGACCTAGAGTTCAATATCGATTCTTGTTATTTGAAGTTTCGGGTCTGGGCATTACCACGATGACTGCACTAATAACTTAAATCACAATGGATATTTATTAAAAAATGCAATTATATTTTTTATTTTCCAAAAATTATGATACAAACTGAGTAAAACGAATTTACTAAAGTATTTAAACAAAGCAGTATTGATTATTTATAATTGTTTAACTTGTAATACATTAAATACGATGAATCTGTATTCGATAATAAAAATAAATAAATTCTATAACGTTTAAAATTTTACACTTTGGTTAGTTTTACTTTGTATTTTCCGTTTCTTTTAATATACAAACCAAATTATTTTATTATAGTAGCCCAAAAATTGACGAATTTCTTTTAGTAAATTAGTTATTAGAAGGGCAGTCGTGATAAAATCCAGGCCCTGAAAATCAACCCCGCTCCGTAACACGTTTTGGGTAATTGTTAAAATATCTACATAAACTGTACTCGTAGACTATGAGTGTATTTATTTAAATTCTAGTGATTCTAATTTTGCCCGATTTTATTTGCACTGGTACAAAATCGATTTCGATAATAGCGTGGTTAATTTCAATATTAAACAAAATATGTGCAACCTCTTTAAATACCAAACATTTTAAATGTTAAATATTTTATCATTATTTTATATTATGTTTTTTTAAATATGGTCCAGTTAAGTTTTGATATTTTGAAAATATAATGATTTGAAAATTTAGAAAAACCGTTTTATTTTACACACATTTTAAGCTGCTTTTAAAGGTTAAATATAACGTTTTTTAAAGCAAAAGAAAATTATTGCTAAATTTGGGCTATTGTTACATTTTAGAATTGCCGAATATTAACATTATAAACGATAATATGGACGAGATATTTTCATTTAAAACAAACACTACTAAAGTACGTACTTACCCTCGTTGTATTCCAAAGGGTAACCTGCAAACAACACTTGTGACCAAGCGCTCGACACACATAACAAAAACACAACCGCACAAACACTGCACATTTTACACTACAGTACACTCGATGTCGTTACGTTAGGCAAGTTCACCTTGCCCGTCAGTGAACTTGGCGACACTGGGATTCCCGGTGGAGGGGGTAGGCGCCTTAAGTTACTGCGGGTGAAAGCAAAAGTTAGAAAGTATTTAAATATATGACTATTATTCTTTTCATATTTTGTTTAAATAATCATCTCGTTACATTATCTCTTGCCGACGTGATGCAAGTGAATTAACCAACAATATTTTTTTACCATATACTTTTTGGAAAATCAAATGTTAAACATTCATCAAAATATTACTGCATTAATTATCACGATATTTTCAGCTTTAAAAATAACATATATTTATATAAACTTTAATTCTGATTACATTGATGTAATCAGAATTTCAAAATCGTTGAATATAATAAAATATTTGTTATTTGGAATGACCGCCACTTTGAAACTCTTAAATACATTTTGCAGGACGGCAATTTTAACGTTTACGGCAGTAACTGTGTCTCCAAAAACTAATTCGCTAAAGATAAGATGAACTATATCCCTTGTCCTATTTTATTAATTGAAGGCGCTATAATTGCTGCGATATATTTGGCCCTTTTTAAGTTCAACGCAGATAATAAATTCTAATAATAATAAGTTGTCTTACTTCAATTATTAATAAGTATTACTATTACGTATAATTTATATTACAATATATCTACGTAAAACTCAACTCGTGTTTACACGTTACGAGAACACGTCGGTTTAATTTGTATTTAATAACTAGAAGTTCTTTAGATTCTTAGATTTAACGTGTTACATTATCAATAGACGCTATATTTTGAATTTCTCACCTTAATTCTGTGCAACACTGTTTTGGCCTTTCATGTGAACTTTGACTTATCTGTGTAAAATATAGATTTCGTTCTTATTGGCATAAATGTTTGAACCGGTTTTACTGGTTTGGTGGTAATAAAACCGGAATAGTCGTTCGTTTGAAATAGCAACTGTAATATTCACCATAAATAACTTTTTATAAATCCAGAATTTCTTGTTTGATATGCATTCTGAAATTATGTATTTAAATTACACTGCCGCGCAAAGGAGTGCAGACTAGCTATTGAGAGGATTTAGACGTCCCTCGCGGTACCCGAGTCTAACACATACAACTTTAACACTTTACGCTCACACTTACATTTAGGAGAGGCGATGAGAGCCTCAATGTGCTTCTCGCCTTAAAATAAAAAAAAAATTACACTGTAGCTCGGTCCTATTTTTTCCTGTTACATATTGACCTTTAACCATTTTCATTAGGCCTATGCCACTATTCATAAACAAAAATTAGAAACAGGTGATCGCTTATCACTCAAAAACAATAACCTTTAATTCAATAAAATCAACTTACTGTATATAGTGAAAAAAACAAATTACCAAACGAAAGAACCAAATTAATCTTACTTTTTGCAAATATAGGTTATAACATATACAAAATAATTTTTTAATATATAATAATATAATAATGTTTTTTATATATAATATAAAAGTTTTTCCATGCATAACCGTATTAGGCCCAACAACCGTGTCAGTTAGGTTATGGAGTACTCTTTGAAAAAATAAATAAATGTTCTTTTAATGCATCACTGTGTTAGCCTATCAACTATGTTAGTTAGCTTATGGAGTATTCTTTAAAAAAATATAATAAATATTATATTATTATATTTTTTTATATAATAATATTTTAATATATATATAATAATAATAATATATATATAATATATATATATATAATTATATATATAATATATAATTATATATTATATTATATTATTATATTATATATATAATTATATATAATATATATAATAATTTTAATATATAATAATATAATAATATTTTTATATATAATATAAAGTTTTTTCCATGCATAACTGTGTTAGGCCCAACAACTTAGCATGGAGTATTCAGTTAGGTTATGGAGTACACTTTTGAAAAAATAAATAAATGTTCTTTTAATGCATCACTGTGTTAGGCCTAACAACTATGTTAGTTAGCTTATGGAGTATTCTTTAAAAAAATATAAAGATTTATCACGCATCACTATGTTAGGCCTGACAATCGTGTCAGTTAAGGTTTGGATACTATTTAAAAAATAAAGGTTTTTTCACACATCACAATGATAGGCCCAACAATCATATCAGTTAGGATATGTAGTATTCTTTAAAAAATATAAAAGTTTTTTTACACATCACCGTGTTAGGCATAATAGCCGTGTCAGTTAATATACTTAGTATTATTTTAAAAAAATTAAAGGTTTTTAACATCACTGTGATAGGCCTAACAACCTTGTCAGTTAGGATATGCAGTAATATTTAAAAATATAAAGGTTTTTTTACGCATCACCGTGTTTGGCCTAACAACCGTAACAACAGTTAGGATATGTAGCCAACAATCTTTAAAAATATATAAGGTTTTTCACGCATCACCGTGTTAGGCCTAACAACCGTGTCACTTAGGTTATGCACTATTCTTTTTTAAAAATGGGTTTCTATCATCCAAACCTGTGTTAGACGTATTTTATTGTTTTACTGATCTGTAGATCAGTAAGACAATAAAATACGTCTAAAATCAGCACAACACGGTACCGATTTTCGCCGGTAGTAATTTTGAGGTTATGTTGGTCACTTTATTTTCGATTTTTATCGTATATCTCCTGCCTTCATATTTTGGATTTTTGCTTTTGGACATAATAAGCATTTTAGTAAGAAAATATTGAAAACTCCAATAGATGCTGCAATGCATATTTACCATTTTTCATATAATGTAATTACACAAATATATATACTACCTTACAATTAAAGTATCCTAATAAAATTGTATATAATATATATATTCTGCACTCTGCTTTAAAAACATTGAATAGTCTTAAATGAAAAATACCAGATTGTGATTATTAGATGAAAATGTAACATTAAAAACAATAATTTTGCAATAAATAAAACATAGATTAAGATCCAACAATTAAAACAAAAGCTTAACAGTCTATGAACACTTGTCAGCCATATTGAAACTATTTCCTACAAACCTAATGTTAATTAACGGTACAAAATACTATGATGTTTTTTAAGGAAAAATTATGTTTAAAATCTCATTTTAAAGATATTCTTTGTGGGAATGTGACTAGTTTTTTTTAAATTTTATATATATTTTTCTAATTTAATGATACAAGAGCAAAACTAATAAAAAATATAAAAAGAGGAAATATAATTCCCGCAAATATAATTTCTTTTAAATAAATAGCGAAGTAATTTATAATTTAAGTTAACGTTATGTCCTAAAGCGAATAGATTCAATATAACAATCAGGGTCTATAAACAATAGTCATAAATGCCCAATTCATGTATTCTCTAAGTCGATTTCTAGAAAATTCATAACATTTTTTTTACTGGTATATCGTGCTCTTATAGGATTACATTCTTATTACACATAATAGCCTTAAATCGAAATAAAGTCAACTGCGACACTAATAAAACTTAAAATCTTGTTAACTAATAAAAATCTAATATATTTGGATCAAAATATTAGAAAACATTTGAACAATTTTTGTGTTGAGGTATAGTTTTGTACTACATCTGGTGAAAATAAATTTGTTTTACAAAAACACAGACTTTATTCAAAAACAGTAAAAAAAAAGGTAATATTAAATTATTTCACTTAAATTTTTTTTTATCTTCAATATGAAGTGTACTAAGGCCAAACAATGGACTCTATCCAATTAATATAATTGGACACTCTGGTGTAAACGCCCGGAGAGTTCTGGGCGCCACAGATCCTGCCGAAGGACGTGATGCCTACCTGTTGGTGAACACACCCGTATTGCATTTGCAGAGTTAATGGTCCTCCGGAATCACCCTGTAATCAATATTATCATAATGCTTTAAGGATAATTATGTTGGCATATCTACTATAAAGAAAACTGACTTCATATAATATAAAACATTAATTAAGTTAAAATTAAAAGGAGAAGATCATAGTGAAACAATAAATAATCAATTAGATAATATAAATAAATAAACATAAATTCATTTATTTATGAATTTACGGCCCTTAGTAAACATACATCACAATTTGCCTTCATTCCTGTATAGATTGAACTTCCTCCTACCATCTTATGGACCATAACAAATTTTTAACATTTAAAAAAAAAATATGTTTCAATACACTAAAAGGTTTTATCTCAAGCAATATTAGGCCGTCGTCCAAGCATAAAACTGCCTCAGTTTATACAATATTATATATTGAATTGCAAGGACCAATTTCCTTGTATTCCCAAATACATAAACATTTCAATATTTATGCATTCAAAATTTAAATGTAACTAATAATGTTTTTATTTATTTGTTGTAATTTATATATATATATATATATATATATATATATATATATATAAAAATTAAAAGTAGAAGATCATAGTGAAACAATAAATAATCAATCAGGTAATATAAATGTAAAACAAAATCTATATATTTAAAATAAAATGACATTTCTTTTTTCTTTTCTCTGACGCTAAAGCCTTAGTTGACTTTCATCACAACTCACCTTCATTCCTGTCTTAATTTGACTTCCTCCTACCAACTTATGAACCATAAAAAATTTATAAAAATGTTTACAGTTTGGTTTTAAATCACTAGAAGTTTTTGCCACAAGCTACATTCAGTCTTCGTTCAGACATAAAATTGTGTAAACTTATACAATATAATTGACTTGAAAGGACCATTTTCGTTTTAATTCCAAATACATATTTCATTATTACAATTTAAATGTTATTAATAATGATTTAATTTATTATTTGTTGTATTATACTCATCAACCCCGCAGGGGGGTGCAGAGTAGCTGCACCTATTGAGAGGATTTAGACGTTCCTCGCGTTACCCGAGTCTAACACACACTTACACATACAAAACAGGTTACACTACACTACCGACTGCGATGATAACCTTAACGGTTTTTCACCGGAAAAAAAATTTAACTTACATGTAACTTACATTTACATTTAGGGTGGCGATGTGCTTTTCGCCTTAAAATAAAAAAAAGCATGTACATATTCGTCGAATAGAATGGAAAACAGGCCTGTAAATTACTTTTTGATGTAGACTATAGTTAAAATTTATATATATATATATATATATATATATATATATATATATATATATATATTATTATTATTATTATTATTATCTATATATATATATACCCTGTTGGATCACGCAAAGCACTCCGACTCATGTCTTGCTCCATACCTTGCTTACCGACTCATGTCTAATCCTCCATACCTCCCTCATCCTGTCCCAATGGATCCTCTTCCGCTCCTCCGTCCATTTTACCCCTGCTCTCTTTGGGATTTCATTCTCTGGGACCTTCCAACCGAACATCTTTCTCCTGTATGCGTTCTTGTCTTCAACGTCAGTTGAGTCTATTTCTACGTCATGTAGGTCTATTCTGACTTGTGTGTGTGTGTGTGTGTGTGTATATATATATATATATATATATATATATATATATATATATATATATATATATATATATATATATATAAACATATATTTGTAATATATATCACAAATTGATACCAAAATCGATTTTTGTTAATTATATTTATTAAGTTAATTAATCAGGATATGCATACAAGAACTGCATAAACAAGCTCCTTGAATTTTTGAAATCAGTTTAAATTAAAATTTAATTTGACGGTGTTCAGCTTTCACTTTCGCATTTTCAAAGTTTAAGATAACGATAAACCCAAAATGTCAAAAACGAAACTTTATGGAAATTCACTTCTATCACGTCAGTGAGACAGTTGTGTGCGTGATCACATTCTACCTCATTTATATTTTAATTTTTAGTTTATTTCAATTATATTTTTACTTAACAAATATTTTCTTTAATATTTTTATTTTAAATTTACTACAAATGTTACCGCGCATGTGTCGATGCCTCCTTCCAATACTCCGGCGCAGATCATGGTCTCCTCGTCTATACCTCGGGGAAGTTGGTGCTCCTGTATTACAAGGCCACTGCACACATCTTGCGGTATAATTTCAATTTCTACTTTCATCAAGTGTTTGCTTTTCGGACCACCTGTTAAAACATTTTTTAATTTGTTAAATTTAAAAATACATAAAATAAAAATATAATTTGTGAAACTAAAAAAATATATATAATTATATATTTATGTGACAGTAAATCATATTCGCTCGTTTATCACTTGTGGTTCCTCATTATTAAATATTATTGACGTATCGAAATATTCACTAAATTAAAAAATAGAAAATATTTTAAGTCAAAAATATTCTCGTTTAAAAACTGAATGAACCATTCAGTTTACGCCGACAAACCTTTCTGAGGAATCGAAGAGAGAAGTAACAAAAAAAGGTTTTCATCTTGCAAATAACAAAGTTAATGCTCTTCTTTAAATATTGTGGGTAAAGATAGACAAACATCCATTTCTGTTTGAGGTATTAACTAATCATATTTTTTCGATTAAAAAATATTTTTTTTTATTTACAATAAAGTAGAAATTTAAATAACAGATGAATATTACGTGTAAATATTTAATAAATTATTCAAACCTTTGATTGAATGTTGCTAAAAATGAACCGTACTGTACGTTTTTTTGATCAGTACAAATTGAGAGACCACAATAACTACGATACAAATTAATCTGAACGGTTTGACATATTTTCTCAATAATTTATTCATTTTACAATGACTTTGATTAATGGAAAGATTATTGAGTAAAATGTATTGGCTCGGTTTTGAGAAAGCCAGTGGAACAAAAACTCTACGGTCTTCAATTCCAGTTACACATTCGGATTTAGCGTGTTTATATTTAAAACGTCACTCAAGTAACCGGTACTTAACCCTTATTCAAAATGTTCACCCCTCTCTTGACCAAAAATACTTTTCGTTGTATATTTCAAGACAATCGATTTAGCCTTTCTCTCGTTATCGTGTTTAATAACTTCGTGATAAAAAACAGACAGACGTAATTAAATTTAGTAAGTTGTTTTGAAATCGTTCTTTAGCGCGCGTATACAAAAAAAATCATTTTTTTTCGATTTCAGGTGTTTGGCCAGTAAAAAAAACTTTCTTCGTAACTACAAACAGTATAATGCAAGCTACGAGTATAATGCCTCGTTGGCATTATTTTGCGAATTTCCAAATTGAATTAAAATCTTGACACAAAAATTATTTTAGTAAGAGATGAGGCAAATTCTTTAAACAGCGAAATCCAATTATCCGTTTCATTAGGCAACTATGAGTTTTAAGAAATGTGATTTCACTTTCGTAATAAGCGTATAGAGTAGTTTTTTACCTCCTGAGTAGGCGTATAGTAGCCTACTAACACGTTATTATACCTGGCCTAACCTAACGTTAATTCAGTTTTTAAATTCTACTAATAATTAACAAGAGGGTTCATTACACTATAAATGTCATTTAATACATACATGTTATTTAATACACTCTAGAGTTCATTTAATACACTCTAAATGTTGTGTGTTGCAAATAATGTTAATTTGTGCCGAATAAACTTAAAAGTAGTATAAATATTAACATTATATTGTTGATACTTTGTAAAAAAATAGTTTGGTTATAAAGCATAATACAAAGTAGAAGCTGTATTACGCCATAGAACAAAGCTGAATTTTAAAAAATACTGATTTTTCAAATATCGTTCGTTATCGATGTATGCTGTTGATACATTGACAAATAATACCGTAAATTGGCACTGTTATAAGGTTTAATTTTATTTTAGATTTTTCAGTTTTATTTTAAAATGTTAGATCAAATTGAGCTAAAATTTTTAAAGTTTTAATTCTAAAATAATTTTAAAATTTTTAGAGTTTTACGTAGCAGTCACACGGAAATTTACTTTGAACTAGGTAAGGTGGTTTCTTGCCAAATTTTCAAACACAGATAAATAATATGCATACTACAAATGGTATATGAATATTTTGTGATTTTCTTAGTGAGAAACTAAAGGTAAGAAAAAATACTGTCTCAAATTTTAAATTACTTCAACTTTGTTCTCCATTTTTGCAACATAGCCCCCGGACCATATATTTACGTAATTAGGATTATGGTACTCTTCCCGTCAGTGGTATATCTACTCACCTCGTAAAGGCTACCGCGGTTTCGAAACTTTATTGTTCCATCTTCAGGCCACGATAAAAATGTTAAATCCCTCTGTTGAGGTCGTCACAAAGTCAAACAAAACATTAAAAACATACGTTACAAACACTGAACACGATTAAAATACATACGATGAAATTTGGTTTGGCCAAACGATACGTGCGAGTCGTATGTCGTTACATTCCGGACTTTACTAACATTTTGGTTATTTTCTCCAACATAACCAAAATAGTCTTTTAAAACGGTTAATCTTATTTTTTACATTTCGAACTGGTTTTCTCTTACAATGTAAAATATTACATTTACATTCATTACAAAAATTACATTTAGTTTTCTTAATGAAATGAGAGTTCGTTAACAATAAAAGATTTTGATATTGTTTGACAATTTGTATGAAAAAACAAAAATCCGCCTATACGTTTTGAATTATTTAAGTTTTATTCTGAAAACACCTACTTTGTTTTAAACTGAATAAATGCTTAAATATTACTTTTAAAAATACGAATGGTTGAATTTATTCAATACTATATGAGCTTTGACAGAATAATATCCAAAGTAACAACTGGTGGTTAAGTTGAAAAAAAATTAACTTGTCAATAAATCATGATACTCGTATGTTTGAAAATCTTTGAAAAATTCATTGCATTGATCCAGGGTAAAAAAAGTTTTAATAGTTCTTTTAAACTACTATTGTTTAAACTACTATAGGTTTTTAATATAAACCTATTGTATATATTTGTAAAGTTTGTTGATAATCTGAAGGTGCTCTAGTGGTAATTCATTAATAAAATCACTAATCTATGTGTAACCATATTAGTAGAGAGGGAAAGAGTCCTTCACATTTCTGGCAGCAAATTAACACATTGTCAGTTGTTTACTGGTTATATAGCTACATGAATAATTGAATGCTCACTAACATATTTATCTTTTCTTAAACAGAATGTATTATTTACATTGCTGACAATTTTAGTCTTCATTACTTATAATTTACTGAATTCCTATGGTAGGCTACACTGTGAAAAAATGTGTTATAAGTTATTAGAAGTATTGTGAACAACTTCAAAGTTGGATTGTTTCCCAACGTGATAGGAAACGGGAAGAATTTAAGAATGCAATTGATTAAAATAATTCCAAACATCAAAGAAAATGTAGGAATCATATTTAACATTACCATAAAAAACATGTCCGTAAAAAAATGTTAATGCTAGGTTAAATCGAACAGTCTATACATAATTGAATGATCAGTCAATACCATAATCGATTATAATATTTAGGAATAATAATTCGGGCAGATGATAGAGGGCACTGGAAGCTTTTGGCGTCTTGCTATTATAAAGGTGTTTTGCAATAATTAATGAGATAATTAGGCAATTATTGATTTAACGGCTGAAATTACTAAAAAAACCTAACTCAGTATCTCAGGTGTATGTATGCAAAATGTAATAACAACCCAAGCAGCGGTTTGGATTTATATTTCAGAAAAAAATATACTTTTTATTTAAAGTTATACATTTCAGTGCTTTTAATTCTTACTTGGGCCAATTCTTCCCCAGCCAGTAGCTATCGCAGTCTCATTATCCTCTGGAGGGTAAACCTGCAAGCATGCAGGAGAAATGTAAGGACTGAATTTAACAGATTGGTTGAGCTTATAGAGGGCGATGTCGTTGTACAACTGTGGCGGCTTGTACCCGGGGTGGTTGATCCTGGAGATGATTTCTAACTGTATCGGCTTGGCGTCATCGTTGTCTGTGGCTATGTTCAGGTCCCCCAGCCTTGCTCATCTAGCGGGTCCTCTATCACAAAGAAGCGAACAAAATTTAATAAAAACCATCACAAAAAAAAAAACAATACAGTTTTGTTGAAACTCACATTAAAAACGATAAAATGTTCCTTTTTTACTTTTCTCAATAAAGAGAGACTGATTGTTACATATTGATTTCTGTTTTCAACGTATATCCGATTTAGTAAAGATTCACCACTTTTTAATCCAATAAGGATTCGATTTAAAAAAAAACATTTCTTGTGAATTTCCTACAATAAGTAGAATTAGAATGAAAATATTCATATTGTTGTTATGTTTTTTGGTGTTTTTATGAAAATTACGGCGAGAGTACTGAAAGTGTAACGGAGCATTAACATAGTAATCTTTGTAAATTGAACTTTTATTTTGAACAACTGTTTTAAAACACAGTTTGAACAACTACGTCGAATTACTATAACTTGAATGTTTGCCATTATTTGTTTATATGAAAACAATACATTATGTTTCGAGTATACAGATAGACTCTCATTCTCAAGTGCTTAACTTAAAACTTAAGCTATGATATAAACCTATGTTAAAATACTAAAAAAAAGGCAAGGCTGCTTTCCTGAGTGATCTAAAATAAAATTATAACAGATTTGCGTGTAATAAAGAAACCACATTTTTGATAAAGCGAAGCAAGGTCTCTGTTCAACTCAAAGGTTCGCTATTTGGTTTGCGTTTCCCTGTTGAATTGGTGGCACGGTTACGAGCGCTGTCGTATAGCGGTGGCCAGGCAATGAATTACGAAAAGGCTGCACAATAGCTGGCAAGTAACACAGGTATCTAGGCTTATGTTTTAGTTGTTGAGAGGTGAACGAGGATTTGAACTGACAGCCATTTTGAAACAATTGAATGAATGTTGCTGGTTAACACACTTGTTTATGACATTATAAATATTAATTTTTCCAATTTAGGCCGGGCAGCCACTAAGTGCTGCTCTGAGACAAACGTAGCGCAGCTTTGAACCAGATTCTAGGAATTACTTATGGTTCTAGGAATTAGGAATTACGGTAACTTAGGTAACGAGAAATAATAAGTTTTTGAGGCGTGGTCAACGTAGTGGGAGGAATCAGACAGCTTGAAAACCGAAACAAGACAGAGTCAAAGCTGCGCAGACCGAAGCACAGCAACGCCGCTTCACTTCATTCAGCTCCGTTATGGTTTCAGTGGCTGTACTTACATTAAAAACAATAGTTTATAATCTAGACAATTAGTGAACGGCATACGCGAGAGTTTCTCACGCATGTAACAGAATTCGTGTCTAACTCCCTCAATCTGTCCAATGACACGGAGTCGGCCATTTTGATATACAAACTGTTACTACTCAGCGATAGTAAAGGAAAAGGAGGGAGCTGTAGTGAGAGAGTGGGGATTCGACTTCTCTCTCGCACACTTTCTCTCTCTGTCCCATTGGTGCTCTTAGCGGCTGACTATAGGTTTTGAATGCAAAGTCCGGTCCGTTCAGCGCAACTTCACTCCGCATTTGATGGCCAATTAGACTGTCAAATTGGACTAACATTGCGAATGTGAGCGTGTTTGATGAAATATTTTTAACGAACCCTCAAAAAATAATATAGACGTAAGAATCGGCGCTCACTGTAAGTTCCAGGATTTCGATTTTACCAAGATGACCTTTCTTAATATCTCATTTTGAAATGAAAATTCGTTATATATACTAACAGTGATTGCTTAAAACAGCTGTTAAATAATTATTATAATAATATAAAAACAATACTAATCACTTTTTTTTATATCTTTGAGCACTTCTTATAATACTCACACCAAAACACCTGGGTTGGTGCAATGGGCAGCACTCAGTACGTACTGTTCACTGATCAGACTGCCTCCACAGGCCCATGATATTGATGTGGCATTTCCATAACCTATCAAAACCTATAACAAACATCAGGTTTGGCTTAGACATAAAATTTAATTAAAAACTGAAATATAAAAATATTTCATTACTTTTAATTGCATTATATTATCAATTGAATATTTTATCTCACTGATAAAAATTATTACGATATATATTGCTTTCAAACCGAACATTTATCGAATACCAGCTGATTAACCGTGCGTCAAAACGTTATTTTAACACATATTGTTAATGCCAATGATTGAACAAAATATGCTTATCATTAATGCCAATTATTAAAATATCGAGATTGCGTTAAATCGAACAAATAATATATTGCTTGGAATAATATAGATCGAAAGGTAACTTATTCATTTAGGCAAACAATAGACAGCAATGTAACCTTCTATCGGCCTGACTAATATAGCCTGCTCCTATATCCCAATAATTATTG
This sequence comes from Callitettix versicolor, assembly GCA_022606455.1. Classification (NCBI taxonomy): domain Eukaryota; kingdom Metazoa; phylum Arthropoda; class Insecta; order Hemiptera; family Cercopidae; genus Callitettix; species Callitettix versicolor. The sequence continues at coordinate 79,495,692 of CM040189.1, forward strand.
CAATAATTAAGGAATTATGGCTTCGTCGATAAATATTATAAGAAAAACTTGACCCAGTATCTAAACTATATGAATGCAAAATTACATGACAATCCATTTTGTAGTTTATATTTATATTCCGGACAAGCAAATGTAGTTGTACTTTTGATTTTATAGATGAGGATCATAACTTTATATTGCAACAATCTGTTTATAACGTTAATATCGAATATAGCGAGGTCATTGATAAACGAGCATTTCAAAAAAATTTAAAATATAGGCTTTCCTAGTTAACATGGAAAATGGTCAAAGAGGTTTCGTGTATATATATATATATATATATATATATATATATATATATATATATATATAATGTAGGTTCATAGTTTACAACGAATAACGAAATTCAAGAAGTAACATCAAACATAGTATTATATTATAAATAAATAATAAATTCTGTAACAATTCAAAGAAATAATAGATTAACCAAACAAATATTTGACTACTTTCGCAATAGAAGAGCCAAACCACTTTGGTTTAGAGAAACAGAAAAGGACATAACAGAACTACAAATCACTGACACTATGCTCATGGACAGAACAGCCAAAACAATAACCAAGAACAAGAAGCAACAGTTCCAAGGCAAAGTCAAATTCAAGCGAACGATCCAAATCTCTGACGAAGAAAGAAAAGCAAGATCACAACGAATGAAGCAATACTGGGCTACGAGGAAGGCACAGAACATTAAAAAGTGATTGATTTAGTGTACCCCAAAGTTGGGTGAAACAAATAAAGAAGAATTCAAAGAATAATCGTACATCTCAAGGTCCCGAGTGAGGTACTTAAACAGTAGCTGATTTTCCAATAAATATTCGATAATAAACTTTTAAAAAATTAATAATTTTAAAGATTTAAAAAGTGTGACCAATTATCTATAGCCTATCATAAGGGTAGGTTATATTTAATAAAAATTATAAAAACGTTTTAAAGTTACTTTCTAAATCTTATCTAAGTTAAACAGCTGACTTTCATGAATTGCTCACCATGTGTGGAAATTCCTTCGGGGCTGATTCTATTCCTCCTATTGCTGCCTGGATGGTATAATTTCCCTAGAAAAATATTTATGTGAATATACCGTTTTTTACGTGAATCTCTTCAAGGTAGTAAAAGCAGGACAAACATGTAAAAACAATCATAAACATACAACTTTTCCGCTAAAGTTATGACGGAGTATGATATGATACAATGTACTTGCATCACTAGATGTCCACCTAATGTACTGGATGTATAACGGAACTTGAAAACCAAGGTACATTAAATATTAACACAAGCCTCTGTTTGACTTAACCTGTCATGTACCGGCATGTACTGTCAGTCACTGCCGGGTCTTATAAGCTGTACATACTACATCTATAAGTATTGTTTCAGTTTTATTTGTTTTCCTTAAACCGCAGTTAAAAATAAAGAATGTTTCCATAAACAAGATATAACAATAAAGATGTTCCCCCCTATGTTCATATAAATGTTCCAACTAACCAAAACTAACTAAATGTTCATATAAATATACGTTCGAATATGCTTTATTTTTCACCAGTCAACGTTTGTTTTTTATAAATTATTTTATATCTCTAGAACGTTTCTTCCAATAAGGTTCAAATTTAGTATGCTTCTTTATCTGTTAACAGCCTAATTGGGGAAAAATAAATAACTTCATAAATTGAGCCGTTCAAAAAATGATGTATTTTCAAACATTTTCATAGAAAATAAATATATAACTAAATTTTAGTGACAAATGTCAAATGCCTTTTTAGTATTTATTTGTTAGCAAAAAATTATCAACAGTATTTTATGCCCAAAATTAACACTGATATATTTAATTATATAGCTTTTCAAAGTTACCATAATTATATAATTTTGAAAAAAAAAACATTTTGAAATTTCAAGTTGTAGGCCTATTTACGTTTATGTACTATTGTTAAATAATTTGTGTAGGCCTAAAATTGCGTCTGTTAATCAGCAAATTAAATAATTATTTGTATAAGAATTTTTACCGATATTTCCAAGTATGGATCCGTGCACAGCTGCTGGTACCTTTGACAAGCTGAAGAATAAAATAAAACAAATTATTAGTATTGATTTATAAATGTATAAAGTTGTGAGAAGAATTATTAGAAAAATCAAACATTAGACATTTATTGTAAAAATATGAGAAATGTCGTAATTGTTAAGTTAAAAAAATAACGAAATTGCGAGAAGCATTAACTAAACGCTTTCAATTATAATAAGTCTCTTGGCATTTGTTTGTTATATTGCAATAAAACATTTTACAATGCAGTAAATTTAGGCGACGCCTAGCTGAACGTGTAACAATTTTCGGCCGCCATTTTTTAGAAGTTAGGCACAAAAATATCGATATTTCGATGTGATAACGGTGGACAATAATATTCAAAGTAGTTCCAAGCGTCATTCTAGGTGGCGGGAGTTCGTTTTTAGAAAAGTATGGTTTTTCCCGCGTTTCCGGCCTTATCTTCATCTGTCCTATACAGTGGCATACCTGAATGCCGTCTGTTCCCGCTAAGGTATATTTTTTCAGCCAATTAGTTTAATGAGCGTGACTGTTCGACGTTAACGATAATGGAAAGCTTACTCCAGTCTCAAATTTACGACCTTGAGAGGTGCGCTAGTTTGGAGACGCTACAGAGCGACTGGTTAACTGTCTCGGACACAGCAGTTGTTTACTGTATTTTAAAGTACAATAGGTGATAAGACCATTACGAAATGATTTCCGGGTAGAAAAACATTATAAATTTGACAGATACTAATCTTATAAAAATAATTTTGTATAAGAACTTGATTGAAATGTACCTTCAAGAAAGCATGCATTCACATTCATACCGATAATCAGGCGGCAATAAAAGCACTTGTGGGTCCTACAATTCAGTCCAAGCTGGTCTGGGAGTGCCGGAAGAACCTCGACGCTCTATTCCTGAATAACCGGGTAACGCTTTCCTGGGTCCCGGGGCATAGGAGAGTTGAGGGTAATGAGGAGGCACACCGACTGGCTAGACTTGGATCTGCATCTGAGTTTATCGGATCTGAGCCGGCTTCAGGGATTTTTCTATCGTTGGCCAGGTCTGCTATTAATAGGTGGATTACTAATCAACACCAGGTAAGACGGGATAACCTTCATGGGCATTCCCATAGTAAAGGTTTCATAAGCAAAGTTCCTTTTGGAGGACTCAAAGGGTCAGCAGATATTCTGGGCAGAGCACAACTCAGGAGGATCATGAGGCTCATTACATGGCACTGTGTTCTGGAGGTTCAAATGAACAGGATGTGTACCTTGGAGAAACCGTGTGTAGGTTGTGCAGGAAGGAAGAGGAAACTGCATGTCATATAATTCATGATTGTGAGGCTCTTGCTAGTAGAAGAATAGAGGTTTTTGGTTTCCAAGACTCTAGCGATCATCAACAGATTGAGTTAGTCAGTGGGTTGCTGGAACTTATTAATGACACTAATTTGCTGAACTAGGTGTTTTAAGAGGTTTATTTGCATAATAGTTCAGACGATCGCAGTGCTTGGGGTTGTACTATACTCTCCTCTAGTCTCTAATCTAATCTAACTGCCTATGAAACAACAGTCGCGCTATATTCTTCAACCAGTCGGAGAGTTGCATACTATGACGTAACACAGAATAGCCTAAATATGCCGAAGCTAAAGATCCCGTTTACTCTTAAACTACCAATCAGAACGCTCGATTTATCGGTTGGCTGGAATTCACGATACCGTCAAAAAGGGAATTATTATAAAAAACAAGCCCGCAGGTGGCTTCCCTCAATGTATTAACTCCTGACGCGCCCCGTGCTTCCCTTGGTTCGCAACACTCACCGGAATACGTGCGCTCATTGCGCGTCCAGCCTAGTTACTTCTAGTCGTCTGTTTTCAATTCACGAGTACTAACAGGTTTTACAACCACTAATATTTCTCGACGAGAATTTAGTATAATATAAAAAATCCTTTTATTTCTCTGATTGTGCGTTAACAATTCTTAGTGCGATACACGATGCTCCTACAGGACTGTGATTCGATACTTCGGTTATTGCAACGAGAAAACTGAGGTATGAATCACAATCTGCATATCGGTTTTTGACCACATAATGTGTTCCTTTGACTAAGATCGGTGCACATTTAACACTTTCGGGAATATTTTTGATGAAAGGAACACCATAATACTTAAATTTCCAATAGAAAAAAAATACAATTGTTTGTTTTCCTTTCATATTTTTTCGTGAAAATACCGCTTACAGCTTGGACTAAAATGGATATGTAGCCTGATATCTGTTGACGGATTATCCGTTTCTTGAAAATTTAAGTATAATCGTTTACCTGAATGTTTACATCACATTTTCAACAGGTTGTTGTTCATTTCAAAATTTTAATTTTTTAGTTGTACGAATTATGGTCCTTGTAATTTTGAATAAATTTAAGTTTCAAATTGTCTTTCAAAAACAGTGTTATTTACTTCAACTACAGTCCGTGTTTAAAAGTGCTCATTACATTTTACAATGTTTTGAGTCTAAAACTGAAGAAAGATTAGAAAATTTTATTTTTTTAAATCGTTCGGAAGTAAAAATATAAATGTAAATGTAAATATACTCTAACACTTTTGGGATTCCATTTGCTTTCGATGATTTTCTGCCCACGTGGAAATTTCTGTTAATTTAAATTTATTACAATGATTTACATTATGATTCTTTATGTTCGATCAAAATTTGCGAAACACCTAACATTCTAATTCGTAGAATTTTTCAGCTACCTTTCATAGTTTCAGAAAACGTTTTATGGGCGAAGTAGAAACATGTGGACGTTATGCAATTTAACAATCTATTAATCCAATTGTTTTAAACAGTATTGTTGCGCAGTAAATAAGGAACTTGTCTGGACATCCGAAACGAGTTAAATAAGGACCGCAGATATTATATGAAAATTAAACATAAACACTCTTACCATCTATGCTAGTAAATCTGTCTAGAGTGTCAGATGTTTCTATAGGGGTTGTTGTAATTGGGGTTGGAGTGGTAGTTGTAGGTGTAAACTTTACATCTTTACAGCACACAATGGGCGTTTTACCATCGTATGTACAAATCTCAGGTCTTCTGTTCTCTTTTATTTCGTTTCTGGCTGGTGGGCAGTTTTCTAGCCTCTGACAAGTCCACACGACATTTCCTGTCCTTTTGCATTCGTCACCTGGAAGATAAAATAAATAAATAATTACTCTGATGAACATTCAGAGTTCTTCTAAAGTTTTATTTGGAAAACCCTAATCTGACCGTTTTTTTAGAGATAATTTAAATGTGTTGACTACTTATTTATATAAATCAGCTGTTCGGTTGAAAGTAAGTTATGGAAGTACAAGTTTTTAGTTGTCATAATAGCTTTCTTATATAATCACAGTTAAAATGTGTTAATGTAGTGCGTCAATTCTCAACATTGTATATATATATATATATATATATATATATATATATATATATATATATATATATCCATTTTCAAATCCACTAGTTCCAAAAAAAAACTTTTTACTTGAATACGAATACATACTATCCTCAAAAAGTGATCTAGAGAAGAATCGACGCTTATCATATGAAGGCTTGGGTCTGGTCTTGATTACAGCTGTAATAGTTTAAATTACAATGGATATTTATTACAAAATGCAATTATATTTTTTATTTTCCAAAAATGTTGATACAAACTGAGTAAAAGGAATTTACTAAAGTATTTAAACAAAACATTACTGTTTATTTATACTTGCTTAATTTGGTATATAATGAATACGATGCAATTGTATTCGATAATAAAAAAAATTAAATTTTATAATTTATACAATATTACATTTTGGTTAGTTTTACACTGTACTTTCCCTTTCTTTTAACATATAAACCAAATTATTTTATCATAGTGGCATAAAAATTAACGAATTTCTATTAGTAAATATAAGGGCAATCGTGATAAGATCTAGATACGGGAAATCAACGTCGCTTCGTAACACGTTTTGGGTAATTGTTAAAATATCTACATAAAATGTACTCGTAGGATTTGTGTGTATTTATTTAAGTTCTATTTTTTTTTACATTATTACAACTGAGGTATGCCCCATCTAGTAATTCTATCTTCATATGTAATTTCATTGTTTGCTGGGTTGCAGCCCGACAACTGTTCCCAATGTGTTTACTGGCTTGGTCCTTTTCAGCCTTCTTGTTGTTAGGTTGTCACTCCGGTACAGCAATTGTACGATCTCCTTATTCTTATGCTGCTCTAAGCGTCGACGATGCTTAACGGAGAGCTTCTTGATTATTTCTGCAACAGGTTCAATGCCTAGGTCTTTAGGTAGGCTGTCATTACTGACAAACCACGGAGCGTTGACAATCGTCCACAATATTTTATTCTGGAAGACTTGTATTATGTCACTATTGCTTTTTTTTGGTACAGCCCCGTAGTGGTGCACCATAAGTCTTTACTGGCCGTAACACTTGTTTGTACAGTAGTAGTTTGTTGCTTATTGACAATTCGGAATTCCTTCCAATGAGCCAATGCATTTTACTTAATTTGAGATTTAGTTCTTCTTTTTTACATGCTCTTTCCAGCGGAGTTTTGTATCCAGTGTCATCCCGAGATATTTTGCACTGTTTGCATATGTTACTTGTTTTTCATTTAATACTACTGGTACTAGTTCATACTTTCTATTGGTAAAATTGTTGTAAAGATTTTGTTTCATTGAGCTTAATTCTCCATTTTTTCGTCCATCGACTTATTGTGTTAGCAGCATTCTGTAGTTTCTATTTACGTTTTAGTGATTCTAATTTTGTCCGATTTTATTCAAAATGGTACAAACATCGATATCGATAATAGCGTGTTTAATTTCAATATTAAATAAAATAATTTCAACCTCTTTAAATAGCAAACATTTTAAATCTTAAACATTTTATCATTATTTTATATTATTTTTTTTTATATGATCCGGTTTCGTTTCGATATTTTCAAAATATAATGATTTGAAAATTTAAAATGCCGTATAATTTTATACACATTTTAAAGCTGCTTTTCAAGGTTAAATATAACTTGTTTTAAATTTAAAGAAAATTATTGCTAATATTGGGCTGGTATTACATTTTGGACTTGCCGAATATAAACAGTTTAAACGATAATATGGTCGAGATATTTTCATTTAAAACAAACACTACTAAAGTACGTACTTACCCTCGTTGTATTCCAAAGGGTAACCTGTAAACAACACTTGTGACCAAGCGCTCGACACACATAACAAAAACACAACCGCACAAACACTGCACATTTTACACTACAGCACACTCGATGTCGTTACCTTGCCCGTCAGTGAACTTAATAACACTGGTATACACGGTGGAGGGGGTAGGCGCCTTAAGTGACCGCGGGTGAAAACAAAAGTTAGAAAGTATCTAAATATATAGCTGTTTTTGTTTAAATTCATTATCATCAAGATACACAGATCTATTGTCGACATGATGCCAAGTGATATTACCCAACAAATACTTTTTTACCTTATACTTTTTTGAAAACAAAATGTTAACCATTGTAATTTGCAGAAATTAATAAGATATTTGAATCTTTCAACATTAAAAAAAATCGTGTAAAGTTACCAGTGTAATCTAAAACACTTTTGTAATCAGATTTTCAAAAAAAATGTAGGCAGTGCGGGACTGACCAACTTAAGTGACTATTTCTTTTGGCATGCCTGATTATATACTTTTTCACTATTATGATTTAATTATTTTTATGAAAATGTAGATGTATGCAGGAAAGGCCAAATTTGAACATTATTTTCATATTAAATTTTGCGTGTATGCAGCTGCACAACTAAAACATTAACTGAAACTGTCATATACTATGAATTTGAGTATCGTAGGTTATATAAGGGACTTCAATAATTAATCAATTTTTTAACCCCTACTTTTGACAGTTAGACTGTACATGGCAGTTATACTGTCTAAGTATAATAATACGAGGGCGGTTTGATAAGTCAGTGACTTTTTGAATTTCTCGCGTAGTTACTCCAAATGCAACAGTGCTGCCGTCAACTGTAATCTATCAGTGGGCAACTTTCTAATTTTGAGCAAGCTACGTCGTGCAGTTGGTGTTTGATAGCCGTTCAAAGCAGACAACCTCGTGAATTTTTACGAAAATGGAAAAAAGTGAATTTCGTGTGCTGATTAAGCATTACTTTTTACGTAAAAAATCTATCACTGAAACTAAGGAAAGACTTGATAAATACTACGGGGATTCGGCACCATCAATTTCAATGGTTAAGAAGTGGTTTACAGAGTTTCGTTGTGGTCGTACCAGCACTAGTGACGCCGAACGTTCAGGTCGCCCAAAAGAAGTGATCACGCCGGAAATCGTCGATAAAATCCATGAAATGATATTGGATGATCGGAGAATGAAAGTGCGTGAGTTGGCTCATGCTGTAGGTATCTCAACTGAACGGGTACATCATATTTTACACGAATATTTGGACATGAAAAAACTCTCCGCGAGATGAGTGCCGCGATTGCTCACACTCGACCATAAGCTCAATCGTGTGACCACTTCAAAAGAGTGTTTAGCGATGTTCAGTCGTAATCCGAACGAATTTTTGCGCCGTTTTGTTACTGTGGACGAAACATGGATCCATCACAACACGCCAGAGACCGAGGAACAATCGAAACAGTGGGTTGCTAGGGGTGAACGTGGACCAAAGAAAGCCAAACAGAGTCTGTCAGCCAACAAGGTCATGGTCACAGTTTTTTGGAATGCACGCGGTGTCATTCACATCGATTACCTTGAGAAAGGTAAAACGATCACCGGCGAATATTATTCAAAGCTTTTGAACAGATTCGACGTTGATCTGAAGCAAAAACGGCCGCATTTGGCGAAGAAGAAAGTGCTGTTCCATCAAGACAATGCACGTGTGCACACTTGTCTAGTCACGATGGCCAAAATCCACGAATTGGGATACGAACTGCTACCCCATCCAGCATATTCTCCAGATTTAGCCCCCTGCCACTATTTTCTGTTTGCAAACCTAAAGAAATGGCTGGGCGGTAAGAGATTTGAGTCGAATGAAGAAGTCATTACCGAAACAAACGGGTATTTTGAGAGCTTTGAGAAAACCTATTATTTGGAGGGAATAAAAAAATTAGAAAAACGCTGGACTAAATGTATCGAGCTAAAAGGTGATTATGTAGAAAAATAAAAAGTTTATTTGCCGAAAAAAATTTGTTTTATTCAAAAAGTCACTGACTTATCAAACCGCCCTCGTAAATATAATATTTATGATTCTGGCATTCAAAAATTGGTATAGGTCATATATATATATATTAAGTAATTTAACTGCACTACTTTAGAAAATAAACATTTTTGTAATTATCAAGAACAATAAACATAATCTAAGTTTAAATAATATTGAAGCTATTGAGCGAAATCAGCTATTAGAGTTAGTCACTTCCAGTCTAGATATATACAAGAAGAATATATGCTGTGAGAACAATATATGCATTAAGGATTGAAGTGTGATGGAAAAGAAAATGTTTATACCCATGTTTTGTCAACCGCGACCATACAAGTTTACACTTTAGAAATACATTTTCTAAATCTTAAAAAAAAAATTAATAATATGTTGTAATAATGTTTGTAATACTAATGTTCACTAGAGTGATCGAATGGATGTGTTAGAGCGTCCGTGACGGCAAACAGAATTTTCCCCCGTGCAAAACATACACCCATACCACGCGAAAAGAAGTAGTCACTTACATGAAATGTTTGTTATTGGCAATGATTACCATTTTGCAACCGTTAGATAGGATTCACAAGGCACAAAGACCACAAATATTAATTTAATTTATTTATTTTGTTTCCATGACATTCATACTAACGTAGTCTTTTAAGGACAAAGAATCGGCGTTAACGGCAGTAACTGTGTCTCAAAAAAGTAGTTCGCGATAGATAAGTAGACTTCTGTGACTTGGCCTACTTAATTAATTGAAGGCACTATAATTGCTGCATTATATTTGGTATTTTTAAACTCAATTCAGTCAATAAATTTTAATATTTAGTAGGTTTCGTATTTCAGTTTATTACTTGTTTTATTTATTATTATAATGAATAAGTATTATTATTACGTATAATTTATATTACAATATATCTACGTAAAACTCAACTTGTGTTTACACGTTTCATGATCACGTCGGTTTAGTTCGTATTTAATAAAAAGTGGTTCTTTAGATTTAATGTGTTACATTATAAATATACGCTATATTTTGAATTTCCCACCTTGATTCGGCAACACTGTTTCGGCCTTTCATGTGAACTTTGACTTATCTGTGTAGAATATAGATATCGTTCCAATGACGTAAATGTTTGAACCGGTTTTACTGGTTCGGTGGTGATAAAATAGCAAACTTGAATAAATTTCAATGAGTCCAGAATTTTTTGTTTAATGCGTATTCTTAAATTACGTATTTAAACTACACTGTAGTTCGGTCCTATTTTTTCCTGTTGCATATTGACCTTTAACTCTTTTCATTAGGTCTGTGCCTCTATTGACAAATAAAAATTAGAAACAGATGATCGCTTATTAGGAAACACAATAACCTTTAATTTAATAAAATCAGCTGACTGTATATAGCAAAAAAAAAGAAACAAAAAACAAAAAACGAAAGAGACAAATTACCCCAACAAGAAAAAGTATCTTTCTACTTGTATATACAGTCTGACTTTCTGTTATATATAAAATTGAATTTTTGCAAATAAATAACCTATACAATATAATTCCAACAATCTAAACAAAAGTTGAAGTGTCTAAGGACACTGTCATCCATATTAAATCTATAAAGCCAATGTTAATTAACGGTGCACAAACTGTACTATTTGTTAAGAAAAATTATGTTTACAATTTTATTTTAAATGTCTTGTATATGAGAATGTTGCTTGTTTTTTTTAATTTTATATATATTTCTTGGATTTAAAGGAGACAAATTTAAAGATACAAATATGGCAAAAAATTTGATTTTTTTGCCTTTAAACATTACCCAGTCCAACTTTAATAATCAACGTATAGCCAAGATTATAATAGCTAAAGATTTGAAATTTTGTTTTTCGTGTGACTTTTTAAAACGTAACATAGTCACTCTTAAATATAAGTAATTAAATATATATTTCACCATTTCCCAAAACTCATCCCCTAAAGAGATTGAAAGGGGTAGAAAATGTAAAGAAGGGTTATACAATTTTGCATTGAAAAATATTTGTTTTGGATCGTATATTCTAGAAATATGATAAAAAAACTTATAAAAAATAAAAATAAAAAATACAAATAAAATATAAATATGAAAAATAAAAATAAAATATAAAAATATATTTTTTATTGTAAATAGCGGAGTAATCTGTAATTTAAATTAAAAGTTAAGTCATATAGCGAATAGATTCAATATAACAATCAGGGTCCACTTACAATAAATGCCAAATTCGTGTGATCCTTAAGTCGTTTTCCAGAAAATTCGTAACAAGGTTTTTTACTAGATTACCATGCTCTTATAAGATTTCATTCCTTTTATCCACAATAGCTTTAAATCGAAATATAGTCAATAGCATCACTAATAACATACATTTTTTAAAATAATTAAAAATTTAATATATTCGGATTAAAATATTCAAACCCATTTGAACAGTTTTTTTATGTTGAGGAACAATTTTATACTATGTTCGGTGAAAATAATTTTTTTTAACAAAAACACAGGCTTTATTAGGAAATAGTAATAAAAATATTAACATTAAATTATTTCACAATATCTTATTTTAAATATGAAGTGTACTAAGGCCACACAATTGACTCTATCCAAGGAATATACTTGGACAGTCTGGTGTACACGCCTGGGGAGTTCTGGGCGCCACAGATCCTGCCGAAGGATGTGATACCTATCTGTTGGTGAACACACCCGTATTGCATTTGCAGAGTTAATGGTCCTCCGGAATCACCCTGTAATCAATATTACCAGATCATTAGATTTAAGGTATGATTATGTTGGCGTTATCTACTACAAAAGACATTGACTTCATATAATATAAAACATTAATTAAGTTAAAATTAAAAGGAGAAGATCATAGTGAAACAATAAATAATAAATTAGATAATATAAATAAATAAACATAAATTCATTTATTTATGAATTTACGGCCCTTAGTAAACATACATCACAATTTGCCTTCATTCCTGTATAGATTGAACTTCCTCCTACCAACTTATGGACTATAACAAATTTTTAACATTAAAAAAAATATATGTTTCAATACACTAAAAGGTTTTATCTCAAGCAATATTAGGCCGTCGTCCAAGCATAAAACTGCCTCAGTTTATACAATATTATATAATGAATTGTAAGGACCACTTTCCTTGTATTCCCAAATACATAAATATTTCAATATTTATGCATTCAAAATTTAAATGTAACTAACAATGTTTTTATTTATTTGTTGTAATTTATATATATTATAAATTGATACCAAAATCGAATTTTTGTTAATAGGTTTTAAAAGTTCATTACGCAGAATAAGCAAACAAAAACTGCATAAACAAGCTCACTGAGTTTTTAAAATCAGTATAAATTAAAATTTAATTTGACGGCATTCAGTGTTCAGTTTCGTCTTTTCAAAATTTAAAATTACGATGAGTCAAAAAAGAAATTTTTTTGGAAACTCATTTCTATCACGTCAATGAGACAGTTGCATGCGTAATCACATTCTATTTTAAATATGATATAATTTTTAGCATATTTCAATTATATTTTTACTTAAAAAATATTTCCTTTAATATTTTTATTTTAAATTTACTACAAATGTTACCGCGCATGTGTCGATGCCTCCTTCCAATACTCCGGCGCAGATCATGGTCTTCTCGTCTATACCTCGGGGAAGTTGGTGCTCCTGTATTACAAGGCCACTGCACACATCTTGCGGTATAATTTCAATTTCTACTTTCATCAAGTGTTTGCTTTTCGGACCACCTGTTAAAACATTTTTTAACGTACTAAATTTAAAAATATATAAACTAAAAATATAAATTATTAAACTAAAAAAAATATATAATTATTTATTTATCGAATTATTCACTAAATTAAAACGTCAAAAATATTTTAAGGTTAAAATTCTCATATAAAAAACTCAATGAATCATTCAGTTTACGCCGACAAACCTTTCTGAGGAATCGAAGATAGAAAGGAACAAAAGAAGTTTTTATCTTGCAAATAACATCGTTCGTGCTCTTCTCTAAGTATTATGGGTAAAGATAGACAAACACCCTTTTCTGTTTGAGGTATTAAACTAATCATATTTTATCGATTAAAAATTAATCATTTTTGTATTTACAATAAAGTAGAAATCTAAAGATGAGATGAATATAAAGTGTAACTATTTTATAAAGTATTGAAACCTTTGTAGGAACGCAAATAGAAGTAAAACTTTTTAATGCAAATCTACTTTGAGAAAAATAAATGTAAGTATAAACTGAACTGTACTGTACTTTTTGTTGATCAGTACGAATGGCGAGAGATAAATAAATACGATAAAAATTAATGTAGAACTGTTTAAAAAAATTTCTCAATAATTTATTCCTTTTACGTTAACTTTGATTCATTGGAAAAAAATTTCGAGTAAATTTTTTGACTCGGTTTTGAGAAAATCAGTGGAAAATATTTTGATCATATGTCGTTAGGGTTTTAGACTAGGTTAGGTTAGGTTATGGCTAGGTTAGGTACCGTCAAGATTTACCGTGGGTACCGTCGCATCAAATTTCAAAACAATCAGTCAATGCGTTTGCCTCAAAACTGAGTGACAAATTAACACACACACTAAATACAGAACGGTCGAGTTGAAATACATGCGTCGCTTCGCTTATTCAAATAATATTTTTATAGAGGTTTTGGTACAAACACATTTACGCACTAGTCCGATTCAGGCCTTTTTAGTTTCAAATTAAATTAAATTTTAAATTAATATAGAATTTTTAGTGTTACTTTTAATTAACAAGAGATTGATTTATACACTCTAAATGTCGTGTATTGCTTTATATACAAAAATGTTGTTAATGACAGAATAAACTGTAAAAACAGCATAAATATTAAAGTTGTATACTCGTTTTATGATTAGCAACAAAAAATATTTTGGTAAAAAACACAATAGAAGTAGAAGCTCTATTGAGCGTTAAAACAAAGTTTTTTTTACAATCAAAGATTTTCAAATATCGTTCGTCATCGATGTATTTTATTGTTGATACTTTGTCAAATAATATCTTAAACTGACATTGTTATAAGGTTTAGTTGTATATAAGATACTTTAGATTTTCTTCTTATATGATAGAGAAAATTGGGCTAACAGTTTTAAATAGAGGTCATATGGCCACATCAATTTACTTTGAACCAGATAAGGTGGATTATTGCCAAATTAAAAAAAAGAAATAATAATATGCATACTACAAACGGAATATGAATATTTTGTGATTATCTTCAATAATCAAAATCTAGCAATTATATTTATCTGGCAATTATAAAATTAAAGATAAGAAAAATGCTGTCTCAAATTTTAAATTGCTTCAACTATTTTTTCTCCAACAAAACCAAAATAATCTTTTAAAACAGTTAATTATAAAACTAATTTTAACAGCATATTTTTTATATTTCAAAGTGTTTTTCCCTTTTAATGTAAAAGAATACATTTAGTGTCTTACGTGAAATGAGAGTTAATTAACAATGATATTTGACAATTTGTATTGATCAAGTTTCGTATTTGTTTTTGATACGTTTGGAATTATTTTAATATTTTTGTTTGTTTCGAACTAAATATATATAATAAAATTATTACTTCTAAAAATAAAAATTGTTGAATTTTATTCAGTATTTTATAAGCGTTGAGAAAATAATAACAAAAGTAACAATTGGTGATTAAGTTGAGAAAATTAAACTTGGCAATAGCTTACGATATTTTTTAGAATCTTTGAAAAATTCATTGTTCCAAGGAAAAAGAAACCTTTTTATCACTCCTAATATCTATCGCCTTGTATATTTAATAAAGTTTTGCTTATAATTTCGAAGTTGTGCATGTGAAACTTACAATAATGAATGCTCTATTAGTAATTCATTAATAAAATCACTTATATCCGTTTAACAATATTGGTATAGACTGAAAGAGTCTTCCACATTTGTGGCAGGTAATTAACACATTGTCAGTTGTTTACTATTTATATAAATACACGAATAATTAAATACTCATTAACATGTTTGACTTACCTTAAACAGAATGTATTATTTACTTGACTTTCTAACAATTTTATTGTTCTTTACTTATAATCTACAGCTACTGAATGCCTGCTGTGCTACAGTATGAAAAAATGTGTTAATAAGTTATTAAAAGTATCGTGGACAACTTCAAAGTGGGACTGTTTCCCGACATGATGGCAAACGGGAAGATAAAATTGATGCTGGTAATCGTTAATAATTTCTAAATTTATCTTTTTGTAATTGAATGCAATAGATTTAAATGTGTAAAAATACCGAAGAAAATGTTGGAATATATAACATGTATCGTTAATGTCAATAAAAAAAAATGTTAAGCCTAGTTTAAATCTAACAATCTATACATAATTAAATGATCTGTGAATACCATAATCGGCGATAACATAATAGGCCCATTTACACTTTGCCAGTGGCTGGCATCCAGCTGAGAACGACTTCAAGGTCACTGGCATGCGGCGACAGGACGCCAGCTCACTTCCCGGGCATTGTTTGTTGAGTTTGTACAACGTGGTTCATTGTTTTACTTGTTTAAAAATGGCTGAAACATCAGAAGGAATTTCTGTTCAGAAAGCAGTGCGTTCAGTATTCTTAATTTTGTGTCAAGAGCTCTTGGAAATATGTTATCACGAGCTACAGAAGACTTTATTATGTGATTCATATCACTGAACCATGACACTGATGGTTTATACATAAAATCTGTTCCCGCATCACTTGCTTTACATTTCTCAACTTTTGTCAACTCTAAATAATATATGCATCTTTAAGCTTTCATTTTTTTGCACGTCTTTCACTGTAAAATTTGGCACATTCATTTCATCAACGATGGCTTGCATCGAGGCATTTCTAGCCTCCCGATTGCGGTAATCTTTACTAAACATATTCCATACGTTTTCGCGGTCACGGTAAATGTACAAATGTTACAGTTTTTCCTCACTTTAAAGAATAGCCATTTTATTTGCCTTTAACTACTAAAACAGAACCTGGTAAATGTAATCCACGTGGTTGAAAGTTTCCAGCGACTAGCGGACGACAGTTGTCGTCTACACGGTGCCAACGGCTGGCGCCCGTGCGGTAGAATTTTGGAGGGGGAAGCTGGAATGCCAGCAATACAGAAATATCTGTTCTGCTGGAGCACGCCCGGGGCTTACTGGTCTCTCCAGCGTTTACAAGGTGGTGCTAGTCGCTGGAATCCATTAGTAACAGGAACACGCACTAGTAACGTGTAAACGGGCCTTTAGGCAGAGATAGAAGGCACTGGAATCTTTTGTATGTAATCTATTTGCTAATATACAGGTGTTTTGCGATAGTTAAGCATAAACGATATGTTTTAACAGCTGAAATTACTAAAAAAACCTAAGTCAGTATCTAAAGTGTATGTATGCAGAATTTCATAACATCAAAGCAGCAATTTAGATTTATATTTCAGAAAAACAAACATACTTTTTATTTTATACATATGGGTTTTAATGCCTTTCATTAAGCTGTACAGTATCTTACTTGGGCCAATTCTTCCCCAGCCAGTAGCTATGACTTTCTCATTACCCAGTGGAGGGTAAACCTGCAAGCACGCAGGAGAGATGTAAGGACTGAACGTGACAGATTGGTTGAGCTTATACAGGGCGATGTCGTTGTACAACTGTGGTGGCTTGTATCCGGGGTGGTTGATCCTGGAGATGATTTCTAACTGTATCGGCTTAGCGTCATCGTTATTCGTGGCTATGTTCAGGTCCCCCAGCCTTGCCCACCTAGCGGGTCCTCTGTCACAAAGAAGCGAACAAAGTGAAATAAAAGCCATCACAAACAAGCAATACAATTTTGTTGAAACTCACATTAAAAATAATAAAATGTTCTTTTTTTACTTGTTAGAATAAAGTGATTTTGATCGTTACATATTGATTTAAGTCGAATTTCTAATAAAATATTTCTTGAATTTCCTGTAATAAGTGGAGTTCAAACAAAAATATTCATATTGATGTTAAGTTTTTCTGGGATTTTATGAGAATAATGGCGAGAGTACTGATTGTGTAACGGAGCATTAACATACGTAATCTTTGTAAATTGAACTTTTACTTTGAACAACTATTTAAAACACAGTTTGAACAATTACGTCTAATTAATATAACTAATATTTGAATATTTGCTACTATTTGTTTATGTGAAAACAATACATAACTTTTCGAGTATACGGATTGATTCTCATTTTCAAGTGCTTAACTTGAAACGTAAACTTTACAACTAAAGCGTAACATATAAAACAAATACTTGCATGTTGTAAATAAACCACATTTTTGACAAAGCGAAGCGAGATCTCTGTTTCAACTTAAAGGTTCGACGTTTGGTTTGTGTTTCCAATTAAATTGGCGGACACAGTAACTAGCGCTGTCATGTAGCGGTGGCCAGGCAATGAATTAAGGATATACCGCGAGGGCTACTGTTCTTTGGAACGAAAAGGCAACACAATAGCTGGCAAGTAACACATGACTGCAGGCATCTAGGCATATGTTTTAGTTTTTACATTTTTGTGTTGAGAGGTATTAGCGAACGACGATTTGAACTGACAGCCATTTTGAAACAATTTAATGAATGCTGCTGGTTAATAAACTTATATACGGTATAAAAAACCGATTTTTTTCAGTTTAGTCAGGGCGGTCACCAAATGCGGACAGAACTGTACTGAGTTGAGAGACGAGCACTGAAAACCAGAAGCAGAGTTCACGCAGTATAAAAAAACTCGTTTTTAGGTTTTAAATCTAAATATTTAGGTCTACTTTCATTAATCTTAGGAAATATTACATAAAAACCGTAACCTTGGCAACGGTAACCTAGGTAACGAGAAATAATAAGTTTGTAGACGTGATTAACGTGGTAGGGGAAGCATATTCAGTTTGAAAACCGTACCAAGACAGAGTCAAACCTGCGCGGAGCAAAGCCCACGACGCCGTTTGATTACGCTCAGCTCCGTTATGCTTTCAGTGGCTGTACTTAGATTAAAAAACAAAGATTAGGTTTTGGATGCGTAGTCCGGTCCGTTCAGCACAACTCCATTCCGCATTTGATGGCCAATTAGACTGTCAAATTGGACTGGAATTGCGAACGTGAGCGTGGTTGATGAAAGAATTTTAACGAACCCTCAAAAAATAATCTAGACGTAAGAATCGGCGCTCACTGTAAGTTCTAGAATTTGGATTTTACGATCACGACCTTTCTAAATATCTCATTTGAAACGAAAATTCGTTAAATGTACTAACAGTGATTGCTTAAAACAACTGTTAAATAATTATAATATAAAAACGTTATTAATAAGTTTTTTTATATCTTTGAGTACTTCTCACAATACTCACACCAAAACACCTGGGTTAGTGCAATGGGCAGCACTCAGTACGTACTGTTCACTGATCAGACTGCCTCCACATGCCCACGATATTGATGTGGCATTTCCATAACCTATCAAAACCTAAAACAAACATTAGGTTTGGCTTAGACAAAATTTAATTAAAAATTGAATTAAAATATTTTATTACTTTTAATTTTATTATATTATTAATTTATTATTTTACCTCACTGATAAAAATTATTACGATATATATTTCTTTCAAACCAGACATTTATCAAATACCAGCTGATTACCCGTGAGGCAAAACGTTATTTTAACAGCTATCTTTAATATTAATGAAAAAATATTGAGATCGTGTTAAATCTAACAAATAATACATGATCAGGAATATCACAGATCGAAAGGTAACGTACTCATTCACGCAGACCATAGAAGGCATTGTAACCTTCTGCCGGCCTGTCTATATAGCATGCTTCTACATTATAATAATTATTGCAATAATTAAACAATTTCGACTTCGTCGATTAAAATTATAAGAAAAACTTGACCCTGTATCTAAAGTGCATGAATGCAAAATTTTATGACAATCAATTTTGTAGTTTATATTTATATTCCGGACAAACAAACATAGTTATACTTTTAATTTGATTGATTTGGCTTATAATTTAATAACATAAATATAGATTATAGCAAGACTATCGATAAATGAGCATTGTTTTCAAATTGAATACGCTTTCCGGGTTATAACGGTAAAAGAAATCTCGCACACACATATATATATATATATATATATATATATATATATATATATATATATATATATAAAGAATTCGGGTTAATAGTAGTTTACAACGAATAACGAAATTCAAGAAGTAAGACCAAAAAAGTATTATATTATAAATAAATAAAAAATTCTATGAGAATTCAAATAATCGGCGCTCATTTAAAGATCCCTAGTCAGGTACTTACCAGTAGCTGATTTTCCAATAAATACTCGATAAGAAATTTTTTCTTAAAAAAAGTTTAACTTCAAAGATTTTAAAAAGGTAATTTATAGGCTATATAAATATATTTAATAAAAAATATAAAAACGTTTTTAAGTCAATTTCTAAATCTTATCTACGTTAAACAGTTGACTGAGTAAAGTACTCACCATGTGTGGAAATTCCTTCGGGGCCGTTTGTTTTCCTCCTATTGCTGCGTGGACGGTTATATTTCCCTGTAAATGTATTAACGTGAATTTACTATTTTTTAAGTGAATCTCGTCAACGTAGTAGAAGCAAAGTAAACTTGTAAAAATAACTACAAAAAGACAACTTTCCCGCTTATGCCATGAAGGGATGCGATAAGATTAAATGTAATGCCATCACTAGGTGTCGACCACGTGTACTGTGTGTAACGGAACTGGTAAACCAAGGTAAGTTAAATATTAACACAAGCCTCTGTTTGACTAACCTGCATTTACAAGTACTATCACCGACTGCATGGTCTTATAACCTGTACTAAACATAACTTATAATATGAGTAATTTTCGATGCTATTTAATTCTCTAAGTGGTGTTTTAAAAAACGATCCAGAAATAAAGGAAACGGGTCCCACGATCAAAAGTATTAAAAATTTCAAAAAAACATTTTTTCCGAAAACGCTTATTTTTTCTACTAGCCAACTTTTGGGGTTTTAGAATAAAATATTGTGTACTTCTAGAACGTCGACTAATAACGTTCAAAATTAGATGCTTCTTTACGAGATAGAAGCTTAATTCGCAAAAAAGTAACTTCATACATTGAACCCGTTTAAAAATAATGAATGTTTAAAAATTTTCAACCATAATGAATCTAAAACTATAAGTTACGATGACAAATGCCAAATACCTTTTTTTGTGTGTTTATTTATTAACCAAAAATAATTCACTTAAATAGTTCGAACTTATTTTATGTAGCTTTTGAAAGTCAATATAATTTTACAATTGAAAAAACTAATTTAAAGCTCTAAATCGTATGTAAAATTGTTCGCATTAAACAGTTGTTAGGAATTAGAGATCTCTCCTAACTATCGGTGGTTCAACAAAGCCTTTTAATATATTTAATTGCACAACATTACTCTTATGTTATCACAGCTACAAGTACAGTTGGTAACAACCCCAAGAAATGTACACGATTGTATTACTCTATCAAAATGTTCCCCTGAAATATGTCCCAAGATAATGTCTGGAAACTCGTGTCAGTTTATTTAAACCAAACAGAGAAAAGGGGAAGAAGTGTCTCCTTGCATAGATTGCTGATTCGTTGTTCCCAACATTGCTTGACTGGAATGTTCTCTTGTAGTGCCTCCTGACGTACAGTTGTTCTACGACCCTTAGGTCTCCCTCGGAATCGACTGACCTTCCGTTCCGTTCAGAATCGACTGTCCCCGCCCTACCGCTTCCCCAAGCTTTTATCTAAACTACTGTTCTACATACATTGTTCTGTTGAAACAGGCAGTATGTCAGCAGTTTCGTAATTTTTCTGTGTCTTTGTCAATAGTGTGCATTACAATATTTAAAACTAATAACTAAAATTACAATTTTTTATTCCTAATACAGTAAGTTAAATAATTTAGTTACCCTTGTTTTAAACTTGAAGGATGTATTGAGGCAACGTTGCTGGTATCTTTGGCAAGCTGAGGAGTAAAATAAAACAAATTATCAATATATATCTACGATAGTATAATGTTGTGTGAACAAAGAAAAAATCAAATATAATTAACGATAATCGTAAAAATATGAAACATATCGTAATTGTAGAGTAACAAAATTGACATAATTGTGAAACATTTTAAACAAAATCTTTTCGAAATAATCCTTCACTAGCATTTTGTTTGTTGTTTGTTAATAATACATTTCACAATACTGTATATTAGGCGGTGGTAGCTGAAAACGTAACTCTTTCGATCGTCATTTTATAGTTGACAAGCACAAAAACGTTGATTAGCGGCAAATTTATGGTTTCTCCGCGTGTCCGGTTTTGTCTTCTCCTGCCCCGAACAATGAACTATATTGTGTTCGCTTTCGGATTGCGGCTGACCAAGAACAACTAGGCTGTATTTTGTTTGCCTTTGACCGGGGGTTTTCATCTTTTCCAGTCTCATGTAACGCAACCACATTTACCAACACGGTCACTGTTAAATACTAATCACCTGCTTTTATATTAATTTGGCCGGGCGGCCACCGCCACATTGTTGGAATGAAGATAAACGACAAGCGGAAATTGGGTGCAGTCAGTTTAAAGAAGGCGTTTGTATTTTTTAAATATAAATATTTAGTTCTACTGTAACAGATTCTAGGAAAATGCTACGTTTAAAAACCGTAATCTAGGCAACGAGAAATAATAAGTTCGGAGGCACTGCTAGCGTGGTGGGGGAAATGGAGTCAACGTCAAAACCGAATGTAAACAGAGTCGAAGCTACGAGGAACGTTGACTCAACTCAGCCTTGTTACGATTTCAGTGACCGCATTTATATTAAAAACAGTAGATTAGCTTTTGAATGCGTAGTCCGCTCCCCTTAGTGCAACTCCGCTCCGCATTCAGTTGCCTAAGTGTTATGCTTGCTGTCTAACCTTCGCCAGCCGCACTCTAAAATCGAATAGATTATGAAGTTCGCCTACTGTACGGTTTTTGTTTCCCTTAACGTCTATTATTTCTGATAGTTTTTCAGTTAAGCCATGAAAATCTAATATTTCTTTGTTGTATCTAATTAATTCTATAAGATTTTGAAGGCCAAATAGTTATAACATCTTCTTTAATACTGTACTAATCTTTACTCATGTTCTTTATTAAACTTAAAAATGTCAGATTAATGAAAACGAAGGAAAGGCGTTATCGATAAATGGAAGCTTACGACAGTAATAGCAGTCTCGAATTTATGACCTTGGGAGGTGCGAAAATCACACAACCAATTTAGAAACAAAGGCTACTTACTGGGCTGTAAAGTACAATTGTAGGCTTAATAACAAAACAAATTAGACTAGTATATGAATTAACAAAATAAGCGCAAAACGCTACTGTCTCACTGACGTGATAGAAGAAAATTAAAGAAAATAATTTCCTTTATCTTACTATTTTTTTAATTCTGACTTTACTGTCATTATTATAATTAAAACCTGCATATACGATTACGATTTTAAACTTTCAATCGTTACTTTATTATTGCTTTGAAAATAAAAACAATGAACCCTGACCGCCATAAAAAATGTTTTTAACTTAAACGGATTTCGAAAATTCAAAATCTGTGAAGTTTTTAACGCTGATTACGGTAGTGAAATCGGATTTCCACCAAAAATAGTATTAATAAAACATATTATTTTCTTAATACAAATTTTCGGTTTATTATACCTCCAACCACTTTTCGATTGTTGGAGGAAATCTGAAAACGAAAATATCATCATATTCGCATTGTTTTTTCATCGCGTAATCCTTTACTGCGATTAGGATCTGTACACAATGAATATTACCGTGAGTAGGTTCTAAGGAAGAACCAATTTAATAGTTAACTTCCCATTCAAAACTCATTAAAAATATAACACACTGTTTTCCTTGTTGTATTTTCTTGGAAGTACAGCTTATCTCTCTCTGTCTGCAGCCTAGACTTACACGGAAGTACAAATTCATATTTCCTGAAAAATTATCCATTTCTTGAACATTTGAGCTGGGTTATTCACGTTATATTTGTAAGATAAATTTACAAGTTTCAATTCCTAAATGTTTACGTCGTATTTTCAACAAATACTTGTCCAGTCCAAAATTTTAATTTTTTAACTGTACAAATTATGGAATTTATGATTGTGAAGAAATTATACTTCATTTTAAGGTCATTTTAATTCAAAACTAATGTTTTTTACTTCAGCAATAATGCCCCTCAGGGTTGCAGATTAGCTGCACCTATTGAGAGGTTTTATACGTCTCTCGCGGTACCTGAGTCTAACACACATTTACTCTTACAACACTATACTTACGACTTTAACACTTTACACTCACACTTACATTTAGGGAGGCGATAATAGCCTCAATGTGCTTTTCGCCTTAAAATAACAAAACAAATTAACTATAATGTCTGTTTAACAATGCTCATCACAGGTATTAAACTAATTGAACGATTTCGAATAAATTTGATACGAAAATCAGCCTATTTTTCAAAATTCGTTGATCATATTTCGATGGCATTTCGATAATACCGTATATTTTGAGTCTAACATTGAAGGCAGTTTAGAAAATTAGATTTTAAAGAAATCGATCAGCAATAAACTGTAACCGTAGCTTAAGACCGTTTGGGTTTGGTTTGTTTTCGATTTTTTGCCTAACGGTAAATTCCTAGAAACTTGAGAAAAATCTGTTACTCCTATTTTGAAAAATTTGCTGTTTTTCCCGTAGTTTTAGAGGAAGATTTTTTTAGACGAACTAGAAGCGTGTGGGAAATTTTTGTAATTTAAATACGACAATTTAAAAATCTATTAATACAATTTTTTAACAAGTAGACTGGGACACTGAATACGAAACTGGTCTGGACTTTGCAAATGAGTTAAATAAGGTCGCACTTATTACATAATAATTAAATATAAACACTCTTACCATCTATGCTAGTAAATCTGTTTAGAGAGCCAGATGTTGCTGTAGGGGTTACTGTCATGGGGGTTGTTGAAGGGGTAGTTGTGGGTGTAGACAAGTCTTTACAGCACACGATGGGTGTTTTACCATCGTAAGTACAAATCTTAGGTCTTTTGTTCTCTTTTATTTCGTTTCTGGCTGATGGGCAGTTTTCTAGCCTCTGACAAGTCCATAAGGCATTTCCTGTTCTATTGCATTCGTCTCCTGTAAGAATAAATAAAAAATTAATTACTCATAAGTTGTTCACAAACAGGATTATTCTATAGTTTTTATTTTTAAAACCCTTCTCAGCTTGCCAATTGTTAAGGATAATTTAAATTTGTTGACTACTTATTTAAATAAATCAGCTGTTTGATTGAAATAAAGCAATGCAAGTAAGTGTTTGTGAAATCGTTAACCAATAGTCACATTAATCAATGTTAACAATAAAATCGTTAAATAATTTTATATAGTGCACCAGCTGTCAGCATTACCTTTAGTACAGTACGTTATACAAAGTAACGTTAAAGCCCTTTAAAGTAGCGATAATTTTAAATATTACAAATGTTATGACGTTTTTATATTATTTTTTTTAAAGGTGATCCGAGTTACTTTTTATTTTAAAATGTAATTTACGTACATCTTAAAGCTTATTTGCAAGGTTAAAACTCGTTATCTTTAAAGTTTTGATAACAAAGTTATTGTTAATGATGTGCTATTGTTACTTTTTTTTTAAATTCTTTGCCAAATATTTACTTTGTAAATCTAATATGTTCCAGATATTTTCATTTAGAACAAACACTATCAAAGTACGTACTTACCCTCGTTGTATTCTAAAGGGTAACCTGTAAACAACACTTGTGACCAAGCGCTCGACACACATAACAAAAACACAACCGCACAAACACTGCACATTCTACACTGGGCACTGCACTCGATGTCGTTACGTTAGGCAAGTTTGTACCGTGCCCGACAGTGAACTTTGCTACACTGGGATTCCGCGTGGAGGGGGCAGGCACCTTCGGTGACCGCGGGGTGATAGAATGTATCTAATTGTATGACTGTTATTAATGGTTTATTTAAATTAAATGCAATCACGATACGAAGATCACTTACTGACGTTATGAAGGGAATTACCCAACAAGATTTCCGTTTAATTTGAACTTATTTGAAAATCTGATATCAACATCGTAATCTGCATAGATTATCACGGTATTTTAAATTTTCAAAATTACTATAAAAATATGAAATGAAAAAGATATTGCTATCGTGATTATTTTGTAATTTCAATTGAGATAAAAAATGTACTTTGCAAAATTGATGCCAAACTTTAATACTGATTACGTTGGTGAAATCAATTTTTTTATAAAGTGGAAAATAACAAAAATAGTTTACTGTTAGTAATAGTCGCCATTTTGAAACTTGCTGGACGATTTAGCGACACACACACATTTATTTATTTATTATTTTATTTATTTTTTCTTTTTTTTTGAGGTTTGTGGTTTGTACCATTTAAACTAATAAGAACGAGGATGAAAAACACTTTAAGAGATATAACCCATTGGTTACTCTCAATTAACCGCAGTCGTCTACCTCCCGTACCAGTGTCCAGCAAAGTGAACATCTCAGGATATAAATGTCTAGAGATGCATCGCCATGCTTCACTGGGTGCTTCTTCACTTCTTTATTGACTAGTTCCACTTTGAGATCTCTGTGTAGGTTATAACTCCTCATATACCACGGAGCATTAACTATGCAGCGAAGCACTTTGTTCTGGAATGTCTGTATTATATTAATATTGGTCTTCTTTGCACATCCCCAAAGTTGAATCCCATATGTCCAAACCGGTTTCAGCACCTGCCGATATAACAACAATTTGTTATGAATTGATAACTTGAAATTTCTCCCCAGCAGCATTTTTCCTAATTTGATATTTAATTCTTGTTTATTCTTTTTAATATGTTCCCTCCACTTGAGTTAAACATTCCCAAGTACTTGATCTAAGTACATTCCCAAGTACTTAGATGTAGGATCGGAACTTGAATTGATTATTACAGGCAAATGTTGCTTAATCTTCAGATTGATGAAAACTCTACTAGTTGAAGGCGCTATAATTAATTGCTGCATTATATTTGGCATTTCTCATTAGAGTTAATAAACTGTAAATATTGTAAGTAAGCTTATTTATTTAAATTTATTACTTTTTATTTATTTCGTTCTTTATTTATATGATTTATCATTATGTAGAATTTATATTATAATATAATTCGTACTCTTGATTGGCAAAATAAGACTAAAATTATTTTATACACAAAAATTATATGTTCTATTATTGGCTAAAATTGCAATTTATAGATAAGAACACGAAGTCATCATGGAGGATGAGGTTAGTGTCTGCAAATTGCATGATACCGCGTCGATGCATGGCAAGTATTGTTAAGCTGTTCGGGGCCATCTTATCTCTTGCGGCAGTACTTATCTGTAAGTTTTATTTCGTGATGTCACCTCACAGTCATCTGTAATAAATCACTGTACAATGAAGAGTAGTTAGTAAATATATTACAAATAGACGTAACTTTATATGTGGAAGAAATGGTTATATATAAAAATGGATAAACAATCGAGGGCTACGTAGGAAATATTTTCATTGAAGTGAAGTTGTCAAGCAAACGTAATTAGGCCAAGGTGTTGTACCTCCGCCAGCTTTAAGACTTGTAATGGCGTCCACCCGATTGTTGTTGAACTTTTGTTTTAAATAAAAGCTCAGATTGACATCATTAAAATAGTTTTGTTTGCCAATGAAATTTCGTTTTAACAAACTACAAATTAAATCTACGCAAGTTGTTTATTTACAAGCCTCTGAAACTGCTCAACTCAAGGTCGAAGGTTCGCGATTTGCAGGTAACCTTTTTGTTAACGCATTTTATGGAACTACTTTCCTCATTATTCGTAAAGGGAAAATATTCCCAAAGCTTTAAACACGTAAACTCTGCATTTCATAAATTGTTCAGTGATTATTTAATTTATCTGTTATTTTATGTAAAGAGGGTATTGAAAATAGTCTGAAAATTTGATATAATTTAAGTATTTTTTTCTCCACCATAACTGTAAATGTTCTATTCTTGATATCCGGTTATCGTTAAATATACTGTTGCAATTTAGGGCAGTAATATCCCGCATATATCTTTGATAATTTATTTATAATGTCAACTTTTACTATTTTTGAACATTACTTTTTTTCCCAAAACTGTCCAGACTTTGTATAATTAAATGTGAACTGAGAAGTTATACAAATTTTATTTTTATGTGTATATTTAATTTTCAATCCGATTTTTTTAAACGCACAAAAATTTACTTCAGCAAAAACTCGGGAAAATTCATCACCAATCAAAGTTCGTTGAAACGTTTCAAATTAGACCGTTTTCAAAGTCCGTAATGTAACGACGTACGAGTCGCGTGTGTAGCTTGGCCAAGCCGAATTTTAATGATGAATATTTTAAATGTGTTTAGTGTTTGTGTGTGTTTAATGTGTTTAATGTGTTTAAATGTGCTTAGTGTTTGTTATGTATGTTTTAATGTTTTGTTTGACTTTGTGACGACCTCGACAGAGGGATTTAACATTTTGTATGGCCTGAAGATGAAACTATAAAGTTTCGAAACCGCGGTAGCCTTTATGAGGTGAGTTGATAGACCACTGACGGGAAGAATAGGTATATAATCCTAATCGTTTTCAAAGATTTAAAATTATAAAACTAGTTCTTAAAAAAACAATAACTTTTCATATTATGCTTTTGAAAGATCTTATTCTCCTACCATAATTACTTACAAAATCTGCATTAATTAAATTTAAAAAGTTTTATTATATTAAAAAGGGCAGTAAAATATCTGATAATTAAAAATTTTAATTTATGCAAATTTTAACGCTAACTAAAGAGATATAACTAGTATATTTTATTTTAAAAAATAACTTGATTAGCAGTAAGGAGATGTGTCTTTTTTATAAATATAAAAATATTAGCATATATAGTTTCTTGTTTACTTTATGATATTATATTATGTTGCTTTATGAAAATTCGCTTCTATCACTACAGCGAGGTACAAGCAACAACTGTTATAGAGTAATTAATTAAATAAGAAGTATTTTTACAAGGAATTCAAGTTATATGTTTTTCTTACAAGTTTAAATTACAAGCTCATATTTCAAAATTTACTTTCCATATATACTACTTCTTAGAACAGCTGATTCTCTGGGTAGTTATAAATATTTACTAAAAGTAAGCCATTACACACCTTTGTGTAAATTTTACACCTTTTCCTTTGCGTTTTGCTATGTAATTGTCAACTAGGCACTGCTGTCTAGTTAGCAGACAGTCAGGCCTCCATTATGTGACCTTCATGCAACCCGGTCACCCACTGCAACTTAAGTCGATAACACAATAGATAGTGGTATCAGTATTTATTTAGAAATTACTATAATCACAATAGAGATAAAAAATAATATTACCATATTCAGTTTTTGTTCATCGCTGTTGGCAATACTGTGTGATTTGTACTATAAAACGCATTAAAAACATGTTTTTTTACTTAATACAGTACTTGTAAATTACTATAAATTTCTTAATTGATAAACAGCGTACATGTTTCTTATCAATGGTAAATTGCTTGGTTAGTAAATACCATAATGATTACCTGAAAATATTTTTATATTTCTGAATTTATAAATGTTTTATGCGTTGGACGTTTAGATGATTATGTGTTGATACATCACGTGACGAAATGAGTGGATTGCATGAGCGATCTAAAACGTTCGGTTGTGATTTTCGTTGCAAACCGGTTCCGAGGTGGGCAAAAATCGTGAAAGTACCGCATCCTTTTAAATACGACGCCAAGTCAAGAAGCTCAAGTTTTGAAAGCAGCACAAGGTATTGTAGAATATGCATTTCTTATTTTATTAACGATTTTTCAAATCGAATATCACCTGATAATACGGGAATTGATATTACATAACCCCAATCTCTCTCTCTCTCTCTCACACACACACACACACACACACACACACACACACACACACACACACACACACACACACACACACACACACAGAGAGAGAGAGAGAGAGAGAGAGAGAGAGAGACATATTCTACATGTGAAAATGAAATAAAATTTCATATAAACGTAGAGTCCGGAAAATTTTTTTTACCACCTATCCGCCATTTTGTTTTTTTAATTTTAAGTAACTTATATCTCTACAGCGGCTTAGCCGACTGTGTTGATATTTTGTACTTTACTAATCAATGTTAGGAACTAGTTTGAAAAAAATAATCACATTTTGCTCCAGGAAAGCGTTTCAAAATGGCGGTCATTTAAACAGTTTAAATTTGTATAACTAAGAAAAGTAAACTTCTGTAAAAAAGTAAAAGTTAATTTTTGTTTCCCGTTTCAGTTCCTATTTGATGATTTAAGTGTCAAAACTTTCGAATAATTGGTAACTGTAAAACAGTGACCATTCTACAATATCTTATTCTATCTGAGAAGTGGAAGGCTATATTATATGACTATTAATCTAAAACAATTGAAAATATTTCAGCAATACATTCAAATAGACACTCTTTTTCCTTTGTTTCGATACTGTTAAATCATTTTAAAACCAACAGATTTCGGAGATAAAACAATTATTCAGTTTCAAAACGCAGATTAGGATGGTTAAATCGATTTTTCAAGAAAAAAAATGTTAGAAACAGAAGCAGGAATTTTACTGTTTAACGAAGTTTCCGAGCTGTTACCGATATCGATAGCTGTGTCGATATCGATTGCGACACATGCACACGCCCATATATGTATATATATATATATATATATATTAACAACCTCTCAAAAAGTTTCTTTTCAAGGTCTCTTGGTGTAGTCTCGGAAAGAAATAGTAGAAGTGTGGACACTTACGAAGTTAACCACTGGCTGGCGACGCACTCTTCGGTGTGTAATGATAAGAAGTTCGTGTCTTCTTTAAAATTTCTCCTGTTTCCATCCGAACAAGTTGTGGTGTGTTATAGAGTAGTTCCAGGTGTTGCTAGATTGTCGTGTAATTTTTCTGTTTTGAGTGATCTGCTGAAGATCGATTCTCGAACTGTATTTACACTCTACATTAAAACGGAAACCATAATTTTTCAGAAATCCATTGGTCAAACCAGAGAAAGAACGCACCAGAGAAATGAAGCTTTTTGTACGGGAGATGCGTTTTGTGCGTCTGAGCAGAAATGTAACAATCTAGCGCACTTTACACCCGAGATACGCGAGCACTGACGGGAGGATTGTAAACTTGGTTCGCAGGCGTAGGCTGTTTGAAAGCCGGAGGAGAAGTTCGGGAATTTAGCGTGGATGTTTTTCAGTGTTAGTAAGCGGAACTAGGTTGGGTTAGTCAGTTCTGTGTTTAGGCGATGACACCCGGTATGGATCTTACCACGATAGCTTATTTTTCCAATGAAAATTCGCTAACAATTTTCCCAAGTAAATATACGGTCCGCAGTTTTTTGGCTTTCCATATTTTACTGTTTTTAAAATTAATATTTTGTCTCTATAGATCGTGAAATGTGAAGTTATGTTTAGAATCGATATATCGCATTTCCGAATTGATTGCATCGAGAGTGTAGGGTAAGTAGAAGCAATTTCCACTAATGAATGTTTTAATTAGACAGACGTATCGACGAAGCCGGCTATGTGTGTAATGTTATCACCGACGTAATTCGAGTATCAGATGGGACTGCAAACCCATTAGGCGGTGATCATGTAGCTTATAGGTATGTCTATTTAACGTTTGTGATTGCATGCTAATACAGGTACAAAACAGTTGTTATTGGCACTCAGCTCTTTAGCTTACAGAATAGATAGAGATTTCTAAAAAAATTAAATGACTAAGTAATAACACTTTTAGTTGCGTAAAACACTCTTGACATAAATATTTATTTTTAAAATATTTTATACTTGTTAATTACTTAGAAATACCCGTTTGTCCTTTTAATATCTCAATACTTATAAAATTATTATTAAAGAAAATAAAATGTAATAAACTGTCTCTTTTGTAGCAATTAATTATGGTTTTGACAACTTATGTAGCTGTAACTATCCTTAAATTACAATCTTTAATTATGAATTTTGACTAAAAAAAAAGGAAAATATCGGCACGCAACTGTCTAGCTTACGTAATACAAGCGTAAATATATTTCTGTTTGTCTTACCTTTAAAAATTCTGTTTTGATCATCATAATGGATAACATTTGTATATAATAGCATTCCAAACTTTAAAATTTCATTGTAAATATGGAAACGAACCGTGACCGCAGTCAAAACGTTTTTGCTGTTTTTTAAAATTCAAAATGCTAGTTTATACAGTTTTTAACGCTGATTACAATAGTAAAATCAGATTTATAAATCGTTTTAAGACCTAAAAGTTATTAATTTAAAAAAATGTTTTGAATGGCCGCCATTTTAAAACTGTTAAACAAATTTTACTGGTTAACTAACATGGTCAAATTGTTACTAAAGTCAATTTTTGCGCAAAGTGTGAATCAAAACGACACAAAAATCGATACTGATAATAGTTTGGACAAGTTTATTACCCAGAAAAAATCGTTCAACATTGCGATTATTTCAAATTTTTAATAAATCCTGAACTTTACATTAATGTTTTTAAAATCTAATTTTACCATCGTAATTAGTGTTAAATATTTCATAAATCAACATTTTCTTGACGTTGTTCAGAGTACATTTTCGTACTCTTAATATAATTTGAACGCTTAATATTCGTTATATATGAAGATTTTAAGGCTGATTATGATGGTCAAATCAATATTTCTAAAAGGTTAAGATAAAGGAAAAAACTTTTGGAAATTTACTTCTATCACATCAGCGAGACAGCTCTGGGCTGCGATAATTTTTACTTATCTGTAGTGTGGTATCATTTGAAACTAGCCGTGATATAGATTCTGAATATATGTAAATCATTTTGCATGAACATAGTTTGTATAAAGCCGCTGGAACTCTTCAGAAGTTTAAGTTTACATGTCCTCTCCTCTAACTGAGAAATGTTACGTAATAAATAAACTCGATAGTTGTAAATAAAACAAAGAATGTTTTAGATTTTTTTTGTTGATATTTTGCATTTCTTTCTATTAACCGTGTGAGTAGAATACGATTCAAATGTCATTCTTATGTGCAGGCATCAAATACGTTTTGAAAAAAGAACGCTTAAGTTGTAGCTACAAGCGGTACAGTCCCTTCGTCGCAGTGCAGGTGACACGGAAATAAGCTGATCTATTGCTAATATGTAAATTATCATGTAGTTTATATTTGAAACTTACGAACTATGTTTCAGTAAATGCATGAAACATATGCTTGACCATTTATTTCAGTTGCTAAAACATTCTGCGACAAAGCAGTGGCTTTTTTTTAGTAACATTCAGCTATAAAGCAGTGGCGTTTTCTTTGAGTAACATTCTGCGACAAAGTAGTGGCGTTTTCTTTGAGTAACATTCTGCGACGAAGTAGTGGCTTTTTTTAGTAACATTCTGCGACAAAGCAGTGGCTTTTTCTTTGAGTAACATTCTGCGACAAAGTAGTTGCGTGTTCTTTGAGTAACATTCTGCGACAAAGTAGTGAATTTTTTTTTAGTAACATTCTGCGACAAAGTAGTGGCGTTTTCTTTGAGTAACATTCTGCGACAAAGTAGTGAATTTTTTTTAGTAACATTCTGCGACAAAGTAGTGGCGTTTTCTTTGAGTAACATTCTGTGACAAAGTAGTGAATTTTTTTAGTAACATTCTGCGACAAAGCAATGGCGTTTTCTTTGAGTAACATTCTGCGATAAAGCAGTGGCGTTTTCTTTCAGTAAGAAATGTTAGGACAAAGGAGACAAATAAAAGTATTCTTAGACTGTATTTATATAAGTGTTTTCTCCTCTCTAAGGCCACACTATAGACTCTATCCACGGAATGAATGCTGAAACTCTTGTGTACACACCGGGAGAGTTCTCTATGCCGCAGAGTTTGCCGAAGGACGTGATGCCTATCTGTTGGCGAACACAGTTGTTAAGAAGTCCTTGCGAAATCAGAGGTCCTCCCGAGTCTCCCTGAAAACAATCAGTGTATTATAAGAAAAGAATAATTTACTAATGTTTAATACAAAGGTCAAATAAGTAATCAGGTACTTACACCGTTCCCAAAATTAACGACTAAAGAGAAATGGAGAAAGAAAACTGGAAAGAATGAAGGGTTTATGTAGATTATAACCATTCTATACATGTACGTAGACCGTTGCGAAGAAAGAATGGACTCAATAGAACCCTAGAAGCGATCAGTTTACTGGTAGAATTAAATTAACTTCGAGAATACGAATAAGTCTGATAGAATTAAATTCACTTCGAGAATACTAATAATTCTGGTAGAATTAAATTAATTTCGAGAATACTAATAATTCTGGTAGAATTAAATTTTCCTTGAGAATACCAATATTTTTGGTAGAATTAAATTTACTTCGAGAATACTAATAATTTTTTATACGCAAGTGCGACACGTTTTCATATAAATTCGTTTCATCTCGATTTTCAATTCATTTTCCTCAAAACAAATTGTGCCTGTGCCCACAAAAAGACGTTTTACCTTCAAAATTAAAATTTAAGTATAAATTAAAAATTACAAAACACAATGTACACAAATAAATTGTTAGAAAATTTCAAATTCAATTAGGTATTACAGTAGAACACCATTGTAGTAAGACCATTGAGTATAAACGGAATAGAACAAGACACCATTATAAAAAATCTTGCTTGATATTAGAGGCAATTTGGACTATCTGCCGCTACGCACGCTACAAGCTTCAAGGACAGTATTGAAGACGTTTGAGAAAATAAACAGTAATGTTTTCTATTTAATTACTCTGCCACAAGATGCCACCAGCAGCGAGCACTCACATAACATTCTAGTACGTTTGTATAAAATGAACAGGATAGGTCACATTTTACGCCGGGAGGGTTAAACGTGCACCAATACCGATATTTGGAACTACTTTTGAAGAATTATATATATATTTTAGATGCGTTTTGTGAAACCTACGTGGATTTTTCATAACCATTAAAAATCTTAAATATTTTTGTTTATATTTTTTGAAAATTTGATTATTTATTGAATTAAGCGTAATTATCTATATAAAAAAAAAACAGGTAAACCTTATTAAAAACAAGTGAAGAAATTCAATTAGCCAGGTTCATTTAATTTTTGTTATGTAAAATTCAAAAATGGGTTTATTAAATTAAATATTATCAATTAGATTAATTTTGTTACTTTTGAAAATTCGTCAGCGAGAATACTGCGTGCGACAATTTTTTTTCTAATTACATACACAGTTAAATAGCTTTCAATTTTTTGAAAAAATTTCAAATAAACAACTAATAGCCTAATGAACATAAATAAGAAATTTGTTTACATTCCATATTATAGCATTCATAGGCGTACTTCAAAAACAAATAAAAACGGAACAGAACCGGAAGCAAAAAGCCTTTAAATGAAAAAAAAATTCAACTGACACATTCGGATTTATCATAAAATTTTCGGTATGTTTGAAGCAAAATATTAACCAAATTTACTGTTCTTTTGCCCTTTAAGAAACTCAGTTGTTTTAATTCTAATGACATATTCGGATTCAGAGCAAAATTTCTTTTAAATCTGAAACCCCACTCGAAATAACAAGAACTTAAAACTCCCCTTGAAAAATAATTTCCCTTTAGTGTCTCCCCTTTAGTAATTTTTTAGCAACAACGCTGAAAATACCAGGGTTTTCCTAAACACAGTTGTGGTTTAATGATATAAATTTCAAGTCAATCGATTCAATATTTCTTTCTTTTGCGTGTTT
This sequence comes from Callitettix versicolor, assembly GCA_022606455.1. Lineage (NCBI taxonomy): Eukaryota > Metazoa > Arthropoda > Insecta > Hemiptera > Cercopidae > Callitettix > Callitettix versicolor. The sequence continues at coordinate 79,530,881 of CM040189.1, forward strand.
ACAAATTTAGTGACACACAGAACTTTGCAAGTTGTTTGAAAATCGATCCTGAGCACGTACATACATACGCGCACACACACACACACACACACACACACACACACACACACACACACACACACACACACACACACACACACATATATATATATATATATATATATATATATATATTATTGTATACTAAACACATTTTGGTAGCATTTTTATTGTTTTTAGAATTTCGACTAGTAAAAACAATACTCTTTGTCCTTGGCTACGACTATAAGAAATGTTAACTAGTTAAGACTTTTACCTCGCACGTATCTTTGCCTCCCAGCAGTTCCCCGGCGCAGATCATCGTCTCCTCGTCGATACCTCGAGGAAGCTGGTGATTCTTTATTACGAAACCACTGCACAGATATTGCGGAATAATACTAATTTGTACTTTCATCAAATCCTTGCTTTTAGGTGCACCTGCAGGACAAATTAATTATAACTTCAAACGTTGAAAAATATACAATCTCTCGATTTAACGACATTCCAGCACATTTTGGTAAACCAACTACAAATTTGCGAAACAATAATAGTAGAAGAAACTGTTCTTCATCATCAGCTTTTTGATGCGACATTTGTTGTAATTTACAGAGCTAAGCAAGGCATCAGTTTCAATTCCACCGTTCGGTATTCAGTTTGTGTGTGTTAAGCAATATTGACCGAACGTATTGGCCAATTGTTTTGAGATTCGGTACGAAGGTACCCTGTAAACAGCCAGAACGAAGTATTGTAAAATTTTCCTATCTTCACTTTCGTTTCAAGATGGAAACGTCTTACTTAACCGTGATGAGTATAGTTGCTGGATTTTGCCTTTAATACTGGGTAAACGGCAAGACCTATTGACCATTTCATGGAGAAAGAGGAAACAACTTTCAAATAAATGTAATCCAGTAACGTATTTACGGTTACCGGTTAACGTGCCGGAAAATATTGCTAGTATCGTCGTGGAACGGTGAAGAGACAATTAATTAAGAATACACTGCGAGTTCTACTGTTCTTTGAACTAGTGCAATATAGTCCGAAAATTAATCAATATGTATTATGATTGACAAAGTCATTAATCTAATTAAATAGGAAAAAATGTTACATATACGTTTGGGCTTTATACAAGACGTCTTTGTACAAAATTTCAAAAGGTGCAGACTAGCTGCACCTATTGAAAGGATTTAGACGTCCCTCGCGGTACCTGAGTCTAACACACACTTACACTTGCAATACTACACTTATGACTTTAACACTTTACTTTCACACTTACATTTAGGGAGGCAATAATAGCCTCAATGTGCTTTTCGCCTTAAAAAAAATCAAAACAATCGGTAAAAGGATTTGGTTAAAACTGAGTGCATTAGTTATTGTAAATCATAAGCCGTGATCTTTAAATTAAAGTGAATGGAAAAAATCTTATACGTACGTCGTTCGGATTTTACACAAGGTCCCTAAGTACCAAATTTTAAAACAGTCGGTGCGTTTAGCCAAAACTGCGTGACAAACACACAAACCGAATGCCGAATAACAATCGAGTTGGAACAGAGACCTGGCTTTGCTCGGCCAAAAACATACATATAGTTGAAATTAGCGTTAAAACTTAATAAAGTAGAGCATCAATTATAGAGACGTCGGTCATCCTGAGGCAAGTTAAACGGTTTAATTTGCGGAAAAATTCTGTATACAAAAACATGTTTTTCTCTGAATTACAATGTTTCTGGTTGTCATAACTGAGAAGATGACCCCACCACAACATTGTCAGCTACCAATAACTTACCTATAAACAAACTTTTGTGTTGGCGACTTTCCATTTGAAATTGAACCATTGGAGCGGCCATCAAATAATGAAATCTTATTTAGCGAAGATTTTTTTTTTTATAAAATAGTATTAGAGCGGCCATCTTGGTATAACCCAAAGCCTTGAAACCAGCGCCGATCTTGGCCTCTAAAACGTTTTGTGAGAAATGTTTTTCTATTTGATTTAAACCAGCTCAAAATTGATTCTTATATTAACTAGAACAATTTTTTTACCCATCAAAATACATTCAATTTAAGCTAATTGTAAAATATCACATTAACAGTTAAGTAGCAATGTAAGGTGAAACACGCAAAAATATTATTTATACCAATAAACTATCCAATCAGGTTTTACTTGAGATTGAAATATACAGTGTCTTACTAACTTGGACCAATTCTTCCCCAGCCAGTAGCTATCACCTTCTCATAATCCTGTGGAAGGTCTGAATTCAAACACGCAGGAACGATGTAAGGACTGAACGAGACAGATTGGTTGAGCTTATACAGGGCGATGTCGTTGTACAACTGTGGCGGCTTGTATTCTGGGTGGTTGATCCTGGAGGTGATGGCAAACTCTAGTGGCCTGGCGTCATCCTTGTTTGTGGCTATATTCAGGTCTCCCAGGCGTGCCCACCTAGCGGGTCCTCTGTTATAATTGCAACACAAAGTATTTAATAAAAAAAAATATTAATACAAAATTAACAAATGAAATAAAACAAAATAACCGTTGTTTCCCTAATTTCAATTATTGATTGTGTGGAACTATCTTGAACTTATAATCTAAAGTTGAAGAAGTTCGTGTGGTGATGCGGTGGTAGAAGTAATATTAATCGACATAGCTCATTTCGTACCACATTTATTCCTTCCATAGTGTACTTATTTAGTTATTTGTTTATGATAAAAACAAAATTAGTTTTGAGTAAATAAATTACTTTTAATTGTTAATATTGAATTATTTATGTGTTTATTGTTTATGAAGTGTTTATTGTAATTTAATGTGTTTTAATTAACACGTTAGGTAATTATAATTTACGAGCTTAGACAGTAGTGTATGCTGTTTATCACTTTTAACTTAATTGAACAGACTGATTGTGAAATGTTGAAAAATGTGGTGGAACCAAAAGCCAATTTTCATTCAGTGTCTGTTATTTTTAACAAATTTATAATTTCCATTTGCTTTTTGCATTGATAATGTTGAAAATTAAATTAAAACAAGCTCTCATCATTACACTGTGTAGATGCTGATGGCACTGGTTACTTGATATTACTAAGTTATACATTTTTAATTTGCACAGTAAATTCCCAAATACTATAACAGTGGCAGTCTTTGATACTGCCAAGCCAAAAATGAATTGTGTTATCCTGACATGAAGTCGAGTAGGATCTGCTTAATATTTTCTGTCAGTGAAGCAGTTCCTTAGATGATTTTATGGTTCGGATCTCATTACGGGACACTAAGGATTGAGAGTGCATCTGAACAGGTTAGGAACTTACAATGGTAACATTGCGTGTAGTAAGAGGATGGATGAGGCGAAGGGTGTTTGTACAAAAGCTTTGAGGAAACTAGTTTACTGAAATAATACTTTAACATGCATAATAAATACTATATACATACATACATATATATATGTTTATCACTGATTGTGGAAAAATTTGTGTAGTCTAAGGGCATAAGAAAACTGCAAGTGACATAATCTATTATCCTGATGCTTTTGCCAGCAGGGAGCGATGGGTGTTTGAAAGACCTATTCAGTGGAATTCTCAAAGGCATTGAGAGAACTAGTACTTCAGAAGCGTAGCCTTGCAATAGGTTATAACTTATAAAAAATCGATGTAAATCCAATCTAAAAATTCTACGTTGCTAGAGATAAAAAATTGACGCAATTAGATAAAATTGACAGAGAAAATATGCTCTCATGCACTGATTTAGTCAATGATTTTATTATTTTTATCATATTTAGTTCAATATTTAATCTTCTTCTTAAGTACCAAACCAAAACCTAAATACTGATATGTCCCAATATTCATTTCGAAGATACTAACAAAAACTTATAAATTTAATAACGAAATCAAATTGTAATCAGATATGGAGATTCATAAGTCAGGGTTACAGTATCAGTTTTGTAATACCGTTTAGCTGGAGATAAAATAAAATAACTCCTGAATATCTTCAAGGTATATTTCTTAATTGTGAGGAAATTTTTTAATACGATGAAGACTATTGCACTCACGTTCTCTCACTCGGTTTTGTGCAGTGGGCGGCACTCAGTATGAATCGGGCACTGATCAGACTGCCTCCACATTGCCAGGATATCGAGTTAGCTTCGCCATATCCTATCAATGCCTAAAACAAACATCAATGTTTGATTATAGGCGCAGAAATTGTTATTGCTACAAGGTTATTGCCACAGATAAAATTTCCTACAAGAATAATAATAACGTATAAAATAATGCACAACAAGAAGTAATTTTTCTATAATATTATACTAAGGAAACTGATGATCCAAATAGGATCAGTTGTACGGAAAGCGACGTTCTCTGACTGCTCGCCACGCGTTTAGCTGTGTATTTACGCCGCTAAACAAATGTGGAAAAATTATAATAAACATAACCTCAAAGTTAAGGTGAAAAGGAAATTTTCAATAATTTTTTTGTAAATAATTCATTGCAGGTAGTATAATTAATTATATTAATACAATTGGGTTCATTATTTACTGTCAATTCATTTAAATTATTGAATAATTTTAAATAAAATAAAGCACGTTTTGTCCTAAAGTTAGGCTTATAACTGTTCTTCGCCTAACCTAACAATTTGTCCAATTACAAGATTACTAAAAATATATAACATTTTTATTTTTTCCATATCAGCTGTTTAGTGTTCATTACATTTAAACCTACCGACACTTAAACAGCTCAGCTGCAAAAATTCAATTTACAATTTACAATTTCGTACAAATTTTTCGTTGTGATTTTTATTTATTCATGTAATTAAAAAAGCAGATAATGTTAAACGCAAAGCGTTTTCTTGTCTTAATGTTTTTGCAACTACGGACTTAAATTAAAAAACAAAAAACACATTCGACCTGAATTGCAAGCATGCACGCAGACACAAAGAAGACGGAAAATTTTAAGGATTTGGAAATGCTTACATAGGGACTGGAAGCTTTCATTATACCATTGCTTACATGTAAAAAGACAGTCTATTTAACAAATCACATAGTCATTATTTTGTGACTTTTCGATGATTATCTTTTGACCATATGCTCCTTCCATTTTTGCAACGTTATAAATTAACGTTAAGCTTAATAAAATAAACATTTCATCCTATGTTATTTAGAACGTACCATTGTAACGTGCAGAAGTAGAATAATAATGTTATAATAATGCATCTGTATCGCTGACGGGATAGAAGCAAATTTCCAAAAGTAACTATTTTATCTGATATTGAACTTCTGATATTACCATCAAAATACGGCATTAAAATCCGCATATATTGGCGTTTTAAACTTTAAAATTTTATTGAATAGACAAAAATGAACCCTGACCTCCGTTAAATTAACCGCTCATTTTCTAATAAAAATCCGCCAATAACACTAATGTAATTATATATTATCACCGTTATTACAGAGTAGATTAATGAACCAAGTAATTACTACTCAGCTCACTAGGTTCGTCAAAAACGCAGTTTTCTGGCTTAACGGGTAACGACTCAAAATATTGTATTGTACGAGGGTTGATCAAATATAAACGAGACTGACTTTCTAAAAACTTTTCCGTTGGACATTGAACTCTAAAGGGTGGGGTTTCAGGTAGCCTGGGAGGTTTGGGACGGGCGTAGACGGGAAACATTTCCGTTCGGACCCTTCAGTATAAAACTATACAATGAGTGAGAGTGAAGTGCACGTTTCCGTGGAGCAGAGAATTATTATTAAGTTTTTGGCCAAGGAGGGGGTCAATCCGACTGAAATCTTTCGTAGATTGACGGCTCAATACGGGGACAGGACCCTGTCAAGAGCTCGCGTTTTTGCTTGGCACAAGGAATTCGCCGAAGGACGGGAAGCAGTAGAAAACCTCAGCCATGATCGTCGCCCGACCACTTCCGTCACGGACGAAAACATTGATGCTGTTCGGAAGCTCCTGGACGAAGACAGACGTATATAGCTGCGATTTATTGCAGATGAACTCCAGTTGAGCTATGGTAGCGTTCAAAAAATCGTTACATCAAACCTGGAACTCAGCAAAGTATCTGCAAGGTGGGTTCCACGAATTTTGACCGACGTTCACAAACGGAATCGTTTGGAGATTTTCCAGCGACTATTGACCCAATTTGAACGAGATAGTGAGGCATTATTAAACCGGATTGTCACCTGTGACGAAACATGGGTTCACCATTACACTCCCGAGTCGAAACAGGCAAGTATGGAGTGGCGGAAGAGGGGAGAGAGGGCGCCTCTGAAGGCCAAATCACGATCGTCGGCCGGGAAGGTAATGGCCACTGTATTTTTCGACAATCAAGGCGCCTTTCACGTCGATTTCCTCCATCAACGACGCACAATAAATGCACAATATTATTGCGATGTTTTAGAGGCCGCAAAACAGTCTTTTCGTAGGAAAAGGAAATCTAAACCGGCGAGAAATGTCATTCTTCTTCACGATAATGCCCGACCACATTCGGCGAACGCTACGAGGCTTAAACTCGATCAAATTGGCTGGGAACCAATGGAACATCCCCCATACAGTCCAGACTTATCACCCTGCGACTATCACCTGTTTGGGCCACTCAAAGAGGAGCTTGGAGGCCAGCGTTTCGAAGACGATTCTGCGGTGGAGACCTTCGTGCTCCAATGGCTCAATGAACGCCTGAGAACTTTTTACGAAGATGGAATTAAAAAACTTCCAATCCGGTGGGAAAAATGTGTTACTCGTGCGGGAGACTATGTAGAAAAATAAGTTGTATCAAGAATAATTTGTAAGTAAGCAATAATTTTTTTAAAAAATCAGTCTCGTTTATATTTGATCAACCCTCGTAATTTTAAAATTTATTTTAAATTAAAGTTAAACATTGTTTTTAAAATTGTTATTAGTATATTTTCATAATAATTACTTAATGGTTACATAATTTATATACTTGTTACTTTTTACTAAATTGTAAATATCAACTTTTGAAAAAAGAAAACCTGTATAATACAGGATCAGCAAGTAAAATGGGATGATTAAATAAAGTAATTGGTTGTTGAACATTTTTTTAAAATATTGTCTTAGTAAATAATTGAAAGGACAAGAATAGCCATTATGGGTAAAATACGAAAAAATATTATTTTCTGAGCACTACGTCTACCAAATATTCTCCATTGCATTTAAGGCATTCCTGGAGCCTTTGTTGGAAGTTTTGTATGACCTCTCGCAACATGTTGACAGGTATTGCCGCAATCTTGCCTACAATTCGTTGTTTGAGGGCTTCAATGGTTGTGGGTGGATCTGCTTGAAACACTTGTTTTTAGGTATCCCCCCAGATGTGTCACTTATTCCAATGCAAAGGGCAGTTGTTTGGCTGATCGGCGAGGACTTCAGGCTGATCGGCGAGGATAGCCGGTTGAACAGCTGCGATGTGTTCAGGTGTTCGAACAATTTTTACACTCCTGCCTCTTTTTTTAGTCGTTGATCCCGTTTGCTCGAGGTTGTATCCATGTTCGAATTACATTATCTGACGGAACAGGCTGGTTACGCGCTATGTTAAAATGACGTCGGAAATCACGTCGAGTTTGCACAAAACTTTCGCCATTTTGATAATACGCTTTCATCGCGTAACCGGGTTGTTCACCCGTCCAACGATCCATTGCAACTAAATAGTAGATTGTGCAGGTGATGACGCACCAGTAACCACCCCTCCACTACCTGCCAACTTTGTCTTAAGGCCATCTACATTCATCCCGTTTCATTGCGGATCCTATAATTCCATGTGTATAACATTATATTAAAATTAATTAAAGTAATTGGTTTTGTAATCTTCGTTCATGAATTGTTGAAATAAAACGTGTTACATTTTGTTTGTTTATTGTTAGTAATTAAAATTATAACTTTAATTATTAGTTTTAAAGGCTGTAAGGTGGGTGCAGCCAAAACATAAACACTAATGACAAAGACGCAGAACAATTATGTAACTGCTGACATACTGCCTGTTGTTATAAGCAATATATGTAGAGAAGCAGGTTAGATAAAAGCTTATGGAAGATTTAAGGAGAGGTTAGTCGATTCTGGGGTAACTGGAGAGTTAGTGGATTCAGGAGGGGCCGTTTTGAGCCAACTGTACATCGGGAAATAACGGGTGTTCCAAGAAGACAAGTCCGATCAGACGGTGCTGGAAAGAAATGGATCGGCTCACTACGGGGTAAATAGACAGTTTTACCTACATTTTTTCTCTTTTCTTCTTGGAATGAATAAATTGGGATACAAATTTCCGGAATGGATTTTAGAACATTATTTTGGGGATACATTTAAGATATATTTATTTATTTATGTATATATTTATATTTATATTTGTATTTGTATTTATATTTACATTTATATTTATATTTTACAGTCATGTGTCAAAAATACGTACGGTAACTGACTTGTACAATGTTGAAGTCTTACTATTGTATGAGTAAATGAATTTAATTACAATTTCCCTAATAACAAAGGCTTAATTAAGAACTCCCTACTGAGTTTTACCTAAATTACGGTTAAATAACGCAAATAGGGTTTTATTGCTTTTCATACGAGGGTGTTGCTTAGGGGCTGTTACCTCCCCACCGGTAATTGACCCAGGAATAAGCTCGCTGAAATATTGACGTTTAAACGAAATTTCCTTTCATATCTCTACCTACTGTTTTCATTCGTGTGCCAAATCGTTATCTGTTTCCTTTTGTAAACCAAACTGTTCGATTTAATTTGTTGACATTCCTAATTTGTGATGATATTACATTTGAATATAAACATTTTACAAAAATATAGTATGAAAGCTAGAAAGCTTTCAGAAAAACTGTTATACATGGGGGAATAACAGACTATAGATATATAAAAGATCTAATTTTTCCAAATTAGCTTATGAAATTATGGTTTTAATCTTAAATGTCAGATACGCAATTACGTTCTGATCTTAAGCTATGTACCAAATATTTGTCTATAGCCTATTTCAAACGGTTAGGGAATCCGGCAAAATCAGCGGAAGTGAGCAGATCATTTGCTTAGAAACTCTAGCTCATACTACTCTTATCCATCTACTCAAGATACACACAGACACGCACTCGCGCGCACACACATTCACTACTCTACATAGCTTGGCTAACTATAAAGTGTACAGCGACCCGTGCGACAATGGTGTATCAAACGGAGCCCTGGGTGACTCCTTAGCCATGTATGCAGGGCTCCGTATGGGCGGACCCTATTTCCTTTGGTACTTGCAGGTGTTCCTATAAGTAAGAATGAGCGTAAACAGAATGAGCAGAATCTCACAGCAAAACAAAATGGCTGGCCGAATAGATTAAAACCTTCGTAATAAAGGTTAAGAGAAAAAAAATCGAAAGGGAATTAGCAGAGGAAACACCTGCAAACACTTCAATAACACCTCGAATCCTCTCCCTATTAAGACCAAAATATTAGAACTAGAGGAGGTAATATTAGAACAATGGTAACTGAACATCTCAGTAACAAAGAAAGGAGGTACGGCACCAGAGATCTACAGATGGCAGTGCAATATCCTACAACTTCATTCATTTAACTGTTAGTGAAATATGGTGAAAAGTGAAAATCGATCGCCATTTTCTAAAATGGTCACTATAACACAGCATGCAAGAATGTTGATTTTGATGTATTGTTACTGAGTACTTGTAATACACGAATGAGAAAAATCACCTTTTAAAGAATTATTTTCATTAAGTTGCGTTCTTTGATCTAATATTATCTAATAATTATATGTATTTTTTTATGCTGAAAACACATTAATTTTATCATCACATGCGTTGACTTAAATATGTAATGCCTGACAGTTAAAATAAAAATTATATCACTGTTACATATGAACAAAAACATTTGATTAGTTTCAAATTTTGTAGTTTAATGGGATTTTAACATTACTTCCTTAACTTTGTCCTACAAAAAAAGAGTTAAAACAATATAAACAAATAAAAGATGTGATTTTCTGCACAAGGTTGAGTTTTTGTTCTTCGTAGATGTTAATTAATTTGGTTTTACAAAATGAAGATGAAAATACAAGCTAGTTATAATGGTCTGTCTCATAGTTTAAAATATTTTCACCCCATGATGAGTTTAATAGATACCAGCGACATTGTCCTAAATGTTAGTACCCCGCAGGGAGTTCAGATTAGCTGCACGTATTGAGAGGATTTAGACGTCCCTCGCGGTACACGAGTCATTGGTACCGAGTCGCGGTCGTTTCGTCCATTGGAAATAACATGCATAGCATCGCCATCGTGGTACCTTACGAGTGACAATACACAACACGCATGCGTGTCTACTCACCATATGCGGATACTCCTTGGCTAATGAAATTACGCCTCCGATAACAGTTGGGAAAAGCCTCGGACGTTTCTGAAAATATCTTTCATTTCATATGTACAAATTGTCAATAACATATTTTACTTAATACTGCTACATATTAGGCTGTATATAAAAAAAACTTAGGCAGTGCGGGACTGGCCGACAGAAGTGACTACTTCTTTTGGCATTTCTGACTATGTACTTTTTTACTATTATGATTTAATTATTTTTATAAAACTTTAGACTCATGCAGGAAAGGGCAACTCTTGGAAATTATTTTAATATTAAATTTCTCATGTGTGTAGTTATTCAACTTAAAAAATAAGTGAAACTGTCAAAGACTATGAATTTGAGTGTCAGGCTATATAAGGGATTTTAATAATTAATCAGTTTATAACCTTATTTTGACAGTTACACATTAAATATAATATTTGTGATTCTGGCATTCAAAAATTGGTATAGGTCGTATACATTAAATAATTTAACTTAAATTTAACATACATTTAGAAAATAAACATTTTAAAAATTAAGAAGAACAGTAAACTTAACCTCAATTGAAATTATATTGAAGCTATAGTGCGAAATCAGCTGTTTAGCCGTAGTTACTTCCGATCTTGATATATACAAGAACAATATATGCTGTGCGGTATTTGTTATGGATTCAAGCGTAAAGCGAAAGCAAATGTTTATAGCCGTGTTTTGTCAACTGCGTTTAACAAGTATTCACTTCAAAAATACATTTTATTAATCACTAAACAAACCACGTCACTACGGATGTAATAGAGCGTTCTGTGACGGCAAAGTGATTTTTCCCCGTGCAAAATATACACTCATACCCCGCGATAAGAAGTAGTCACTTCAAAAATCTTGAAATTACAGATCAATTAATTGAAATTAGTGCCTTTTAGGTGATTTATTCTTAAATGAAAATTGTTTTAAGTTGTAAAATCTACAAGATGATTGAAACACACGAAAACTTAAGAATAACTTTAAAATACACTCAGGTATAAATCTGTGTTAGTTACTCAGGTATAAATACACCGTTACTGTAATTCTATTGCGAGATTCAATTTCAATCTATTTTTAGACTGGTTGTAACAGAATATTTTAAAGCGATATAACCCTTGTGTAATATATAAAACTAATTAAATTTTATGTTATATGGAAGAAATCAAGAAGGCATTGTATTTTGAAGTATGAAACATAATACACCGAATAAGTTAAAATGTAGCTGTTTTTAGACTCTGACAGAAATTTTTTTTGTTGGAATTGAAGTAATCAGTGTTGATTACTTGTTTGTATTGGTCCTATTATAATACTGATTAACATCATATACAAATAATCAATATTAATCTTGTACTACATATATCCAACCGTTAATGTTCCCGCAAGGGGTACAGACTAGCTGCACCTATTGAGAGGGTTTACACATCCCTCGTGGTACCCGAGTCTAACACACACTTACACTTACAACACTACACTTACGACTTTAACACTTTACACTCACACTTACATTTAGGGAGGCGATAATAGCCTTAATGTGCTTTTCGCCTTAAAATAAAAAAACGTTAATGTTATAATAACTGTGATTACTTAACTGGTATGTAGTACAACGGTTTTTTCTAACAGTTTAAATATTTATTAACGAATGTATTTATATGCATATGTGTGTGAGATATATTTAACTGTAAAATCTAAAAGAATTTTGTGCTAAATGAGTCTGGTTTTTACCTAATGGCTTTAATTACAATTTAGATATTTATTTAACAGATAATATATTATTTAAATGAACTTATAAATAAATATTTATAAAAGGCAAACGACTACGTGTAATATTCTTTCCTATCTATTTCCGTTTCAAAATGGCGCGCTCTGAATAAAGGATGACTAGGGTAATTGTTGAATTTTTCTTTTAATAGAAGCTTAACGCCAACACGTCATTATTTTGACTGCTTCGTGAAGAAACAGCGTAAAAGTTGGTCCAGTAATATTTTTCCTAAATATTATGGTTTCTGGTTAAATTGGCGGAAAATGTTTGGAGGACGTCGTGGCACAGTGGCAAGTCAATTAATTGCGAAAGTGCTGCGAGGTCTGATGTTCTATGAACTATTCATAGAAGTTTTAAGGTTCTAATGCCTTCTAAGTAAAAGGGCTATCCTTATAAAACAGCCCGAAAGGACCATAGAGACAGATGGTTTTTTAGACCATTACTATTCCCGTCACTGTAGTTCCAGTATTCGCAACAAGAGTACAGCACCAGCTAATAAATTGTTGCATTAAAACTTGCCTCGCATTAAACTTTGCATTAATTATTGCAAAACACTGCAATCTCTTTGAGCACTCTTGGGGATTGACCTGATTATTCCGCTTATAAAACAGGTCTAATCACAAACAGGTGTTTCTCTTTATTTGCTTTATAAGCCACTTTATTTGCTCCTCAGTACTTATTATAATTTTTCACTAATTACTTATCATTAACAATATAACTTCAAAATAAACTTTGTATGTAATATAGGAATATTGTCGTGCTTTGTTCATCACTTACCATTTGTGGATGTTCTTTAGGTGCGGACGCGATGCCTCCAATAACTCCAAAAGGACCCTGCAAACGTTTCTACTTAATATACAATACGGTATATCTACATAATTTAACGGTATATAAATATAATATATGAGAGATTAAATCTAATTATTCTAAAGCAGTGCATAAAGAGGTAAACATTATGCTGACTGATTTCAATAGCCTACGTGAAGCTAGTAAGAAGTAAATAATTTAGGGCATTTTTTACAAAAATTCTCATTAAAAAGTGCCTTTACAATGACCATTGCAAATTTTTTTTTTTGAAAAGCAGCGGGAGTTTAGAGACGCAGCACACTGACCAGTGCTTTAGCCACATCGACCACCGAGCCCCCTGCAATAAGACGAAAGATTTTATAACATCGAAAAAGTCTTCAGTACCTACTTCCAGACGGAAGCTTTTTTTAAGTCGATATAATTTATATATTTGTGACCAAAAAAATAAATGTCTTTTGATAAAAACTTACCCGATGAGGTCAGTCGATATGCAGAAAATTAACTTTCATTTTAAAAAAAAATTGTGGCTACTAATAGTATAAAGCTTTATAATCTACAACCAGTTCCAATTAAAAAAGAAATTTTCATTACAAAGTTTAGAACACAGGGTAAAGTCTTTGCTGTTTCTGAAAATGTTTTATTCAGTAAATGATTTTGTATTCCACTTTTGATATACCGAGTCAGGGTTGTTTGACGTTACGTTATTATATATGTAAAATTGTTGCTGTTAAGTTATTATGTTCTAATTGGTTGTTATTTATTTGGTGTGCATTGTTACAAATATATTTTTTATTGTTGACCTGTTTTGTATAAATATACTATTTCTTGGAAAAAATAAATAATAATAGACATTACAGATCTCAAAATGAACGTTGTCTCGATGACATAGTGATTTTTTATCTCATAAATACCAAAAACTGATTTCGCAATCGACTTAATGTCTGCATAAAAATATTTTGAACTTTTAAACTGTATTTAGTAAATAGAAATGAATTATGATTTCAGTTAAATTGATTTTTTTAATTGAATGGACTTAAACAATTTTTGAATAATTCATTAATTTATGCAAATTTTAACGCTGAAATCAGATTTTCAGAAAAGTGTAGGCCAAAATAAAAAAAAGTATACAGTCGATGAACTGGCCAACAGAAGTAACTTCTTATAGCATGCCTGACTGTTTATTTTTACACTATTACGATTTAATTGTTTTTTTGGAAATTTAGAAACATGCATGAAGGGTTTTAATAGTCTAAGTACAATAATAAATATTTGTGATTCAGGGAATAAAAAATAGATACAGGTTATATTCATTAAATAATTTAACTACACAAATTTACGAAATACACATTTTTAAAATTAACAAGAACAATAAACATAACCTCAATAAAAAATATATTGAAGTAACAGCTGTTGTGCGAAATCAGCTGTTTAGCAGTGGTCACTTCAAGTTTACATATAAAAAAACAATTATATATTATGAGGTATGCGTTACGGAATCAAGCGTGACGCGAAAGCAAATGTTTATACCCATGATTTGTCAACCGAGAACATATAAGTTTTCACTTCAAAAAGAGTTATATTTTTAAAAATTTTAAATATTCATCATTTTGAAAGTGTTTCACAAATTTTCTTCGAAAACGAATGCATATATGTATATACAAAAAAATTCTATAATATAACGTTTTTATTAAACTAAACTTTTTTTTAGAAAATATGGTTTTAACATCGTAATAAGCGTTAAAATATGCATAAAGTAAAATTTATTTTAAAATTTCAAATTAAATTTAAAGTACGAAAACAAATTAGGCGGCGGTTAGGGCTTATTTTTGTACTTTCAATAAAATTTGAAATTATCTCTCTAAATGTTTGACCAAATGAAAATTGAATTCATAAACAGTATCTGTCATAATTAACAGATTAGGAATTCTCAGCTAACATTTCAGAAAGTTCATGCTTTATAATACTCACCAAGTTTGGGTTTGAGTTCTCCTGAGGAGCCGATTCCATGCCACTGATTATTGGGGGCATATTCTGAAAATCAATAAACGATTAATACAAAACCTAATGTATTTCAGTTAATAAGTTTAGTGAATTTAATTAATGAAAAGTGTCTCAGAGAGAAATAGTTGAAATTCACGTGCAAATAATTAATCTTATCAACATACTCGTATAACTAATAATTCTAATAACATAGATCCGGAAACGTTCCGATAAAAACTTATATTTATTGAGGTTTTTATAAAAAAATATTACAAACTTTAGGAATAGATATTACATTCATTATTGGTATACATAATCTTTATGTAATGTCTTACAAGTTTAACATTATATATATATATATATATATATATATATATATATATATATATATATAATTTGTTTCTTTATAGAAGAAATATTGTTCCGACGTTTCGGCAAAATCGTATCTGGCATCTTCGAGGTTGTTCTCGCTCTAAGTCTGTAGTCAATCATAAATAATAAATAAAAAGGAATCTAATTAGAACTATTAAAATGCGGTTTCGAAATGTTATACGAACTACCGATGTTAAAACGTTCAGATTTCTGCATGCCTAGTTTTGATTTCCCTAAAAAGCAAATCAATACAAAATCAGTTTATACAACTCGATTTCACACTTGGAACAGAATTATCTCGAAGAAGTGAGATTGTGTGTGTGTGTTTCAGCAATGTCACGTTCACAATTTTGGACTGAATTGATTAAAACCTGATTCAAAAATCGGTTTTAGAAATAGCCTTAAAAGTTTGTTACTTAATCAAAACCCTTTCACCAATTTCAAAATAGCGGCCTTTGCAAATTTTAGAAATACATATCTTTATTGGTTTAAAAGTTTTCTAGATCTGATAACACTGTTTTAATTAGCTTTAAAAATCTTATAAAATAGCATTTTGAATTTTCAAAATTAGTTAAATTTATAAAATTTAATTTTAAGGCGGTCTGGGTTCACTTTCATATTTTCAGTGTAATTTTAAAGTTAAAAATGCCTATATGTGTAAATTTTAATGCAGATTAAAATGGTGAAATTATATTTTCAAAAAATAATACGATATTTTTTTTTAAATTCTCTTCGAACACTCCAGAGTGCAGCGAATTCAAAGTTTTTCAATTTCGCATAGGAAGTTATACCCCTGTATTCTGACACTGCCTGTATATGTATCAACTATCCCAATGTGCAACTTACCATTGGCGGATATTGAATTTCGGGCGTCGCAAACCTTGTGAAAGTAATTGCTTCGTTGCATATGCTCTGGTACTGTCGACATGCTAGAAAAATCACAGTTATTTACAAAATAACGTTCAATAGAATTTTTATAATTTGTTTCTTCTAAATATATTAAATTTCAAATAAATATTAATAATTTTTTATAATAGTTCAATAGATGCGGTGAGTGGAAGCAGAGTAAATATTTTAGGGGTAAAAGTTAAAAATAAATCACTACATAATATCATAATAGCTTATAATCATGTCAGAATGTACGGAACTTCCCTTACACTTTCTAAATTTTGCTTATCAACTATTTTACTATATATGAAGTTTGGCCACAAGCGTTTTAAAAAAATTACCACTTATTGAGACTGCTTATTATTAACTTGTATCCCACGGGGGGGGGGGTGCAGACTAGCTGCACATATTGAGAGTATTTAGACGTCCCTCACGATACCCGAGTCTAACACACACTTACACTTACAATACTATACTTACGACTTCAACACTTTACACTCACACTTGCCTTTATGTAGGTGACAATAGCCTCAATGTACTTTTCGCCTTAAAATAACCAAAAAAAATTGTATATATAACAATGGAGTCTCGAAGATCCGAACTAATTGAGATCGAACCCCTGTTCGAATTAGCGAATTTTCGGATTATCCGAAATAATTTCAATAGTGCTGATTAAAGGTGAAGAACAGGTTAAATTATTAAGAAATGAATATAAAAGAAGTCCCCGCTTAACGTAGGGACTGCGTTAATATTAATTGTTAATTGACGAAATCGTGACGTTAATATTAACACAAGTACAAAAACAATGATTAGTGAATAAACGTGTTAATTAAAAAAAAAAAAACGTTATACAAAAACAGTAAATTGTAGAGGTATGTTCTAAGCTAAATTTCTTCATTTATGTTTGTGCCCTTACGTTAGCATATTAAATTCAGAATTGTAGCCAGGAATCTCTTGCTAACGACGCAAAATTAGCCTTGATAACGTGCTTAGTTAATGAGACACTATCTGGAACAAAGCCGCATCGTTAGATCTGCAGTCAGATGTTTATGAGACGGTGGGAAACTGCGTATTCTAGTCAATTGTTGTCATTAAGCCTAAAAAAAACTAAAAAGCATTTAATAGTTTTGATAAATAACCTCGTTATTCCAAATTTGTTTTATGTTTTCTCTTTGTTTAAATACATTATTTTAGTAATTTAAAAGACTGTTTTGTCTGAACTGTACATATGATACAGCAATACATTTGTATACGTATTGTTTAAGTTTAATATTGTTTATAGTTTCAATGTAAAATAAATATGAACACTAAATTTTGTATGAATACGATGCAGTAAAATACATGTTTTTTGTGTAACACATAGCTTGTTTTAGGTTTGTATACTAATAATACCCTCTCAAATACAAACAAAAAAATATAATACTTTTTATTTTCCAAAATTTGTTCGGATTAACGTAACTTTAGAGTTTGAATACACAATTGAGTTTGAATGTAAATTAAAAATGAACACTATATTTTTGATGAATATGATGCATATATTTTTTTCTGTGTAAGCTATAGCTTGTTTTAGGTCCTTATACTAATAATACTCTTTTAAATACAAATAAAAATAATAAAAACACGTTTTATTCTACCAAAATTTGTCCGTATTAGCGAAATTTTATTTTACTCTAAAATAACAGTAAAATATTTTGTAAAACTACTACAAACAGGTTAATTATACAAAATAGTACACTTAGCGATAAAGAGGTTTTTACGCATAACCATTTTTGACGCAAAAACAGCATCGTTGCTGAACACAAAGCGAACAGTATTGTTGAATAAAAAAAAACCTAAAACCCAACTGCATTGTTAAACACAATGCCCTCAACTTGTTGAGCGATATAGTATTGATGAAAGCACAAAAGCAAATAGAAATATTGAACGAAAAAAAAAGTACAACATTGTTAGACATAAAGACATTGTTGAATGCAAAATCGCCTACATTGTTGGCAACATTTTATGCGTGGAATTTCAAAAGAAAATGTTTAAAAAGGCGCGTATGCGTGCATTTCTCATGAAACAAAAATAAATTATTGTATTTTCCTCAAATTAAAAAGACGCTGTAAATGCGTCATTTGTTTGTTAGAGTCTCACGTAATGTTTTTAAATAAACTTGAATAGAAAGTAAACAAAGTAATGGAAACTTTACTTTCCTGTAAAAACTGGTTTTGTTAACATAAAGTTTGAATGGCTATGTACGTATGAGTGTGCGTAAATAATTCTTTATTACTGGTAAACGTTTTTACATCCTTGGAAAGTTTCAATTGTTGTCTTAGTATCCGCATCCGTTATTAAGAAATTAGTGGTCGATTACTTGACTAGTGTACATTGACTTGAAAGTAATAATTGGTAATCAAATTGGTTTTTTGAGAAATAAGTAAGTACGTTTAGTTTGCATCAATACAACCTTCACTGAGAACATCTTAAATAATAATTTGAAAAATAATAAGTTTCTGAAAAGTTTAACACACTTTACTTGATCAGGTTTATAACTTTCAGATATCATGGTTGTTTAAAGTTAGGAGAGAAGTACTAAAGATTAGCGTGGATGTGTGTTCGGTGTTACTTGGATTACGTTGTGATCACTAAGTTCCTGCGGTGCTTAAGTGATGACACAGACATACTAAACACTTGTTAAAATATATTTTAAAAGTATGACCTCATTCAAAGCCTAAAATGGAATAAGGAAGTGAAAAATATCTCCGTGAGTGACTTTGTGTATATTCAAAGACAAAGAAATACCTCTTCTAAATTGGCCCCAAGCAAGAGGAAAAGCTGTCTACCCGGGCAAATACTGAATAGTTAGTTTGGTAAGTATTCGCACATGAAATAATCAGTTCAATTTGTCAATAAACTAAATTTTCTTTCAACATATTTGTGTATAGTTTTAGTTGTTAGATTTTAGTTGGTTTAATGATTTTATTTTAATGTTATACTTACTCAAAACTTTTAATATTAATTTTCCAATTTATTTATGTGTGTGCCGTTTTAAGGCATTCACAAAATATTTCACTGATTTTGAGTGGGCGGAATTTTTAGCTTACTAATATTTTTGTCTTTGTTAATAATAAGCACCAACAATAATAGGTTCTTGTTCAATAACAAGAACATATAGTCTACCTTCTCCTTCAGATCCTAGGTGACTGTCAAGAGAAAATCTATTATTGCCTCTTTTATTATCGATATATTGGTGAAAGTTTTATGACTTTTAAGGCACCAACTTAAGTAAATTTTGTTGGACATCTCATTACACGTAAGCAAGTGGTGTTTTGTTCTTCTTAAACCTAACATTTTCTATTGATCTTGTGGTTATAAAATGAGAAATGCAAGTTTCTTTGATAATGAACTCAGTTTATCGTTACACCTATTAGTTATACAGTGGAGTCCCGATAATCCGAACTAATCTCTTTGGAACAGTAAATATTCGGATCAGTCGACAGTTACTACTAAATTAAGTGCAATAAATTACTAAAGGAAATGGTGTCACTACCACGAGGGTTTACCACCATCCCCACTTAACAGAAGAAGATCAAAGAAGAAGACAGACATCTACTATCCAACACCGTATTCGGATCAGTCGACAGCCGAATAGTTTCAATAATGCGTATAAAAATATTAGTAGATATGGTTTAAATTACAGTATTAGGAATAAGTGAGCCTAGTTGATAGCGTACTGGGCTTTCACCCCGAAGACCCGGGTTCGATTCCCAGCCAATACAGTTTAGTTTGCATCAATACAACAAACTACACTACCCCCATTGGCTTGGCATTTTCATACGCTATAAATCATCCCATCGTCTGCATTATCCCAAGTGTGCTCAATAGTCGGACGTTAAAAAAGAAAAAGTAGGATTTTTGTTATCGAAATCGCGAAGGGTTTTGTAAATGAAAAAACATACAAGATTTTTTTCTACATAATACTGCGTGTAGTACAATACTGTATATAGTTAACTGTAGAGATATGTTCTGAGCTAAATTTGTTTATCTATTTATGTTTCCATTAGTTAGAATACTAAATTTGAAGTTGTAAACAGGAACGCCATGCTAACAGCACAATGTCGGCACTGATAACATAAACGCTATCTCAAACAAAACCAGAGCGCTACATGTGTAGACTGTTTATGAGACGGTGACAAATTGCATCCTCTAGCCTCTTGTCATCATTACGTAAAGAACTCTAAAATAGTTTAGTAGTTTTGATAAATAACTTCTCCTACTCACAATGTTGTTCCCAGTTTGCTTAATGTTTCATCTGTGTCCATTTACAGTACAATCAATCTTTTATTTATTTAACAGAATGTGTTGTATTTAAACCTACATATATTACCGCACTACAATGTTATACACATTGTTTATGTTCAATATCGTGTATAGGATTTGAAAACATTTTTACAAACACTAAATTTTGTATGAATACACTAATTTTTTTCCTGGGGTGTTAACAGAGGCTCAGTCAGCTATAAGAGTTTGTGTTCCTTTTTACTTAATCTTAAACTGACTCTCTTGAATAGTTCCATATCTTGTAGAAGGTGCCCTTCTTCAATTCTTGATCTGCTTGCTGAGGTCCAAAGAGTCTCTTCTTTTTGCCTCCGGAGCCTCGTACTCGAGGAGTATATGTGCTGCACCTTACGTAGATGACTCCAGATGTGACCGTGTCTGGTGCTCATGGCGACAACCTGCCTCAATGACCGCCACTGAATCCCTGTACTGACAGAGTCTGGTCCCGAAAGAAGACGTTTCCCCAATCGTTGGCCAGGAAAATGCGTCCATCGTTTGATGTGCTCTCCTCTAGCTCATTTCCTTATTGCACTCCCGCGGTTGTGTCACTAAATGAATACACTATAGTAAAGTATTTCTTGTGCAATCCATAGCTCTTTTACATTTTTTGTACCTATAATACTTCCTTATTTAAATACAAATAAAAACACATTTTATTTTTTCCCAAAATGTGTTCGGATTAGCGAAACTCCACATTTTACTTTTAATGAAATATAAATATCTCAATATCACTAGTGGTATTTCTTGTAGTCTCATACAACGCAATTCTAGAAATGACTTTTTGAGTTATAACATTATAAAATACACTATACAGGATGTGCGGTTACTCACCCTACCTTCAGCACTTTTGCTCGTCTTTAGAGGCTCGTGTGTTGAATTGTTTCTGCAACAAATGATCGGCGTGTCCCCGTCGTAACTGCAGATTGCAGGTATTCTGTTTTCTTTCAGGTCTTCTATGGCTGAAGGGCAACGCGATGGCCGCTGGCATGTCCAAACACCTTCTTTTGTTTCATTACACACATTGCCTGGATAGAAGAGTATTTTATAGTTATCTGAGAACTAAATACAATATTAAAGTATTATTATATTTCACATTCTGATCGACAAACAGACAATGCTACTGTAAGATATCTTCGTGTAAAATTTAACTCAAATAACATTAATGTCTTAATGTTATTCAAATATCTTAATCTTCAAAAATCTTATTCAGATAGTGGCGGGTATTTAGAGTTTTGACCTAACAATCTGATTTCTTTTTGCCGAAAAAAATATTATATTTTTAACCTAATCTAACCTAACTTTCTTTTTAATAACAAAAGTTTCACATTTAAACAAAAATTTTAATGATTAGGATTATATATCTATTCTTCCCGTTAGTGGTCTATTAACTCACCTCATAAAGGCTACCGCGGTTTCGAAACTCTATAGTTTCATCTTCAGACCATACAAATGTATGTATGTGACCCTCTGTCGAGGTCGTCACAAAGTCAAACAAAACATTAAAACATACATCACAAACACTAAGCACAATTACACATTTAAATATTCATCATGAAATTCGGCTTGGCCAAGCTACACACGCAATTCGTACGTCGTTACATTCCGGACTCAATGTGGGTCAAAAAAAAAAAAATTTTTAAGTCAACTTAATTCCTTGAAAAATTACAGTAGCGAAGCACGTGTACGAAGCTAGTGATATTATATAAGTACATATTTAATGTGCATTGATGTTACCTTCTGAGATGCTTCCTCTACTTATGAATTCATTTGTTCTCGCCGATGAATTCCGGCAACAAATTATCGGTGTTTTATCTTCATAAAAGCAAATGGCAGGTTTTTTATTGTTCCTCAAGTCTTCCAGAGCTGATGGGCAGTTTTCGGGATGTTGACAAGTCCAAGGCACTCCGTTTGTTATATTGCATATATCACCTGGAAATTAATTCAGAACAAAACAATAGCGTGTTTATTTTATCTATAGTGGGTTAGATTGTCTCTGCAACAAATGATCGGCTTGGCACAGTCATAACGCCTTGATAATTAGGTTAAATTGTATAACTACTTGATAATTAGGTTAAATTATATAAATCGTTGATAGTTAGGTTAAATAATATAATTCCTTATTAATTACGTTAAATTATTTAACTCCTTGATAATTAGGTTAAATTGTATAACTACTTGATAATTAGGTTAAATTATATATTTCCTCCATAATTAGGTTAAAACGTATGTTTAATTCAATGTCCTAAACATTATCATACGATGACTTATAAATATTTTTTATGAAGGGTTACAGTTTATAGGCAATCGGATAACATTAAATAAATTTAATATTTTTGTTACCATAACATAAAGAAACAAAACAAAAATATCATATGTTTGAAAACTTTTTAAAAAATTTAAGTAGTTTTAATACCAATACTTACAGAAAAATACACTTAACACGTAAAATAACGACATAAAGAATCTATTACAAAATGTCCCGTTTGGTTTAAAATTACATTTTTTTAAATACCAGCTCCTATTGAGTGAATTCTCGTTTTAAACGACTTCTTCACTGTGAAAAATGGCATACAGAAAACCATAAAGCAAATGGCAGACGATTGCAATATTTCAAATTTCAAAACAAAAATGTGTAAATAAATGTCACAGGTATGGCGCAATGACATACTCTACAAAGTGAATTTGGTTGACATAAACCATCTGAATTCATGTGAAGTCATAACAATTTAACAAAACGTATTTGTATAGTTATTTTTGTGTTTATTGCCCTTCGTAGCACTAATACAAATAACGAATCCAATGTTTAAAGTGATGTTAAAGGGATAATTAAGTAGCCCATAGTTTGATTTATAGTTTTCAGTTCTTTAGAAGCTACAGAGGAAAAGGAAAAATTGGCTTATTTTTTTAAAATTATTTTATTAGACTCTCTCAAATATTTGTCATTAATTCGGAGTATTACTTGATTTAGTGTAACAAATTTGAATTAAAAGAAAGTTAGGTTACAGTTTCACAGTGAAACATGACTGTAGTTAGGGTTACATTTCGGTTTTTTTATTTATTCCTGGAAGATAAATTCCTTTCATATCTGATTTTGTACAATGACTTGATTTACGAACTTTCGTGTACGATTAATATTTAAACAAAATATCATAAATCGTTTTCGTTTATTTTCGTTATTTTTCGAACTAGAGTTTCCGGAAGTATGCATAACCTAACATTTTGACATATACTCATAAATTATATTTTTTATTTATTTACAATAGTATTTGTTCAAATAGGCTATGAAAACCTTTTTCTAAAGAAACATAATCGCCCCGGATTTTGTGGTTAGTGGATAAATACTTCCCGACTTTCAGCAAAATAGTTTTAATCTCCAGCCATAAAAAGGTGAAAATTTTTTAATACTAAGGGAATTTGAAAAGATATATTTTTATGAATAGTATGTGTTATACATACTTCTTTCTTTGTATTTCTTTATAAACTACTTATGTGTTCTTTGAATTTTTGAACATTCTGTATATATGCAGTCGATAATTAGTATAGCGTAATATAACTGTAATATTAACCTTTATTTAATTCTGATGAGTGATTCGAGAGAAACGTTAGTTGAGACAGAACACTGGGCAAACATATCACAGACACTGTTAGCAATACACTGACACTGAACATTGTGATCACGTGACTTGTTTCCTCACTGCTTGCACCTTGTAATTTGTATCTTACAGCATGAGGTTACCAACTTTCAGAACCACTGGGAATTCCAAAGTGGTGGGGGGGGGAATCTACACAAGCTGCACAAGAATAAAAGAAATGCTTGATTTACTACCACACTTCCATTTAACTTGTCTTCACAAGTTAAATCAGTATGCCGTGATAAAATGCAATAAAACTGTTACTATTTTATAATTTATTACAAGTCTTAAAAGAAATAAATGCTGTTAATTACTTTAAAACTTTATTTAATCCCTTACTTGAATAAAGCAAAATTCCGACAGTAGTTTTTATTTGCCTTAGGCTTTCTTAGAAAATGTGTTTCACTGTCGTATAACTTGCATTTTAAACTTTTCTATGCATTAAACATCATTTTATCTAAATTAATTTATGCAGATATTAAAGCAAGACATTGTCAAAAAATAATGTTTTTAAGTATTTGGAATTGCCACCATTTTGAAACTGTTGAATTGATTTTGCTGCGTAAAAAATTGTCCATACTATCACTAAAATCGATTTTTATGCAAATTTAGAATCAAAAAGGCATATTTTAGCAATTTAAACTTGCAAATAACTTAATTGTCATCAAATTCAGTTTCTATTTTCAATGGAGTTTAAAAATTTAATAAGCTTATTAAAACAGGTTTAAAAGCATTACTCTTTATGATAATGAAATGACATTTTCAAAAACGTATAAGATAAAAAAATGATTTCTTAAAATATGAATGGCGGCCATTTTCAATATGTTTAAAGGATTTTGTTAGGTAACGAACTTTCCTAACAAAAATTGATTATTTCTATAAAGAATAATTACTTATTTACATGTAACTTGAAACATCTCTTCTCGTTCAATGAAAGTTCAAGACATGTTTATATCTATGCAGTTTTTAAAAATACATTTCATAAATATAAATTAAAAAATAAATATTATGAATCATTTGTTTTAAATTATTATTTTATTTTGATTTATAGTTCACCGAAAAAAGAACGTTGGTTTTATAAAATAAGTACAAATAAATCATTTGAAGACAACTTATAATAAAATGTATTGTAAAATAATATTTAGGTTAAATTTCCGAATTAATTTAAGTTAGTTCCTAGAAAAGTTAAAAATTGTAATTTATATTGGTATAATCAATATAATAATTGAAAATACTGTGGTAATAAATTAATTATTTAATAAAGTATTAGTTACGGTTAAACGTTATTGCAGTTTATTAATTGTATTGCACTGCTACCTCGCGAAATGTTGCTGTATTACTAGACTACTTAGTTCCCAAACATTCCGATAGAATGTGCGCCGATGTCACAGCAGAACATTTTTCCCAATATTTTAATATTAATAATTTGAATAGATAACAAAAAACTAACCTATTTAAATTTTTTTTAAATAAATGCTCTGTAGATTTTAATAAATGAGATTATTATTAATTAAATATTGAAAATATTCATAACATAATAATATTACAATTATAGAAATTAATTAATGTATTACGTATTTAACAACTTAGTCTAGGAATAGTAAATGGATAACACAAGCTGAATTAGAATTATTTTTAATTTTTAAAAAAATCTCTTAATTTAAGTTATTATTAGATTAACAAAAACGTGATGCTGTTTTACACAATCTGCAACTATTTTAAAATATTGTAATAATAGTTAAAAATAAACTGTTAAAACACACAAATTTTATTAATTTAAATTGAATTATTTAAAAGGTTTAAATGAGACATAAACAAAAACAATAAGAATTTTTCTTACATTTTTTTATCAACAATCGGTTTAAGATGTTTAAGCAAAATCTGAAAATCCGGTTTTGAGAAGTTAGGTCAGATTTACTAGTTTCGTTGATTCTGAATCAGATTGAGTAGGAAAACAGCTGTAAGAGACTTTGCATTATTTTGTCCATATTTTATATTAGGATACTTAACTAATTTGCAAAGTTTTCTTAATTTTTTGACTTACCCTTTGGACATTAGGTAACCATTACTGACAGACAGGCAGACAAACAGATATATTTGTTTAGAACTAAGAATTCTTTGTGTATGCTTAGCCATACAACAATCAAAATAATAGCCTACTATACATAATTTTTTGTGCAAGAGCACTGATACACTCTTTCGGCAGAAGTATGAACTATTATAATATTTTCATTTTATACAGCAATGTTGTCATCGTAGTTAGGATTTCAGATATATTTGTAATTTTTTTGACAAACGCTGACAAACTAATAACGTAAATTACATGTCTAATAATAATTATAGACTTTTGAAACATTATGTATAGCTTTTAAAATAACAACCTCAATTAATTACTTGAATTATAATCATTTCAGATAATCGGACAAACTCTGTTTAGTTTTATTCATATAGACTAGCTAATTACAATAGATTGCTTAGTTTTAAGGGATACTAACGTATAATTCATAGATAAACTATGGAGTAGACAACTTAATTTTATGAACTCGTACTGATGCGAAGGCAGTGGATAAAAATATCTAACAGCTGTTTTATAACGGTGCCTGTAAAGACATGAGTTTTTACCATCAAAATAAGTTTGATTTTTGAAAAGTCTAGTAATTTGGATCGATATTCAGAGTTAATGTGAAAGTAATGTTTTAGTGAAATTAACATTTGTGATGTTGTTGTTTGTGATGGTGTGATGAATAAGTTGTCTGCACTTTTGTAGGAGTTGTAGATTAAAGGTAAACATTTATTTATTTCCGTAACGTTTAGTTAAAGGTAAAATTATAGCCTAAGTTAACCTCTGTTTTAAATAGGAATTAATATATGAAATGTTTTTTAATTCCTTATCAATAATGGTGTAGCTTATACATTCCTTAAATGTTTTACACATTAGCCTATGATTTATAAGTGAAATGAAATATAGCCCTAAGGTAGGCTTATGTTAAAAGTATTTGGAGATTTGTGAATAGTATTTTTAAAAAGTCTTAGGCGTAAAGAGAACAACACTTCATTTTAAAAATTATTTGAAGGAAAATTAAATAAAAATACAAAAAATGTAATTATTTTATATATGTGAATATTTTTTAATTTATTCAACATCTTGAGATCTTTATAGCTGCATCTATTTTCAGTGACCGTAAAATTTGCTTTTTTCTTAAATCTCTTTCCGTCTTTATGGTGTAGCCTATACTGCTGTAAACAAATTGCTCCATTTCCCATAAAATTTGGATTTTTTTAAAGTTAAAACATTTTTAAGCTAACACTTTTTGAACGTGGAAGAATTTTACACAATAGCACGAATAATCGTATGCAAAAAATCATTACGTTTGCCGTAAACACGTCAGATCATTATATTGTAGTGATTTGACTAATTTTATGTGCATTAGTGGCTCATTGGTATAATTCCTGTTTATGAAACTAAAGGACGTGAGTTCAAATCCCGTTGATACCTTTAAATTTTTCCATATTAAATATTTATTTGTTTAAAACTATGTATGTAAATAAGTTCAATAACAGCCTAAATATTAATATTTAAAAACTAACCCCATCATACTACATGCCCGATTAATCTGGAACAAAATTGTTAGAGCTTTTACTCTTTATCTTCCACTTTTTAGACTGTACTCGTTAACGTTTATTTATAAGTTTGTAAATCGTTAACGAATACCGTTAGGGCATTATTAACAGTTGAATTTATTGTAAGATATTAATGTTTTATATTTGTACGTGATGTAGATGTATTTCCATTTTTTTTAATATCAGTTGTGTATAATTTTAATTTAGCAATAAGATTAGTAATAAAAATTACTTCATTTACTTAAGTTTTCGCATCTGCAATTGCTACATTTTTTCTGAAAAAAAATTAGAAATACTCAAACAAAAAAATAGGTTTGTTACCTTCTGAGAAATTCTAGTTAGGAAGCAGTTCCTGTAAGTTAGTTCATTTAATTTTGATCACATGATTTGAAAGTGGCCTAATAAGTTTTAAATTAAGAGATATTAAGAGTGTCTTAGATATTTTTTTAAGGGAGTAAATCTGAAACGAAATAATAAACATGATAGCCATTAGGGTTACTTACATTTTTTCTGTTAATTCTTAAAGTATAACTTAAATAGGTTTTACTTCAAATATGGCATATTAGTTTTGTTATATCCATAACGTAAATAAAAATCTTATTTCCAAAAGCTGCCATATCCAATCTGGCAAAGAATTTTTCGCATTTTTCTTAGTTATTTAAAATTGAGCAAATAATTATGAGGAACAATGGGCTACTTTAATGAATTATTTGATTTTTTGACTTGAAATATGATATTTGTGTAAATTTCAAAAGTTTTTTTCTTTCTTTTAAGTATAATTAGGCTAAGGCTTCTTTTATATTTTATTTAAACCTCGTTTTAAATATAAAGTTTAGTAGAAATTTTTGAAAGTCGCTATTTAAAAAAAAAGTTTGTGAAATTTTATTTTATCAAAATTAGCATTTTCGTAATGTTATTAAAATGT
Organism: Callitettix versicolor; assembly: GCA_022606455.1. Taxonomy (NCBI): domain Eukaryota; kingdom Metazoa; phylum Arthropoda; class Insecta; order Hemiptera; family Cercopidae; genus Callitettix; species Callitettix versicolor. The sequence goes on from CM040189.1 coordinate 79,559,550, forward strand.
ACACGTGGACTCGGGGAGTTACCGACAGAAACAAAGTTTTGTTAGTGACATCTTTACTGAATATATAATTAGTTTGAAAATATGTTTACATAATTTGTTCTCTTTAAATAAATAAACACGCGAACCTAGGTTAGATATCATTTACTGTAGTTGTAGTAAAAGATCAGTTGATTTATATTAATTCCTAACGATCAGCTGATTTCATTAGCAGATTTTTCAGGCTTTAATAAGTTTCAGATTATGTTGTTAAAAATTAGCAATATTAACAACGATTAATATAAACGTTTACATTAATTTCGAACGTATTATAAACGGTTACAAGGTGCACGTGTTCTTCAACTAAGGAAAAATATCAAAACCGAAGCAACACAACGTTTTCATATAAAACATGTGTACTCTTATCTAAAAGGAAGAAGAAAAAAAAGGAGACATAAATAGAGAGACGTAATTCGTTTGATCGTTTGTTCCATATTTTCGTTACATTCTTCCGTTCGACAGACCTTTTTCTATTCATTCCTCTCACCAAAACTAACATTAAAAGCATGAGTATTGTTAGTTTCTATAAATTCACTTCCATTGTGTGCCGAGCTTTATTTTTGTTAAAACGCACTTCAGAAATACTTTTTGCGCTAAAATATTATACTTCCGGTTTGGCTAAAATCTCAATGCTTAGCCCTGTATCCTGGGCACAGAAGTAACATTTTACGTTTATTTAAGATTAGACTTGTAAACAGCAGTTCCATTCCCCTCGGGCTAGCTGATTCATTCTTTTCTATTTGAAAAGTAACAAATTTGGGGTTTAACTGACGTTAAGGAAGAGAGATGTGACCCACTGACCCACATGGTTGAGTCGTTTGTCTTTAGTTATGGAATAAAAAACAGTTTGCCCCTAAATTCCCTTATTTGAGCGAAACGAAGTTTCAACGTACAAATTGAAATTTGATATTCTAAAAACTGGTAATTGTAAAAAAACTAATCTTGAGATTTGTATGAAACATTTTTGGTGCCCTGAATCAAAAACGGTGATTTTTTACAAGAAAGTTATCCGGTGTGTGCATATTGGTGGTGGATAGATCATTAATTATTTAATTTTAATGGAATTTGTCACGATTGTCACAAAAATAGAAGCCATTATATAAAAAAAAATCTGTTTTTCGTAAAAACATATAGCCTATCAGATACTATATTTATGCAAAACATTGTGATAATTTTAAATCAATTATTCTCAAAAGTAGGTCATACGTACCCAAGTTAGAGTTGCAAAAAATACAGTTTTTGTGAATAGTTAATTTAATTTTGGTCGTATATTCATGGATTAAGTCAGCGTTAACAATTTTTTAATACTAAAACTACAATTCTAGAATGAATCGAAAAAATTAAACTTAAACTCTGACCGCCATCGGATAGTTTTCTAATAAATTTCCATTTGCATAAATGAACTATTAGAGTATAAAAAATGACTTTCAGTAGTGCTTCCAACAAATGTATGAACAGTGGAAGAAGTATGTACATGCAGGAGGAGAATATTTCGAAGGGAAATAAGGTTAAAATAAATTTCATTGACCAATTCAGAAACCTTTTTGAACCTACCTCGTAATAATGATAATACGAAAAAAATATATTTTTTTAATAATTTAATAAAAATGATAATTTAACATTTTATTAATTCTGATTTTGCCATCGCAATCAGTGTTCAAATCCGTATCAATTTTAAATTTTTGATTTTTAAATTATCTTGAAATAATAAAAGCGCTCTTTGATTGTTAAAGTATTTTAAATTGAAAAGGAGTCGTGTGCGCGTGCCCGTTCGTAGACATAACCAATATAAACTACTGAATGTTTAGATACATAATTAGCAATTAGTAAACAAACCGTTAACTAGTACAAAGTTTTCCAATTTGCAGTTCCAAATGTGCAAATTGACAGCTCCTGCTGAAACTGTTTATATACAACTGTATCGATAAATAAGTGTCAGGTTCACAACTTGCTGACTGCTAATTAGCATAAAATAACCATTCGAATTCGGCAAATCGCAAGGAAAATAATGGAGACGGACGATATATCAATAATTTCTGCACTCATCTGTCTCGCTAGCGTAACCACTTTGAATAGCTTCACGTAAATGAACGCTTCAATACACAATAATCTTTGCACGCAGAATGTCTGGCTAACGTGAGTAACCACTTTGAATAGCTTCACGTAAATGAACGCTTCATTACACAATAATCTCTGCACGCAGATGTCTCGCTAGCGTAACCACTTTGAATAGCTTCACGTAAATGAACGCTTCAATACACAATAATCTTTGCACGCAGAATGTATGGCTAACGTGAGTAACCACTTTGAATAGCTTCAAGTAAATGAACGCTTCATTACACAATAATCTCTGCACGCAGATGTCTCGCTAGCGTAACCACTTTGAATAGCTTCACGTAAATGAACGCTTCAATACACAATAATCTTTGCACGCAGAATGTATGGCTAACGTGAGTAACCACTTTGAATAGCTTCACGTAAATGAACGCTTCATTACACAATAATCTCTCAACGCACGCAGATGTCTCGCTAGCGTAACCACTTTGAATAGCTTCACGTAAATGAACGCTTCAATACACAATAATCTTTGCACGCAGAATGTATGGCTAACGTGAGTAACCACTTTGAATAGCTTCACGTAAATGAACGCTTCATTACACAATAATCTCTGCACGCAGATGTCTCGCTGGCGTAACAACTTTGAATAGCTTCACGTAAATGAACGCTTCAATACACAATAATCTTTGCACGTAGCTGTCTGGCTAACGTGAGTAACCACTTTGAATAGCTTCACGTAAATGAACGCTTCATTACACAATAATCTCTGCACGCAGATGTCTCGCTGGCGTAACAACTTTGAATAGCTTCACGTAAATGAACGCTTCAGTACACAATAATCTTTGCACGTAGCTGTCTGGCTAACGTGAGTAACCACTTTGAATAGCTTCACGTAAATGAACGCTTCATTACACAATAATCTCTGCACGCAGATGTCTCGCTGGCGTAACAACTTGAATAGCTTCACGTAAATGAACGCTTCAGTACACAATAATCTTTGCACGTAGCTGTCTGGCTAACGTGAGTAACCACTTTGAATAGCTTCACGTAAATGAACGCTTCAGTACACAATAATCTTTGCACGTAGCTGTCTGGCTAACTTGAATAACCACTTTGAATAGCTTCACGTAAATGAACGCTTCAGTACACAATAATCTTTGCACGTAGCTGTCTGGCTAACGTGAATAACCACTTTGAATAGCTTCACGTAAATGAACGCTTCATTACACAATAATCTCTGCACGCAGATGTCTCGCTAGCGTAACAACTTTGAATAGCTTCACGTAAATGAACGCTTCAGTACACAATAATCTTTGCACGTAGCTGTCTGGCTAACGTGAATAACCACTTTGAATAGCTTCATGTAAATGAACGCTTCAGTACACAATAATCTTTGCACGTAGCTGTCTGGCTAACGTGAATAACCACTTTGAATAGCTTCACGTAAATGAACGCTTCAGTACACAATAATCTTTGCACGTAGCTGTCTGGCTAACGTGAATAACCACTTTGAATAGCTTCACGTAAATGAACGCTTCAGTACACAATAATCTTTGCACGTAGCTGTCTGGCTAACGTGAGTAACCACTTTGAATAGCTTCACGTAAATGAACGCTTCATTACACAATAATCTCTGCACGCAGATGTCTCGCTAGCGTAACAACTTTGAATAGCTTCACGTAAATGAACGCTTCAGTACACAATAATCTTTGCACGTAGCTGTCTGGCTAACGTGAATAACCACTTTGAATAGCTTCACGTAAATGAACGCTTCATTACACAATAATCTTTGCACGCAGCTGTCTCGCTGTTGTGATGGAAGCGAAATTGGAAAAGAAATTTTACTGAATCCTTTTTCGAAATTCTGATTTCACCACCGTAATTAGCATTAAAATCTTCATATACTAGATTTTAAACTTATAAATTGCTTTGAAAATGTTAAATGAAAATTGACAACCCTCAAAATATTTTTTTTTATTTACAAAGTATTTTGAAAATCAAAAATGCTAATGTAAGCATTTTTTAACGCTCGTTATGATGATGAAATTGGATTTTCAAAAGAAGTTTAAATACAAATGTTATAAATTTTTAAATATTTGAAATAGCCGCATCAATCCGTTGCCGTTTGTGGTCTGCTGTAAGCTTTTTTGGGACCCACTTTGCACAAACCTTGCTATACCCTAAATGGCCTGTCAAAATTGTATCAATGCAGGTCTTACTGACATTTGGGATCATCTCAGATAGCTCCCAAACTCTTCGATCGTTCAGCATTGCTTCTTCCACTGTCGCAATCGTTTCGTCCGAAACAGATGACCGTCCGGAACGCTGTTCATCATAAACGTCTGTAGTCTCTCTTTGAATTCTCTGCACTATTTGCGCACGTGTTGTATGCTCATGCATTTTTCTCCGTACACTTCACACAGTTGGATATGAATGTCCACCGGCGCAGTGTTTTTTGCACACAAAAAAAAGAATCAAAGAGCATAATTCGCACCTGGTGGAAGACAGAAAAGGCAACTCCATTATTAACGGCTACGAAGCCAAGACTGAGCGTCGCAGACCGCTCGCAGAGTAGGGATTGGGAGTTGAGGAACCAAGCTGCAAGCTAAGGTAACCGGATCCCATTTAACAAAGTTCGCAGCGACTATAGCGCCTTGGGAACCTTACTTTAGGACAACCCTCGTATATTTGTGTGTGTGTGTGTGTGTGTGTGTGTGTGTGTGTGTGTGTGTGTGTGTGTGTGTGTGTGCGCGCACGCGTGTGTGTATATATATATATATAGGCCCTATATATAATTTTAAGGACCCAGAAGAAATGTTATAGAAGTCATGATCGGTGTTCATTTCAAGATCCTACGTATTGGTCGTAGCATGATGGTTGCGTCAATAGCTCAATTTTGGCACTAAATTTCAAATTTCAATTTTGGCACAAAAACATATTGGTAATAACTTTATGTTATTACCACGAGGCCGCCTCGGTGGTCTAGTGGATAGCGTACTAGGCTTTCACCCTGAGGACCCGGGTTCGATTCCCGGCGAGGGCTTGGCATTTTCATACGCTATAAATCATCCCATCGTCTGCATTAGCCCAAGTGTGCACAATAGTCGGACGTTAAAAAAAAAAAAAAAAAAAAAAACACACGACTTCATTGCAAAATCCATGTATCTGTTACAAAAAGTCTGGTATTAGAAATGTTATCAAATTTTCTATCATACAGTAAGATATCTGATCGCATATATTTTTTGAAATTAATAAGTTATTTAGGCGGGTCTGTCACTTTTTCGAATGTGGGAAAAATTCTAGTTGCATGCAAAAAATATCACGTGGTAATAATAACATTATTACAGTTCTTGAGTGAATATAAGTCTTCCAGTTAACTATTTTTTTTCAACTTCCAAGAGATGTAGATTTAAAGCCCTCTACTGACTAAAGTTATTTTTACATTTAATATTAATTTTCTTAAAATTATCTCTACAAATAAGTCCAAAATAAACACTTAATTACCGCCATTATACTACAAACCTAGTCCATGCAGCACAAAACTGCTTAGGGTTACAGTTAAATATATCTTGCACATTGTATACAAATGAATTCATTAATAAATATTATATTTTTTAACGAACTCTGTTGCACTAAGTTTCCAGCCGAGCCATTTCAAATTGAAAAGAAATAAGTAATATAATTACACCAATACAAATTAACAATGAACACTGATTACTTCAATTTATTAAGTTTTCCTTCGGTCGGCCAGTCCTCAGGCAATATTTTTTTTAATTAACATTAAAATTTAGAGACATCATTCCGCTCCAACCGTGTACAATCCAGCTTTCACTTTTTGTTGCGCGTAGCCTAAATCAATTCTTTGATGGCAAGCTTTTACGTGATTGTCCCCAAAGTCAGCTGATTTATACGAAAAACGAGTGTAAACAGCGCGCATCTGAAGTTGGTAGGTTCGAGTCTGGAGTTATTGCTGTAATATTTCTCCTCGCTCTTCCTCATTAGTTTAAGTGGAATAATTCACAGACGTTATGAGGTCAAACAAATCGTATGAGATATGTTTATTTACAAAAAAAAACTATTGTATGATACTACTGAATACTTGAACTGATTGGAAGATAATAAATGGAAAGTTTAAATAATCGCGTCACGCAGCTGTCTCGCTGACGTGTATGAAAGCGAAACTCTAAAAATATTTTTTTTTATCAGGACCGTGAAAAAAGTTAAAAATAATTTCCATTCAAGTTTTTTAGTAGAAAAAACAAGCGTTATATCATGGAAACAGTTTAATGCAGATGATTCCGAAACAAACCGAAGGGTATTGTTCAGTATCTGTTACCGTTCCGTTTGTTCAGACTTACACCGCAGCAATCAAAATTCCGTTAAGCAATGGCAGTGGGGGCTTAGTAGCTTCTGAGGATAAACTGATAATCTCTCCCGTGGAACCAATTTCCGGTAAATAATACATTACTGCATCAAGGCGTTGTTTTAACAAAAATTCACAAAACCACTCGACGTGGATTCCTTCCTGATACAGTTTCAAACATTGATACAAAGTAACCAAATATTTCGCTGCGTTTGCTTCCGGTGTCCCCTGTTTGTTAACTGGCGGAGATTTCGTGAAACAGTAGGCTATTGGTAGTAAGATATTTGTCTGAGTAAAAGGAAAGTGAAAATAAATAAATCGTAAATATGTGTAAGATTAAAAGAATTATCTATTGATGTATTATATTTTACAATACAACTTATCTCGACTTCAATGTTCAGTTTGTGCCTCACTTAGCTTTCAAATTCAGAAACACTTGACGTTGCTAAAACAAACTCTTTATGGAATCTTACAAATAAATTCTAAAACTGTACTAACATTTCGTTTTACTTCAACACTAGGTAGGTGATGTGCGGGTGGAAGATCTGAGGTGGTTTATAGATGACAACAAAATAAAATAATTAATTCAAATTTACTCTATTTTACTTCAGGTTGGCATTAAAACAGTTTGTAGACGTTCACAAATTATATGCAAAGGTTTATCCATTTTTTTATTTGATTAACTATGTCCTCAAGTACGGTGATAAAAGCCAGTAGTAAAATTTTGAATTTAGTATTAAGTATTATCACTCAAGTTTTTAAAGTTTCCGATTATGATACTGGATATATTATTTTCTGTTAAATGAATTTCGTTGAATATTGAATAACATGGATGTTGTAGTTCAATTATAACTTGATTTTTTGATTATTTTTGATTTTTGATTTCTTTTTTAATTTTAAGGCGAAAAGCACATTGAAGCTATTATCGTCTCCCTAAATATAAGTGTGAGAGTAAAGTGTTAAAGTCGTAAGTGTAGTGTTGTAAGTGTAAGTGTTTGTTAGACTCGGGTACCGCGAGGGACGTCTAAATCCTCTCAATAGGGGCAGCTAGTCTACACCCCCTGCGGGGTTGATTCGTTTGACTGATGATTAATTATCTCTTTTTAAAAAACGTTGAACTTCTCTCTTCTAAAGCTTAGATCATAAAAATTCAGTTTTCTCCTTTTTTATTTCTCTGCAAGCTATTTGTTTTTTTTTATTTTCTAATTTATAGATAGATCATTTATTTGAAGTGATTCTTATTATTTGTCTTTACATGAAAGTAACTTAAGCCTAAATGATGGTTACAATATTATTACGAATATATATTTAGTTTAATATGGACTTTGAGAAAAAATGGGCTGTAGGTGTTTTCTTTCATTAAGTTGAGTTCAGTGTTCGGTGATTTAGATATAATGATGTATATTAGACATTTCGGTATCGTTACAAATACGTTTTTTTAATAAAAAACTATTTATCAAAACGAAAGAGTGGAATCATTTTAGATTTATAAAATTTATTTTGGATTCATTATTCGTGTAGCCTACACCTACAATTGCATTTTATATTCTTACAGTTCATACAAAATCATTTCAATTCCACTCTGTATTTGCCACATTGGAGAAATTGTTTACTGTTTTACCTCTATGAATACGTCAGCACACTATTTTCAATTCAATGTATATTTTTCTGAATAGCTTCGGATAATCGGGTATCATAGTTAAATACATAAATAATTTACTGCAAATAATTGATTCAGTAACATATAATAATTGAACTTAAACAATGGCAAGAAACAATTGTTTTGTGTAATCCCAGTGGACTCTGTGTTTTTACAGTTACATACAAACTATAATATCATTGTGTATGATAAAACAATAAAATTACACCAGGCATATTTTTAAATAAACCGTAATTATTTACAATGTTCAATATTTGTTTGTATTTTGAAATAATAATAGAGGATCTTCAAAAAATCGACACAATCTAATGAAACAATGTTTTTTGTATGTTTTCTGTAACGCGGAGTAAAAATAAAATGGTTGACATGCAAGAAGCATATGTTTGTAGTTCAAGACACCTGTACAACGCCTGTATATTCAGTCTGGTCTCTCCCTTGGTAGTTCCCATAAGGCATTTCGCAATTGTTTAAAAATGTATCCTTATGGAATTCATGTTGATCACACACAGTTTGTCTGAAGACGTGAGCTTTCTGCCTTTGTTCGTGTCCTTTGTAATGCCTCTATACATCTTCATGGATAGTAAATTCAAATTTGGGCTACGAACAATCCACATCAGCTACACGAGTGTCCTTGCACTTAAAAGAATTCGATATTTGTTTTGCAGTATCACGAAGGCGAATCTTCATAACATTTCTTCATGACACAATAAACAGTGAACGTTACATTTACATTGTGCAACAGTTCGTGAATACCATCCCTGCAGACCAGCTGTACACGTGATTTCAGCAGGATAGTGCTACGGCTCATACAGTGTTTTCATGGACAAGTTATTTCAAAGTGTTGTGGCCTACTTGGTTCCCTGATTTATCACCACCTGAAGTTTTTTTATTGAGAACTGCTTAAGGACTCTGCTTACAAACCTGATTCCGAATTGATCATAACCGAATTGCAAGGAGAAATCGAACGATGTAACGATGTAAGGAGTGTGTTTAAGAACATGTAACATCGAATCGAGTTGTGTTATTCAACAAAATGGAGTCCCCTTTCAACAATTTTTGTAACTAACACAGAGTATAGTAACTTTCTAACTTACCCTTAAGGTTGCATCACTTTTTGAACACTATAAATTTCGAAATTTTAAATATTGTAAAGACAAATTGTTATTTGCACTATTTTTAAATAACGATATTGTAAATATACGATTAGGCTAATAAAAATTGATTAATAAATTACTCTATATTAAATTTTCAGAATGGGATATATATTAGGGATTAGCGTTAACGGTAAGGGAAAAGTAACGCGAGTAACTGCCGCTAGAACTTAGATCTTTAAGGTGTGCAGTTCAGAGATGCGGTAGACTAACCAGTGCTTTAGCCATCGAGTCTCTTGTAGGCTAATAATATAGCATTAAAACTGTACCAGTACATTACTTCACTGATATAACTTAAAATAACATAAATTTCTGTTTTTTACTCCGATTGTTAAAATTAGCTGGTTATTGTAAATATTCTTGCTTCCAAATAAAATTAATAAGTAATTACACAGGATTCAAGAAGTAAGTGTATATAGTGAAGCTTATTTTAATAAATAAAACATTTGCTTTTCCTCAAACCTTTTACGTCATGCTCATGTTCGGGTACATTTACTCATTTTTGCTCATAAAACTCATTAATTTCGATTGTTACAGCTGAAATGTACGACATTTAACGCTCTCAACTTGAAACTAACATTAATAACATTTAACAAAAGGAATGTCTGTTTTATAAATATATGCACTATTATACGTATGATAAATATGGCAGTCTATTGTAAAGTGTACTGTGATATCAGAGATGTGTTTGTTCTGGCTCAGTGCTTGCTTACCTGACAACATAAGTAAGTGGTTATACGACACAATACAAATACAAATATTATTAACATGTCAATATCTTCACGTGCGCTACTACTTTACAAAATTGATGTTGATATTGATTCGGGCGTATTGAGTATTGGCCATCAACTTCCGGTAACTTCTCTTCGCATAAGCCATGGTGTACAATTAAACTGTTTGAATAATGAAATTGTTATGATTTTGCTTCCTTAATAACTGTGAAATAACGAAAGTATTTCGATTATTTACAGTCGTAAAACATCTTCTATTTAAATTACCGAAGAATAGGATTGGAAATATTTTATGATGCTGTAATTATTTTTAATGAAAACGTCAATCTTGCCAACTTGCTTATTATGCTAACGAGCTCTAAAATCTCCTGTAGAGTGTTATTTTGGAAAATCTTCGTCTGTTCTTTGATTATCGAAGAGCCTTCTTCTTTTGGACTTCATGGCCTCGCATTCGTGAATATGTTTGTTACGGTTTCTGGTTTCTGACAACGCAAACTACAATCAGGCGAGACTTCAGTTCATTCTACCATGTTTAAGTGACTCTGGATGTGGTTTTCATGGTTACTACCTATCTCAGGGATTCACTGTAAAACTGAACAAGTGCCCTTATCAGTGCAGGATCTGGTCCTAAGGGAAGACGTTTTCCTAATATCTACAAGGGCAGTTTAAAGTGCTCTTCACTAGCCCATTTTTGTACTAATTTTTATCTATTGATTGACTGATCTCGCATGAGGGTTCGGGTTCTACAAGGCTAGCAGTGACTCCTTTTTGGCCATTAGTTACGCTTTATCGTTTCTCTCAATTCTGGGGACTCGGTAGTCGATGTGATAAAGCACCGGTCAGTCGGCTGCATCACGGAACTCGCACCTTAAGGTTTTTAGTACTCACCGCAGTTGCTCCCGTTGCTTTTCCCTTCCCGTTAACACTGATCATTCGTCCTCATTAGTTGAACAGGCATCGAATATGGGTATTAAGAAAAAAATTCTGAACTCTGCAATAATGCCTACGCACTCATCCTAAGCGCACCATGTTAGCAGTTAACAAAACATATAATAGAGGGTTTTGTCTATAAATGTCATCCATATCAGTTTGGATGAGATTTGCACGGTTTGACACCATTCTCTGTATCCAGACCGTTGATCAAACGCATTGACCAAATATTTCGAAGTTTGGTACAAAGGTACCATTTATGAGTCCGAATAATTTACAAGTAAGGTTTGTTCCCACCCATTTTGTTTCACTTGGATAACCTCTGATTTAACGATGACACTATAGATACTAGTTATTTCATGTAACATTAGCTGAATGGCAAGACCTAATAATTTACACCACTTCTTACAGAAAAAACATAAAATTTCCAATAAAGTTGATCCAGTAACATTTTTCGTAAATATTGCGGTTAGCGGTTAAATTGGCGGAAAATGTTAGAGCTATACGTCAAGGTACACTGTTCTTTGAACTACTAGTCAATGACACTAGGCGGGGAAAGACTTGCAGAGACCTTATTGAAGAAGTTTACGGGAGTGTTTATACGAAAAAAATGGCTGTCAAAGTTTTGGTGATATCATTTTCAAAAACCCGCCCACATTACATCCTGTAAGCCCCGTATAGATCCTGCTTTACTAGGTACTGCGGCGTGTAGCAACAACGAGGGATTTGTATGTTTTATGTAAAAAAAGTTTGGTAACTGAATAAAATAAAAAGGAGATATTGTTCCCTTTTGTGGTAGGAATACTGTAAGTAAAGAACTTAGGCTATTGTTGGAAAAACACGTGAGTAGAGTCGGGGGCACTTGAGAACCCGTGACGTCATGTGGTGTCGTCATGGGTTTGACGTCATGGGTGTGACGTCATGGTGTGACGTCAGGGTGTGACGTTGGAGTGTGACGTCAGGGTGTGACGTCAGGGTGTGACGTTGGAGTGTGACGTCAGGGTGTGACGTCGGATTGTGACGTCGAGGTGTGACGTCGGATTGTGACGTCGGGGTGTGACGTCGGAGTTCGTAGTGGGGAGGGGGGGTATGTATTGCGCGTTCGTTTGTGACGTCGGTGTGTGTTATTAATTAATTAATTTATTAAATAAATAAATTTATACCTGAAAAAAAGTTGTGTGTTTCTGGCGGGGCTCGAACCGTGGACGTTGCACTTGTGAGGCGCTCGCTGTAACCACTGGACCACGGTGACTACTGGTAAATCAATGCGATTCGAGGTATATGAAATTAGCGATTCGCGTTCGGTTCGCCCGATCGAATCGCCATCGTGTTACGTGCCTAGCCCAGGACCAGTGCCTGTGTATAGTGTGTTATATAAACATATAAAGTAAGTCTATCTATGCTGTGTATAGTGTGTTATACAAACATATAAAATAAGTCTATCTATGACCGCCTCTCTCTCTCTCCCTCGTGGATGGTGTATGATATATGTAATTTTGGTAGTGCTCAGACGGCTGTAGCCATCGTGTTACGTGCCTAGCCTACACCGAGACGGCGGATAGTGTGTTATATAAACATATAAAGTATGTCTATCTATGACCGCCTCTCTCTCTCCCTCGTGGACGGTGTATGATATATGTAATTTTGGTAGTGCTCAGACGGCTGTAGCCATCGTGTTACGTGCCTAGCCCACCCCGAGACGGCGGATAGTGCGTTATATAAACATATAAATTAAGTCTATCTATGACCTCCTCTCTCTCGCTCCCTCGTTGATGGTGTATGATATATGTAATATTGGTAGTGCTCAGACGGCTGTAGCCATCGTGTTACGTACATAGCCCACCCCGAGACGGCGGATAGTGCGTTATATAAACATATAAATTAAGTCTATCTATGACCTCCTCTCTCTCGCTCCCTCGTTGATGGTGTATGATATATGTAATATTGGTAGTGCTCAGACGGCTGTAGCCATCGTGTTACGTGCCTAGCCCACCCCGAGTCGGCGGATAGTGCGTTATATAAACATATAAAGCAAGTCTATCTACGACCGCCTCTCTCTCCCTCGTGGACGGTGTGTGATATATGTAATTTTGGTAGTGTTAAGACGGCTGTCGCCATCGTGTGATGTGCCTAGCCCCCGAGGACTCGGACCGGTGGATAGTTTGTTATATAACATATAACGTACGTCAATCTATGACCGCCTCTCTCTCTCTCTCTCTCTCTCTCTCTCTCTCTATCTCTCTCTCTCTCTCTAGCCGGGACCAGGGTAGACGTTATATAAATATATAAAGTGTCAGGTTGTGACGTGAGGGTGTGACGTCGGAGTGTGACGTCGGAGTGTGACGTCAGGGTGTGACGTCGGGGTGTGACGTCAGGGTGTGACGTCGGGGTGTGACGTCGGGGTGTGACGTCGGGTTGTGACGTCGGGTTGTGACGACGGGTTGTGACTTCGGGGTGTGACGTCGGAGTTCGGTGGTAGTGTCTAGTCAGCTGTCGCCATCGTGTTAAGTGCCTAGCCCACCCCAAGTCGGCGGATATTGCGTTATATAAACGTATAAAGTAAGCCGTCTCGCTGAAGTGATGGAAGCGAATTTCACATTTTTGTGCTGGAGACGTTGCGCGTGTGAGGCGCACGCTGTAACCACTGGACCACCCCTGATCGGATAGCTCCACTCCCTCTCTCTCTCTATCTATTTATATCTATATCTATATATATATTACATTATCGTATTTAGCACTATTGAGACAAGGATTTTGGTTTTAGAAATAATACAATGTTTAGATACACACGCATTTATTGATTTTTAAAATGATACTTGATACAGTGTTATAAATCATTTTTTTTCGTCGTGTCGTCTACAGACGTAGATTGTATTACTAACCAGTCCAGATTGCCTCGGAGTTCCGGTGATGTTGTTGTTGTTGGTGGTGGTGGTGGTGATAGCGGTGGCGGTGGTGGTGATGATGATGACGGCAGTGGTTGTAGTGGTTGTTGTTGTTGTTGTTGTGGTTGGTGTTGATGTTGGTTCCGAATTAATGTAGTTCCAGTTTTACAGTGCTTCCAATGTGCTCTGTAACCGTCAATTCTTTGGCAACCATTTCGTTTATCTGAATTTCCGTAAGGACAGAAGAATACCTCTTCGGAAGAAACACTTTCTTCTCGTCATCGTCTACGTCAATTACAAGCAGAATAGAACTGCCGAATCTAGTCTTGATGATCGAAGCCTCCTTAATAAGATATTTTCTTCCTATAATTAGATCTTTTATAGAAATTGTCTCGACGTCTTTAGGTACAATGGAATTGAAAATATCGATCAAAGAAGAAGAAGAATCCATACTTACTGAGAACACAGCGCGTTACAGAACACGAACTATATTAATGAGTAAAACAGATATGGTACAGTATCAAAGTTGCTAAGCTTTTATACACTGCAGTCAGAAGCCAAATGGCGCAATAGTCGCGCCAGCGAACCTGGTTGAAAGGCTTAAATGTCAAACATTAGCTGTTTGTGAAAAATCATGCTGGCGCGACTTTGTGTAAAGTAGGCATAGGCGGCTGGTTGTCGGGCGTTATATGCGAGACTTCAAGCCATGTGGCGCGACCTTGATTAAGAAAGGCCTTGGCTGATTGTTCTCGGGCGTGACATGCGAGAATTCATGCCACGGGCAGAAGTCGAATGGCGCAATAGTCGCGCCAGCGAACCTGGTTGAAAGGCTTAAATGTCAAACATTAACTGTGTGTGAAAAATCATGCTGGCGCGACTTTGTGTAAAGTAAGCATAGACTGCTGGTTGTCGGGCGTTATATGCGAGACTTCAAGCCATGTGGCGCGACCTTGCTTAAGATAGGCCTTGGCTGATTGTTCTCGGGCGTGACATGCGAGAATTCATGCCACGGGCAATATTTAGTCGATTTAATCTTAACACCTGGAAAAAAGTGGGGAGAGAGATCCTATAAATAGCGAGTGAAATGTAAATGTAATTGTCATTTTGGTTATTTGATTGGTAAGTTATCATATTGTTCTCTGTCTTCAATATCTGTCTCTTGGTTTTTTTCATTGATTTATAGTAGAAGATATTGTATTTTACGATCTCTCTCTCTCTCTCTCTCTCTCTCTCTTTGTGAAAGTGTGTGTGTTTGTGTGTCTGCGTGATTGAGGAATAAATTGAGAAAATATGTTGTCAGCCTACATTGTGTCAACAACGGAAACGTATGTTAAGAAATTCCGTCTTTACGGAACTAAAGTGATTTTTAAATTCAATTCGCCACCGGAAAATGTGGAGGAATTAGTTTGGGTCAGACAAGGACTTGACGAACTTATAGAGACTATGACTAACGGATGCACTGACGGAGACTATTTAGGGTTTACCTTGAGGAGTCTGAATTTCAAAAATCACGATCCGGGGTATTTAGCTTTCAGACCGGCATCGGAAGTGTCTTCCGACATTTTGTGGAACATTTTCGGCGGTATTATTCAAAGTAACAACGAGGCGTGTACTTCGTGCGATACATTTAAAATAGAATGTACGAAAGTAAGAGTACCCTTAGGCCGCGGTCGTGTTAGACCGGGACTTTATAATAATTTCGAAGAAGAGTGTCGTGCAAGGAGAGGTATTGTTGTTATTAAAAACAATGATTCCTTGTGCCTTCCTTGTTCACTTGTGGTAGCTATTGCTCACGCCGAGAAAGACAAAGAGTATGTTCTTATACGTTCAGACAAAGGCGAACGTCAGACAAACAGAGCACGTCAGCTTATGTCCGCAGCCGGTGTACAGATCCCCGATGAAGGGGCAGGTATACTGGAGTTACAGCAATTTCAAAATCACTTACCCTTGCATAAAATCACCGTGTTCAGTTACGGGAACAAGGGTCGGGATATTTATTTCGAAGGCGATGTACAGAACCCACGTTACAGACTTAACCTGCTCTTTCACAACGGTCATTTCAACGTAATTACCAGTCTCACGTCCGCTTTTTCCTGCAGTTATTTCTGCGAAATATGTCACATTCCTTTTAATAATCGTTCCGATCACAGATGCTCTGCTACGTGTTATTCGTGCAAACGTACACCTCCGTGTATCATGAAAAATGAGGGAGTATATTGCGGTGACTGTAACAGACAGTTTATGAGTAGGAATGGCGACACTTGATCCCAGCTTCCTGATTGGTTGGATTCAAATGAGCTCGCTTTCTGATTGGTGCAGAGGGATGTGACGTATGAGGTGACGTCATGGTGTGACATCATGGTGTGACGTCATGGTGTGACGTCAGAGTGTGACGTCAGTGTGTGACGTCAGGGTGTGACGTCGGTGTGTGATCGTGAGGTCGGATTTTTCGTTGTAGAGATGGCCCTTTTCAGGGCCACGTAAACTTTTTCGTGGTTGTCCTCTGTGTTCGTACACGGGGTTGGAACCGTCGTACGAGGTGGTGAAGCCTCCGTCGTAGCCCACATTACAACCCGAGGTTAAGCAGAAGGCTTAACCCCTTGAGGGAGTAGCCCCAAACCATCGCTACTCCCGGTGACTACCACTCCATGACAAAATTGTAGTCTCCCAAAAAAAAAAAAATAGATTTTTTTTTTGGCTTTATATTTTTAATTTTTTTTTGGTTTTTTTTGTTTTTAGGTTATAATAATATACGATTACACCGTCTGCGTAGCGTTCGCGCACGCGCACACACACAAGTTTACGGGAGAATCAACTCCGCGCCAGTGACACAACTTAGGTTTACGGGAGAACCGACTCCTCGCCAGTGACCTCCATACACTTCTCTTGGGTTTACGGGAGAATTAACTCCCCGCCAGTGACCTCTCTCTCTCTCTCTTGACACATACACACGTTTCTTAGGTTTACGGGAGAATCAACTCCACGTCAGTGACCTAGACGTATCGCGCACGCGCGCGCGCGCGTATACTAAGCATCGAGTAAATCGTAATAATGTTTTGCGCTCTGCAGAGCACACCTACTACTATCGCTATTATGACGGGGTAATATGCATTTGAAATATGTACATTCGACGTTATTATCCAACGTTTCGGGTAATTCCAAAACGTTAGGATGGTAACGGCGTAAAAATTGAGCTTTTTCCGCACCTTTAGTGTACAAAGTGGAAAAAGGTTTGAGCATGGCGCGTACTGTGTCCTCGTCGAACGGTACCTCACCGTCTGCCCATTCTATGCCGTGAAAATATTCGCGGAGCCATCGGGCTATTTTCCTACTTTTTTCGTTAAGCGTTTGAAAGCCGAAAGGAGATTTGAATACCGTAACCGAGTACGAGAAACAGCTGACAACGGCCAACTCTTTCACGATATACTCACCGCAATTGTCCACGTAAGCGTGAAATTCAACTACCGCTCGCCGGTTCTGCTGCTGCTGCTGCTGGTGCTGCATGTTTTTTGAATAAGACCACTTCGTCGTACAAACGGTCCGCTTCGGGCAGGGTACTTGATTTGTTTTACTAGTTAGGTTAATGAAGACGTGAGAAGGGTTCGGTTTTTTTTTTTTTTAAGGAAAAGGCGATGGGGTAGCAACCGGGCTCGAACCCTGAACCTTTCGGTTGCTATACCAACGCGTTAACCATTCAGCCACCGAGACCTCTGCATTTTATGATAAGTTTGAGGAAAGAAAAATATCAACAACAACAACAACAAATTGTGATACACATATTACATTTATTCGAAAAGAAATAAGGTTGTTTTACAAGTCAGTACTCTTAATATTTTTAGATTTTCCAATCAGGCCGTATTGTTGCCGTAACTCTTCACGATTTCTCGGTCCTCTCACAAACTTTGTCAATCGAGATTTTACGTGGTCCGAAATTAGTTGTAATTCGTTGGACAGCATTTGCCAGACGTGTACGCTGAAAGTATCGTCCTTACGATAGTATGCTGTGTCGGTAGCCATCACAAAATTGTTTACAATCTCTCGTAGTTCTGCAAGACATTCGTTCAAAATAGTGTGCGCCAACACCCTCACCGATCCATCATCGTCGTCGTCATCGGCATCATCATCATCATCCTCATCATCATCTTCTTCTTCTTCGTCGTCCATCGCATCAATTTCCTTGTCAGTTGTTTTCGGAAACTGTAGGAAAATAATTTAAAATATATATTTAATTAAATAAAAGGTATTTATCTGAAAATAGACACGTTCAGAGGTTCAGTGTATTCGTAGTGTGTGTGCGCGTATGTGTGTGTGTGTGTGTGTGTGTGTGTGTGTGTATGTATGTGTGTGTGTGTGAGAGAGAGAGAGAGAGAGAGAGAGAGAGACAGACAGATTGGTTCTACTTACGGAATTTTCCATGACGGGTACAGTCTGGCTGTCTTGTTCCTGGTTGTGGTGGTGGTGGTCGGCATTTGAGATAGTAGGTAACACTTGTTCGTTATCCATTTTCCTTTTCAAACTGCAGTTTATAAAAAAATATATATATTACAGAAGGTAAAATCCGAATAATCTTTAGTAAAAAATTACAGTGTTGTGCACCGTTGTTGACGTTGTCTCTGTTTCTCTAATATGTACTCTTTACAACGTTCGAGATCTATGTATTCTGAGAAAAAAGTAGAACGTCGTCGATAATCTGTGTGTAACGTATCGACAAAGTCTTCTATTATAAATAAAGGAGTTACAAAACACTTTTCACACCACTTTGTACTATCCTGAATAGTATATAATAATATATCATCGTCACACACGTCTTGGTAAGTGATAACCCAAATTTCTGGAATTTTAGCACTATCGAAATCCGGAGATAGAACAATTTTACAAAAACATTCACGGCATAAACGTTTATACGGCGTACAAACGATTTCGATTATGTTTACAATGTTTGTTTCGTAGGCAAACACAGGTACTTCAAAAGGATGGTTAACGAGCATGAAAAAGTCCCTATAACTGATATTGTCAAAGTCTATGTTATTATAATCAAAGTTCGTGGTGTCACAAATCACTTGCCATAAATAATCTTTGAAGTTAATTTTCAAATGTCTTTTAATCGTAGCAGGTATTTCGAGCAAATCTACGTTGTCGGATATTACGACTTGAGCACAAACTTGTATAGCACTTAATTGAAAAAGTTTCTGAGGATTATACATTAGTCCTGTAAAGAAATAAATAATAATTAATTAAAAAAGAAAGAATTGTAAAAATAGAATATTAGAAAATTAAAAATTTTTCTTGTATATGTGTATCTTTTTTTTTTTTTTTTGAGCAAGGAAGGAAGCCCCAAGCACGCTTCCAACGGTGACTACCAACCATAAATTTGTAGCCTCCTCGTAAAATAAACGATGACTCAGGACTAATGTAGTTCCAGTTTCACGGTGTTTCCAGTGTGTTCCGTAACCACCAACTCCTTGGAAACTAGTTCATTTATCTGCGCCTCCGTAAGGATCGCCGAATATCTCTTGGGTAGAAATACTTTTTTTTCGTCTCCGTCTACGTCGACCAACAGCAGAATCGAACTCCCGTATCTAGTTTTTATCAACGAAGCTTCCTTGATGAAATATTTTCTCCCGATAAATAAATCCTTTATAGAAATTGTTTCTATGTCTTTTGGCACTATCGAGTTGAAAACATCGAGCAAAGAAGAAGACGAAGAAGAAGAAGAAGAAGTATAAGCAGGCATACTTACTGAATATACCGTGCGCGTTAACTAACTCTCACTAGTATCGTGTAAAAACACAAGTGCCAAATTACAGGAGCAATCGACTTTATATACCCTTAGAATGGTGCGACAACCGGTCCGGTGAAACGGCTCTAAAAACCTACAATAGGTGAGCGAGACAAGTCAGGCGTGGTTGACCTTTAGTATTATGCGGGTGGTATGCTGGTTCTCGAACATCATCAGCGTGTATCCATGACAAGACAGAACATGTTAATGCCGTGTGGGCGGTGTTTAGCGAATGGCATGCGGGAGACGTGTATCCCGCCTTAACTCTAAAGTAATTGACCTTTTCGCGTAATGTAAAGAAGTTATTTTCAACCCACTGATTATAAATACGAGACGTTCAAGGGCATTTACCCATTTGCCTTTTGCGCTAGACAACTGAATGATTGCTGCTCGTAAGTTGTGTTTTATTCTGTCTATTGTTATCTCTCTCTCTCTCTCTCGCAAACTGTTTGTTCTTTTTGTTTGAGTTACAGAAATAATACTATTTGTGTTATTTGTTGAAGAAATTGTATCCATTATATATTTGAATTATATATAAATTTTTCTATAAAAAATATTTATTATCGCTTTTTTTTTGTTTTTGTTTATTATAAATAACGTTTACGTCTTCGTATAATTCTTACTTTTATATAGATTCGTAGGTGTTGGTAAAAAAAACTAATAATAATGTCCGCTTTTATAGTGTCCAAAGTTTCGACTTATGTGAAAAAGTTTCGTCTGTACGGAACCAAAGTAACTTTTAAATTCAATCGACCGCCTTCAGGTGCTGACGAGATTCAGTGGGTCAAACAAGGTCTGATCGAACTTGTTGACATTATGACAAAAGACGCTACCGAAGAAGATCGTTTAGGGTTCACTTTGACCAGCTTGAACTTTAGAAATCGCGACCCGGGTTACGTAGCTTTCAGACCAGCATCGGAAGTCACAGCCGACATGTTGTGGAATATTTTCGGCGGTATAATCCAGAGCAACGCAGAGTCGTTCACTACCAGTGACGTTTTCAAAGTGGAATGCACCAAAGTGAACGTTCCACTGGGTCGCGGTCGCGTTAGACCGGGACTCTTTAATAACTTCACAGAAGAGTGTAATGCTAGAAAGGGGATCGTGGTGATAAAGAACAACGATTCACTGTGCCTCCCGTGTTCACTGGTAGTGGGTAAAGCGCATGCTGACAAAGACAAAGATTATAAGGCCATCATACAAAATAGGCGAAAAAGACAGACCATCGCGGCCCGCCAACTGATGACCGACGCCGGTGTTGACATAGGAGATGCAGGAGCAGGGGTTGTAGAGTTACAGCAGTTCCAAACATTCCTGACCGATTATAAAATCACCGTCTACAATTACGACAGCCGGGGACGTAGCGTGTATTTTGAAGGCATCGCCCCGAACGCGCGGTATACTATAAATTTAATGTTTAACAACGGCCATTACAACACGATCACTAGCCTAACATCCGCTTTCGCCTGCGGTTACTATTGTGAAACGTGCCACGCCCCTTCCGACCACCGAGGTAAACACAGATGCCAGGCGCAGTGCAACGCCTGTAAGCGAACGCCGCCGTGCGTAAAGGACGACAGCGCGATCCATTGCAGCGATTGCAACAGATATTTTAAAAATAAAAATTGTTTTACCGCCCACAAAGGCTATGTCTGTCAGTCTGTACAGGAATGCGTGAAATGTAACAAGCTGATTTTAACTAAAACACGGAAAGCAGACCACGTTTGATGTGAAATTTATTGCAAGGTGTGTAAAGACTATAAGCAGCCGGACCACCTCTGCTACATGACGGTCGACATTCGAAAGCCTATGATCAAAGATTTCCTTTTCGTATTCTTCGACTTTGAGACACGCCAAGACGAAGTTTTGGACAAGGCTCGGGTGCACCGTGTAACCTTGTGCGTGTCCAAACAGTATTGCTGGGAGTGTATGATACGCTTGACGCAAGACTGCCCACACTGCGGTATCAGAACGAACGTGTTCCAAAAAGATCCGGTCCGCAGGTTCATGAATTACGTGATGGACGTTCGTAAGACGTACAAAAAAGTGTGCGTCATAGCGCACAACGGTCAAGCGTTCGACTACCAATTTATCTTCAAATACGTGCTAGAAGAGACGAAATTTACCCCGAAACTAATCACACGCGGCTCCAAGGTGATCCTCATGGAGATCGATAACGTGAAATTCATCGATTCTCTAAATTACATGCCTATGGCTCTGTCAAAACTCCCAAAGCGTTCGATCTGCCACCGGAAAAGAAAAAGGCTATTTCCCCACCTGTTCAACACTTTGGCCAACCAAAATTACGTAGGCCCCATGCCCGACCGCGAGTACTACTGCCCCGACTCCATGTTCGACAAGAACCACAAGGAGTTTT
Source organism: Callitettix versicolor (assembly GCA_022606455.1). NCBI lineage: Eukaryota > Metazoa > Arthropoda > Insecta > Hemiptera > Cercopidae > Callitettix > Callitettix versicolor. Next base: position 79,581,520 of record CM040189.1, read on the forward strand.
CGAAATGGTACGAAGAACAGGTTCGCAACGAATACGTTTTCGATTTCCAAAAGAGATATTCGAATACTGTTATTCGGACGTGGACATACTGGCGCAAGCGTGCATAAAGTTCCGCGCCTCGTTTCTGCAGGAATGCGAGGTCGACCCGTTCCTGGAAGCCGTGACCATCGCTAGCGCGTGTAACGTGGCGTTCAGACGTAAATTTCTGAAACCCGGCACCATAGGCATAGTTCCGAAAAACGGCTACCGTTTGGCCGACAAACAGTCGCTCGCCGCTCTGCAATGGCTGGCCACGGTAGAGGAGGAAGAAAGGCGGACCGACGAATGCCGTTTGGAACACGCCGGTCGAGGCAGAGAGAAACAGATTGCCGGCATGAAAGTGGACGGTTACTGTGCCCGCACGGACACGGTATACGAGTTCCACGGTTGTTACTGGCACGGTTGTCTACGATGTTTCCCTCACGGTCGCGAAGCTCCCTGGAGGATGACCCGTCAGACACGCTCGACGCCCGTTTGCAGAGAACAAAGGCAAAAATAGATAAGCTCTCTCGTCTAGTCTCTTCGGTAGTCGAAATGTGGGAGTGCGAGTTCAAGGCACCGCCTCACCTCGTCTTCCAGCCCGCGGCACCCCTCAATCCTAGAGACGCTTTTTTCGGCGGTCGTACGGGTAACGTGCGCTCTTATCACGCTTGCAAAGAGGGAGAAAAAATCCACTACGTGGACGTGTGCTCCCTTTACCCGTGGGTATGCAAGTACGGTCGATACCCCTTGGGCCACCCTAAAATTCACGTAGGCGATGCTGACTGCAGGAAGGTCGGCATGGTGGCGGACGGTTTGCTAAAGTGTACCGTCCTACCGCCTCGCGAGCTCTACCACCCTGTGCTTCCGGTGAAGATGCATCAGAAACTGATGTTCGTGTTATGCCGCACCTGCGCTGAAACGCTGAACGTCTACGACTGTGACCACGACGTCGACCGACGAGCTCTGACAGGCACTTGGACTATGGACGAAATCCGTAAGGCCGTGGAAAAAGGTTACGTCATTTTGGAAATGCTCGAATTGTGGCAGTACGAAATGGCGTCTTTCGACCAGGGCGAAGGCGGAGGCCTCTTTACCGATTTCATAAACAAATTTTTGAAAATAAAACAAGAAGCCTCCGGCTACCCCGACTGGTGCAAGACCGACGAGGACAGACTAAAGTACATCGACGATTATTACACTGCCGAAGGGGTGAGACTGGAAGCGGTGAAAATAGAAAAGAACGAGGACGGCGCTCGCTGGCCAAACTGATGTTGAATTCTTTTGGGGAAAATTCGGTCAGCGAGAAAACCAGACCAAGACCGCGATCGTCAGGCAACCCACCGAATTGTTTCAAATGTTAGTCAGTCCGTCCGTTCGGGTTAACAACATCCAGGAAGTGAATGACGAAACCATCGTGGTGAACTGGGAGTACGTCGAAGACGTTTGCGAGGTTCTTCCTACGGTCAACGTCGTACTCGCCGCTTTCACGACGGCTCAGGCAAGACTTAAACTTTACGAACACCTGGATGCCCTTGACAGACAGACCATCTACTACGATACTGATTCTGTACTCTACCTGGAAGGTGCACACAAGGTAGAGACAGGTGACTACTTGGGGCAGATGACCGATGAACTCCTGGAGTACGGTCCTGGTTCTTACATAACGGAATTTGTATCCGGAGGACCGAAAGTCTACGGGTATAAAGTTCTGTCCACCAAATGTAACGAACTGGTCACCGTATGCAAGGTTAAAGGACTCACTTTGAATCTCAGCGCTTCGGGGGTTGTAAATTTCGAGTCGTTAAAAAGAATGGTTCTTGACGACGACGACGACGATGACGATGCCGATAAGCAATCGGACTCCATTACGGTCACAAACAAAAGGATTCGTCGCACCAACGATCACCAAGTGATCACGGTGAACGAATCGAAAATATTTCGTGTGACAGGTGCCAAAAGAAAACGCTACGGTGATTACGATACACTACCTTACGGTCACCGTAGCAAAAAACAATATTTAGAATAGAGAGAGAGAGAGAGAGAGGAACAGACAGAAAAAGTTTTTTTTCTTTTTTTTTGATATTAATGTTTTTACCCTCTTTCTTATTGCCGTATGCAAGGTCACTGGCGAAGAGTTAATTCTCTCGTAAACATATGAGTGTGTGTGTGTGTCCCCTCTGGCGAAGCGTAACCGCGCTCGTAAGGGTGAATGTCCTCTGACGAGGTGTAACTACCCGTAAGGTGTATGGTGTAATAAGAAAGACGGTAAAAAACAAACGGAGGTATCAGCAGAGGAATAGGTATTTTTTTTTTTGGAATGGATACCACGCGAGGGTGGCGAAGGTTGGGGCCACCTCCATAAAAAAAAATAAAAATCTTTAGTTTCAGGTAGACAGTCGTCAGTCAGTCAGTCAGTATGAACGTGAGACGTGAAATAGCCGGTGAGCTGCATAAGCCGGCACGAAGAAATTTCAAAACACGTCGTGTCACGCTGAAGGGTGTGGACGATTTATATCAGGCGGATTTAGTGGAAATGATCCCGTATGCTAAGAGTAACAACGGCTACAAATATATACTGACAATTATAAATTGTCTGTCGAAATTCGCTATAGCCGCCCCGTTGAAAACAAAGACGAGCGCCGAAGTGGCGGCCGCTCTTGAACCGATACTCGAAAAACACCCCATGCGTCATTTTCAGACCGATCAGGGTAAGGAATGGTTCAACGCTCACGTGGGTAAACTGATGAAAAAATACGGCATCAAACATTACACAACGTATACGGATAAGAAAGCGTCTATAGTCGAACGGCTTAATCGCACTTTGAAAACGAAAATGTGGCGCGAATTTACGGCTCGCGGCAGTTACGAATGGGTAGATTTATTAAAATTGGTAGTTCGATCTTACAATAACACTGTGCACAGCACTATCGGTATGAAACCCGGTCTAGTGACGCGAAAACACGAAAAACAAATTTTGAAGAAAGTAAACGGTCAGGGTGGTGGTGGTGACAGGTCGGATAAATCTAAATTTAAAGTGGACGATAAAGTAAGGATTTCCAAGTATAAGAAGACCTTCGCTAAAGGCTACCTACCGAACTGGACGAACGAGGTGTTTTCTATTTACGCTGTAGTCCCGACAGCACCTACCACGTACATTTTACAAGACTCAAAAGGTGAGATTCTAAAAGGCGGGTTTTACGCCGAAGAAATAAATAAAACTAAAGTGGGCGATGTTTATCTCGTGGAAAAAGTATTACAATCGAAAGGGAACAAAGTTCTGGTGAAGTGGTTAGGCTTCGACAAGTCGCACAACTCGTGGATCGATAAGCGCAATCTAACCTCGTGAAACAGGATATCCGCTCCCCACTACCGGTTCCCCACTACCAGTTCCCCCTTCTCTCACACACGGACGCAGGCAAAGTCTATCCAGCCAACAGAACTTCATTTCATTTAATCATGAACTCCAGGGAAGGCAACAGCTCGAACGAAACGTTCAGCACAGTTTGCTTTTTGCGCAAGTTGGACGGGCGTACCTTCGAGGTACGCTCGTGGCCAAACACGCAAAGGCAGGATGTTCACACACGTCGTCCAGATCTGGACGGCGTGTTTATACACAACATACAAAATGTTGACATGGCACATGTCGAAGAAGAGGCGTTACGTTTAGGGAAAAATTACCTAATCCCTAAATAGGTCCTTTTCCCTAATTCTTCCCAAAACGGCCTTTTTCAAGGCCACAAAAGCAAACATATTTAGTATTAAGCGTGTCTATTTAATAGACATACACACGTCCGTGTGATTGTGTGTGTGTGTGTGTGTGTGTGTGTGTGTGTGTGTGTGTGTGTGTGTGTGTGTGTGTGAGCGCGAGTGTGTGGTGTGTGTGTGTGTGTGTGTGTGTGTGTGTGTCCTATTTATTAGACATGCGCAGGCACAAACGGTTCAGTATCGAACGAAAATGCGTATCGAGACGTCGCGTGAAAAATTGCAAATTTCAAATTTCGATGTTTTTGCCGGCGGCGGCGGCGTCGGCGGTAAGATTAAAAGACATAGCTCACTGTTGCCCAACACTATACGTTGTATCGTATGCGGACCTTCCAATTGCGGTAAAACTAACGTTGTTTTCAATTTACTTTTCGACACGAACGGATTGAGATTCGCGAACGTTTACGTATTTTCGAAATCTCTGCACCAGCCGAAATACAAACTTTTAGAAACGGTTTTCACCGAGGACACGGGTATAGGTTATTTCCCGTGTACCGACAACGAAAGTGTCATCGACCCCAGCGAGGCCGAACCGAATTCCGTAATGATATTCGACGATATAGCTTGCGAGAAACACGATAATATACGCAAATATTTCACAATGGGGCGTCACAATAATATAGACTCATTTTATCTAGGCCAAACGTACAGCAGGATTCCGAAGCAACTGGTGCGCGACAATGCCAACTTGCTGGTAGTATTTAAACAGGACGAACTCAATTTGAGACACATTTACAACGACCACGTGAACACGGACATTACTTTCGGTGTTTTTAAAGATATCTGCGCGGCAGCGTGGAAAGAGAAACACGGGTTCTTAGTGATAGACAAAGACAACGAGATAGAAGAGGGCCGGTACAGGATAGGATTCGATCGTTTCTTCAAGGACCTACAATGAGAATATACACGTACAACGATGTAGCCGCGTATAAGAACATGTCTACACGTCCGCGTCGGCAGCCGCCGAAATCGAATCTGTGCGCGTGGTATTACGCGGATAGGAAACGGTATTGCGGTAATTACTGTAGCAGATCGGGAAAACACGGTGACGTGTTCAACAGACGTTGCTGGCGCCATAAAAGGCGCGGTGGATACAGTAAGTCTGTCCCGCCTGTCGTAATTCTGATGATCGCTAGCTCATCGCGCATCTACAACAGAGATATTTGGGTGAAATTTCTGTGCGAGAGTGAAAAACGCGGAGTCCCGTTCGAGCTGGTGATCTACAACGAACACATGCTCAAAGGTACAGTGCGACACCCTCAAAATCTACTCTCACGTTTCAGACCGTTTCCGGATCTCTTTAATCGTACAGTCACCCCCGGTCACGGGAACCTCGAGTACACTCAAGTCTATTTGGACATGTTGCAGTACGGCTGTTTGTTCCCGAACGCATCCAGATGTGTGGTTATAACAGAAAGAAGTATACCGATTCGCGAACCTGTGGAAGCATATAGACTGATTACAAATTCGAGATGTATGATAGACGTGAGCTATAACGTAAAATTCGGTCCCGTACCGCCGCTTTTGCCTCACAATAAAAGGGGCAGAGCATTCGAAGCGGTGAACAACAAGGCACAGGGTATGTTTACGGTAGAATTTCTTAAAGTCGCCTTGCCGAGTGTCGTCGAACAGTGCCGTCACTTTGGTCTATCTTTTGACGGTCACCGGTACAAGATCGTCGACCCTCGACAATTGCAAACATGGCGTAAATATACTGGTGCGAATTTAGACGAATTTCTATTATTGAATTCTTATCTTTAGCCTCGTCTTCGATTCGTCCTATAGTTCGGCTGAAAGAGTACATGCAGAACACACCGCGAGACGATCACCTCTTGGTTGCCGAAATACCAGAGTGGCGTGACAACGTGAAACGCACGTTTGTTTTCACGGACGCGCGTAAAACTATGCGGATCCCGTTTTTCGATAACAAAATGTACGGTTATCTGAGAGGGTTGCGTTGGGAGGGTAGAAGGTTTTTGTACGCGTCAGCCGGTGACGTTATACAATATCTGTTGTCGACGAAAAAGTTTCCACTTTTCTTTAGATCGCTGGAGTTGCCCTGACTAATATATGTATAAATAACGCCACATATCGGTATAACTAATCATTCGGCAATATGACGTTAACCGGTGATCTGGCTACGCTCGAAATCGATCGATTGAAAGACGCCTTGAAACGAAAATATATGCAGATGAAATTCGGCGATGCCGATATGGACGTACTATTGACCAGACAATACAAACCCATCATCAAGGAGTTGACGAAAATACAGGACGCTTCGCAGACGCTACCCGTTATGAAAACTGAAAAACAAGAAGGCGAAGAAGAAGACGAAGAAGACCATTCTATGACGTCGGCAGTGTCATCGACACCGAAAAGAAAAGTATCATCTTATCCTAGCGCTCTAGATACACCTGTCATTGCGGAAACTTCAGGATCTACACATTCTTCTTCTTCTCTTTCTTCCCCTTCCGCTCTTCCGAGAAGAAAACTAGTGACTCCGAAACAGCAGCAGCAACAGCAAAATATAGCTAGTTATGTGTCGACACCGCAAGGACGCGACGAGTCGATAGAATGGATAAAGAAAACATTCAAGCACCCTGTAGTACGTGAATACATGTTGAAAATGATTACCGACACGGCGAGAAAAAAAGAAATCGATAATCTATACGGCCCGCGAATCGAAAACGACACGGTAATGGTCGGTTCAAAACCATACAGTTTAACGACGACGGAGATATTGTTATCGACGATTCGATCTATAAAGGTACAAATGGCCTATACGAAGTACTATTTATGAGAGATCCTGACGAGTACACGACCGAAGACGCCGCCGCGTACAAAAATATCTGTATACAAACAAACGCTCACCTACAGAAATACAATTCCTACGCGCCGGTCAACCGTAACCCTACTTCGGTTAAATACAAACGTGTTATACAGTACCTGTTTCCGCCTGCAAAACAAAACAAGACGAAGACGACAAGCCATGCTAAACAAGGACAGGGTTACGCGTACTGGGACGATCCGAACGAATTGTGCGACAGATTAAAACTTTTGCTCATGTCGTACGACGCCGGTCATACGGGTCATGCCAACGAGATAGCGTCCATTATAGAAGAACTCAAAGAAGCGGGATTGATAAAAGGTTTGGGAAATGGAAAAATAAGAGCAGTGATACGATGAGTGTCGACAAGTTTGACGTTATAGCGGCGGCGGCGACGGCAGCAGCGGTGGAAATTCAGAACGCCGAGGACCACCTGGGATCGGTTTCGCTCTTACTCAGGACGGAGATTACGATTTAAAACACAAAACGTTACGTAATGTCTACACGCCCGACGACGAGGACGACGACGACGACGTTGCCGTAAATAGGGGTACGATGATGAAACGTTGTTTAACATTCGACTCGGTGATTGCAAAATATCACGCGAAAAATAATCCTCTCGGCGGTCTAGCTAGACCGACAGCGGCGGACGACGCCGTGACCAAGGAGTACTTGGAATCTTTAATCCCCATTAAACTGGTCGATAGTTATTCGTTTGACAATTTTCGTTTACGTAACGTAGGCGTGCCGCAATTGGACGGGGACGCTGTCAACATCCGATATGCGAAAGAAAATATGCTCGTGAAAGACGGTGGTGGAAAATTTGACGCCGGTGGATCGGTTATCGGTAACGTTAAAACACCCACGGCTAAAAATGACGCCGTTACAAAATCGTACGTGGACAGTCGCGTACTGAGCGTTACAAGCGGCAAGAGCTGGCATCTACAGAATAAACGTCTCGGTCATGTAGAGGATCCTGTATTAGCTAAAGACGCTGTCAATTTAGATTTTCTAATGCAAAATACGCTTTTTCTTACTCGACTGCCGACCGGCGATTTGTTCAACGCTAACAGTAAAAGAATCACAAACGTACCGGCTGCCGTAGAGCCGGTTGACGCGGTAAATCTCGGCCAGATGACCAGAGCTCTCAACACGTTAGAAAGTAACCTTTGACTAAAACATTGCGCTCGATGGATCGTAATTTTCAAAACGAATTAATCGCTCTGGCAAGGGAAATTAAAAAAAGATTCGGACAACACGCAAACGATGATGATGATGACGAGATAAGGTCGAATAGTATACCTCACTGGCGTCACGTGTGGAGGGATTAGTACTTAGGTAAGCATTTAGCGTTTCAACGTTCAGTCAAACGCTTGATTTTGAACATGAAGGTCGTCTTCGACGTCATCGTCGTCGTCGTCGTCGCGTTCGTCGCGTCACGTGTTGAAGCTTACAACAACAACACTTCAACGTTTTGCGGTTATGTAGACGTACCTGATTCTCTATCGGACGGACGTATTTGGGACACTCACAAGTTGACTTGGTTTATGTACGAGAAAAGCGCTTACAGACAGGTAGCGCAAAAAGCTTTCGACGTCTGGAGTAGACATTGCGACTTGACGTTTCATCAGGATCCGTTAAAACCGAACATCATCATATCGTTCGGCGAACACGATCATTTCCGTATGTCCACGGGCACTCAGTGTTCGTACAATTTCGACGGTATAGGTCACGTTCTCGCGCATACGTTCAAACCCAATCTACACGAATCGAGGCAGGTGGACATTCATTTCGACAGCGATGAAAATTGGGACTTTACTCTCACCACACCGTCACACTCTCACACTTCGTTTTATCAGGTGCTCGTCCACGAAATCGGTCATGCACTCGGCTTAAATCATATCGCCGATTCCGATTCCGTAATGTACCCTATTTCGTACAGCGTTTCGAATTTGTCGGCACTAGACCTTTCGCCGATCGATATTCGAAACGTACAGGCTCTGTACGGTCCTAAACCGACTCCTCCTCCTCCGCCTACTACTACTACTACTACTTCTACTACCAGTACTACTACCGCAAAGACTACGACAACTAGTGTTACACCTCCTACTACTACTACTACTACTATCGGGTCGGCAGGATTTACAAATATCAAATCGATTTCGAATAAGCCGAATCTTTGTAAAATCAGACGCGAAATAAACACAGTGTTGATCGCTAATAAACATATCTACTTGTTTTACGGGCGTTACGTTTGGAAAGTTAGTTTGGACGAGTCGATAAGAGATCGCGCTAACGTGGAAGCCGAACTGATTACGGACTGGATGCCTTATCTATATCTCGGTTCTAAAAATATTACGGCGATATTCCAAAACCCTAATGACGATATCGTCGTGTTTTTGAACAAAGTCGTACATATAGTCGAATACCCGACTTTGAGACAAAAGTACAGGCTTACCTACGACGGATGGGCTAATATGGGCGTGAAGACGCCTATAAACGCCGTGCTCACTAATAATCGAGGACAGACGTTTCTGATCGATTTCAACTCTCGTGTTTTACGGTATTCGGAATACGATAGAGGTTGTCTTTACGCCGGTCTCACAGCCGATCTCTTTAAAGGCGTACCGTTGACCTTCAAGGGGGCGTTTCGGTATACGGACGGTAATCTTTATTTTTTCCACGACAAAACGGTGATCGGGTACAACGAATTTTTGGGACGCGTCGTGCGCGTCGAAAACGATCTTTTCAAAATATTAAACATCGTGTGCTTGAAAGAAAGTCGTTTAAGAAATTTGTACTCTATGATGTCGGATATTTTTATCTGTCTTCTTCCGCTTAAAAAGAGATCGTCTACCCCTAACGCATCAGTGTTAAAATGGCCGGTAAACGTGCAGCACGTGTCAGTCGTAAACGGAGAGCGATTAGGAAAGGTCGTGGATTGATTTCGTCCGCTGTCGATTTACTACCGTCCGCTATAAACAAAGCGGTCGATTTACTACCTGTCGAACTACATATACCTACGTACAACTACTGCGGTCCGGGAACTAAATTGAAGAAGAGATTAGCTCGCGGCGATAAGGGTATAAATCCTTTGGACGAAGCGTGCAAAGAACACGATATCGCCTACAGCCGATACAGCGATTCACAAAATCGCAGCGAGGCGGACAATCGTCTGGCGGGAAAAGCTTGGAACCGTGTCAAAGCGAGTGACGCTTCTTTAGCGGAACGAGCGACAGCGCTCGCGGTAGCGGCCGCGATGAAAGCGAAAGCGAAATTAGGGGGTGGGAGAAAGAGGAAGAAGAGGTCAACCACGTCGGCGGCGACTAGAAAACGACGGACAATTAAGCAAACTCATTTCCGGTTTACGAGGAAAAGGTCTTTATCTCAGACCGTATAAGAAGAAGGAGGGCGGCGGCGGTTGCAGAAAGCGTCGTAGGACGAGTAAAAAAACTATTGATCGATTCGATACCGATCAGGCCGTTGACGAATTTTGATTTGGAAATGTACGCGAAGCGTTTGGGCGTGGCAGCTTTCGCGGAGTTTTCATGCGTGACACGTTACCGCGCGGTAAACCGTGGCGAAACGAATCGGCTATCGTGAATTTGGACAGCGTGTCGGGCGACGGTACTCACTGGGTATGTTATAAATAAGAAAGGCGATGCGGTCGAGTATTTCGATAGTTTCGGTAATCTGAGACCGCCGAAAGAGTTGATCGCGTATTTCGGTCCCGCAGCCGATATTCGCTATAATTACACGAGATACCAGCGTTTCGATTCAGTCGTTTGCGGGCATCTGTGTCTAAAGTTTCTGACGACGTCATGTCCATATGTTTGAGCGGAAACAGTTCCTCACTTTCTTGCGATTTTTTCCCACCGATCGACGTGTCAGACGACGGCGGCGGCGGCGGCGGTCAATGGGAAATCGGACTAGTCGATTTGGCTACATACAATTCTATTCCTAATATCGAAAACGGCGTAAATAACGAATTTCGATTGGTGAAGAAGGGCAGCAGCAGCAGAGATAAACGATCGCTTTATGGTTTGCAACATTTGGGTATGAGTAATATTAATAAGAAAAAGGACAAAAAGAAAATAAAACCTCCGTTAGCTACTAATGTTGATTTTTCTGCTGCTGCTGCTGCTGTCGCTACTAATGAAATTTCGTCCGAAAGTACAGGCGAGGACAAACATGTTCATCCTACAGTAGCAACTACTATCGGTGAAAAGTCTTTAAAACCGGATTCGTCCAAAGTCGCAAAACTTTCCGATCACGTTGTTAGTGACGACGAAGACACTGAAATCGACGTAAAATTGCCTACGGGTTCGTACGAAATCGACGACATTGAAAGGTACATTAAATCGCAACTACATTCTGATATCGTGTTCTCTTTGAAACCGAACAATAACACGTTAAAGGCGGAGATATTTTGTTCGGAGACGATAGATTTCAGCGGCGAACGCACGATCGGCACGTTACTCGGTTTCGAAAAGAAAATTCTAGAGCCAGGTCGAGTGCACGTTTCCGACTTACCGGTGGACATCATCAAGGTCAGTGTAATACAAATCGAATGTAACGTAGCGTCGGGTTCGTTTCAAAACGGTGTAGAGAGTCACGTTATACACGAATTTTATCCTCGAGTACCGCCCGGCTATAAGATTATCGAGATCCCGCGAACCGTAATATATTTACCGGTCAACGTGAAATCGATTCACAATCTTACCGTCAGCCTGAAAGATCAGAACGGTGATCTCGTCGATTTCAGAAACGAAAATATTTCGATCAGATTGCATTTGAGAAGACGCCGGTAAGAAGTAGAAGAAGAAGAAATGGGTCTCGTATTTAACCGGGATACGTATAGATACGACGTTAGTCCGCGGACAAACACGAGAGTGTTAACACCTAGGAATATACGTTTTTTACGGTCTCTAGGCTTTAAAATTGTTACGAAAAATAATAATAATGGATATACTAGCGCTCGAAAGACACCCCGTGTACGACAATACGATCACGGGTAAAGAATACCATTACCATAAACCGACGCCTCGTCCACGTTCAGGAATAACGATGAGATCAGGATACCTGTAAACCAACAGGACGTCATGACGTTACCGCACGAGAGTATGCTTTACATTACGGGTACGTTGACGGGAAAAAAAGAAAACGGTGCCAAGGCTAAAGTGGACTTTGTCAACAACGGTGTGGCGTTTCTATTCGACAATATCAGATACGAGATTGCCGGCAACGAAGTGGACGGAACGCGGCAACTGGGTATAGTGAGTACTGTGAAAACGTACTGTCCACGCCCGAGTACAGAGTGAATAACCTTAAAAATGCCGGTTGGGTGGGTCCCGGTAAGTACATGTCCCCGATAGTAGTAGCGGTGAATTTTCCGTACTCGTACCGTTGAAAATGTTGATGGGATTTTTCGAGGATTACCGGCGGATAGTGGTCAACGTGAAACAGGAACTGGTACTCTACGATCGGCATCCGATTTGAACGCCGTTTACAGCGAAGACGGAGCGACGTCCGTTGACCTCGTGATTACCGGTATCACGTGGTTGTTGCATCACATTACCGTGGACGGGAAACACGAGGTGGACACGTTGAAAAAGATTCAAAACAACATTACAGCGCACATAGCGTATCGCGGGTGGGACGTTATCGTAAGACCTTGGTGGCCGGCCGTAAAACACGAATCGTGGGTCCTCAAGACGGCCACTATAGACCAGATGCCTCAGATCATAGCGTTAGTCTTTCAAACGGATAGGTCTAATCAGATCGGTAAAGACGCGTCCGCGTTCGATTATTGCAACATCACGGACGTACGGGTTCATCTTAATTCGGATTTTCACCCTTACGAACGCGTACGCGGTAGTGCGGCGCTAGCGTACCACAAATTCTGCGATTTCCAACAGTCCTATTACGGTCGCGAACCGTCCCCTTGTGTAGATTTGCAAACGTTCAAAGGGAAAACACCGATTTTCGTAATCGATTGTTCCAAGCACAAAGATTCGTTCAGGTCGGGACCTGTCGACGTGAAACTGGAAATCGAAGCTTCCGAAAATTTTCCCGCAAATACTACGGCCTATTGTGTTATCTTTTACGATAAACACATGAGCTATTCTCTACTCACAGGCGCCATTAAAAATATCGCGGGTTTTTAGGGTGGCGTTGAGGAGTGGGGAGAAGTGAGGTAGGTTCCGGATAAGTGTTACATCGCTCAGTACGAGTCATGGAGTCAGAGCGTATGGACGTTGATCGCCAGTCTACTAGACGTACAGTGCCTCCTAACTTACCTTTAGGTATTTACTTGAAAACGGTGCATTTTTTAAACAGCGAATGCAGTAAATTTATCGTGACCGGTCTTTTTCAACACGTTGCACACGAGCTGGGCGTTCTGGTGCAGTCGGGTAAAACAAAATTCGTTTTCTTCACCTATTTCACGTTCAACGAGTTGCTGACCGAACTGACGAATATATCCGAAGCAGTGGCAGCGGCTACCGCTTCAACAGCTTCGACAAAATTTAAATTCGGACAAGGTCACGTGATCGTCAGAAAAGTATTCGGTAGGAGATACGTTCAGTTGTACAGCGGCGTAGGAGTCGGTAGCGGTCCGCATACCGTCTCGTTGACCACCGACGAGTGGAAATTATTCGTCGACAGTGTGCCTCTGGTGTCGCGTCGTATCAAAGAATTGTTTTATAACGAACAAGATTTGATCGCGTACATCATCGAGTGTCTGGCAGGCGGCGACGAACCCGTATCAAGTACCCTGCCCGAAGCGGACCGTTTGTACGACGAAGTGGTCTTATTCAAAAACATGCAGCACCAGCAGCAGCAGCAGCAAACCGGCGAGCGGTAGTTGAATTTCACGCTTACGTGGACAATTGCGGTGAGTATATCGTGAAAGAGTTGGCCGTTGTCAGCTGTTTCTCGTACTCGGTTACGGTATTCAAATCTCCTTTCGGCTTTCAAACGCTTAACGAAAAAAGTAGGAAAATAGCCCGATGGCTCCGCGAATATTTTCACGGCATAGAATGGGCAGACGGTGAGGTACCGTTCGACGAGGACACAGTACGCGCCATGCTCAAACCTTTTTCCACTTTGTACACTAAAGGTGCGGAAAAAGCTCAATTTTACGCCGTTACCATCCTAACGTTTTGGAATTACCTGAAACGTTGGATAATAACGTCGAATGTACATATTTCAAATGCATATTACCCCGTCATAATAGCGATAGTAGTAGGTGTGCTCTGCAGAGCGCAAAACATTATTACGATTTACTCGATGCTTAGTATACGCGCGCGCGCGCGCGTGCGCGATACGTCTAGGTCACTGACGTGGAGTTGATTCTCCCGTAAACCTAAGAAACGTGTGTATGTGTCAAGAGAGAGAGAGAGAGAGGTCACTGGCGGGGAGTTAATTCTCCCGTAAACCCAAGAGAAGTGTATGGAGGTCACTGGCGAGGAGTCGGTTCTCCCGTAAACCTAAGTTGTGTCACTGGCGCGGAGTTGATTCTCCCGTAAACTTGTGTGTGTGCGCGTGCGCGTGCGCGAACGCTACGCAGACGGTGTAATCGTATATTATTATAACCTAAAAACAAAAAAAAAAAACCAAAAAAATTAAAAATATAAAGCCAAAAAAATCTATTTTTTTTTTTTTTTGGGAGACTACAATTTTGTCATGGAGTGGTAGTCACCGGGAGTAGCGATGGTTTGGGGCTACTCCCTCAAGGGGTTAAGCCTTCTGCTTAACCTCGGGTTGTAATGTGGGCTACGACGGAGGCTTCACCACCTCGTACGACGGTTCCAACCCCGTGTACGAAAACAGAGGACAACCACGAAAAAGTTTACGTGGCCCTGAAAAGGGCCATCTCTACAACGAAAAATCCGACCTCACGATCACACACCGACGTCACACCCTGACGTCACACACTGACGTCACACTCTGACGTCACACCATGACGTCACACCATGATGTCACACCATGACGTCACCTCATACGTCACATCCTCTGCACCAATCAGAAAGCGAGCTCATTTGATCCGCCAATCCAACCAATCAGGAAGCTGGGATCAACGAACACGTGTCTTATTGTAAGCCATCGCCTAACCATCAGTGCTACATGAAAGTAGATCACAGGAAGCCGCAGTCGATCTTCAATCGGAAATAGCGATAAAGTGGCTGATTTGGGAAGAAGATCAGCGAGGGCTTACAATAGAGCATGCAGGAGATGTCGTGAAATTAAAATCGGTGGACTAAAGGTCGACGGGGTGTGTGACGGAATGATTTTTGAATTCCACGGTTGCTATTGGCACGGGTGTCCCAAATGTTTTCCGCACGGTCGCGATGAGCCTCTAAAAGACGACCCATCAGATACGCATAATTCTAGGATGGCTAGAACGAGAACCAAAATAGCTAAACTTTCCACCTTAGGGCAGGTGATAGAAATGTGGGAATGCGATTTCATTAGGCTCAAAAACAAAACAAAGAGCAAATGGCTTATCTCGACACACACCCCATATTACGCAAAACGCCACTTGATCCTCGTGACGCGTTTTACGGTGGCCGAACCGGTAACTGCAAGTCTTACGCAAAGTGTAAAGAAGGCGAATCCATTCATTATGTGGACGTATGTTCGCTATATCCAGGGGTTTGCAAATACGGCAAGTATCCGATCGGTCACCCGAAAATTCATATAGGAGAAGAGGAATGTAGGAAGCAGGGCATGACTGTTGACGGACTCCTCAAATGCACTATACTCCCTCCTCGCGATTTGTACCATCCCGTCCTACCGGCAAAGATGAATCATAAATTAATGTTTGTACTTTGTCGTACTTGTGGTAAAAATTTAATGACCGGTAAATGCACACACACTGTTGACGAGCGGGCGTTGACAGGAACATGGAGTATGGACGAAATTAGAATGGCTGTAGATAAGGGTTACGTTATCATTGAAATGCACGAGTTGTGGGAATACGAGACGGCTTCTTTTCATAAGCAAAACGGTTTATTTACAGATTTCATAAACACTTTTCTTAAGATAAAACAAGAGTCTTCGGGTTATCCGGATTGGTGTAAAACGGACGAGGACAGATTAAAGTACGTAGAAGACTATTACACACATGAAAATATCAAACTCGATCGAAAGAAAATCGGTAAAAACGAAGGTCTAAGATCGTTAGCTAAATTAATGTTGAACTCGTTTTGGGGTAAATTCGGACAGAGGGAAAACCAGCCAAAGACATCCATTGTACGACAGCCTTCGGAATTGTACAAAATGTTGGTTTCCCCTTACCTAGACGTAAACAACATTCAAGAAGTTAACGAAAACGTTGTTATAGTTAATTGGCAATACTCGGATGACACCTGCGAGGTACTCCCTACTGTTAATGTTGTGCTTGCCGCTTTCACTACAGCACAAGCTAGACTGAAACTATACAGTTACCTTGACACCCTTGGCACACAGGTTTTGTACGCAGACACTGACAGCGTCATATACGTACACAAAGAGGGTATGAACAAAGTTGAGACAGGCGACTATCTCGGACAGATGACCGACGAACTTACAGAATATGGAGCGGGTTCGTATATTTCGGAATTTGTGTCCGGTGGCCCGAAAACTTACGGATACAAAGTTGTGACTAGTACTGGCGAACATGCAGCGACCGTAACCAAAGTGAAAGGCCTAACACTGAATCTCCGCACTTCCGGTGTGATGAATTTTGAATCTCTGAAACGTATGGTATTAAACGGTGATAGTGATCCGCTCATGATTACCGACATGCGTATAAGAAGAACAAAAGATCGCGAAGTGGTAACTGTGAGCGAAACGAAAACGTTCAGAATTACAGGGGATAAGAGAAAGAGAGATGGTGAATACAATTCCTTACCTTACGGCTTTAATAAATTACCTTGCCTTGAACAGAGAGACGAGAACAATCAGGATGACGAATAAAATATTTTAGACAGAAAAGAAAAATGACCTTACAGTCTACCTTGAACGCTTTACAGTCTGACCTTTTCAACAGTGCGAATGTGTGTGTGTACCCTCTGTCGTGATGTAAAAGTCCACAAGGTTGAATGTGCTCTGTCGTGACTTAACAGTCCACAAGGTTGAATGTGTTGTTGTTTGGTTACACTGTAAATTGCTCTTCTGGTGTAGTATAACTACCCCCGAGAGGTGTATGCCTGTTCGACAGGAAATGTACTTCCAGTCGTTTGGGGATGCTCTCGGCAAACAAAAAACAAACGATGTTCCGACCGTACCTCATGGGTAGCTATGGAAAGTGGTCGAACCCTCATCATATAGTCCAAGACGTAAGAGTCTTCCTATCGAGCAAACAATTTTTTTTTTTTTTTTTTTTTTTTTTTTTAATACTCAACTTACTTACATACATATATCTAGGATTCACAATTGTTATTTTCCTCATTTGCAGAATGAACATGAGGCGAGCAATTGCTAAAGAGCTCCACAAACCGGCAAGAAGGAACTTCAATACACGTCGCGTAACTTTGAAAGGGTTAAACGATCTCTACCAAGCCGATTTAGTGGAAATGATACCGTATGCCAAAATGAATAACGGTTACAAATATGTACTGACAATGATAAACTGTCTGTCAAAATTAGCTTTTGCCCTTCCTCTCAAATCGAAATCTGGCGTCGAAGTGGCGGCCGCTCTGGAACCGATTCTCGAAAAACACCCAATGCGTCATTTTCAGACCGATCAGGGTAAAGAATGGTTCAATTCCCACGTGGGTAAACTTATGAAAAATACGGCATAAACCATTACACCACGTTTACGGAGAAGAAAGCGTCTATAGTCGAAAGACTTAACCGTACTTTAAAAACGAAAATGTGGCGCGAATTTACTGCTCGCGGTAGTTACGAATGGATAGATTTATTACAATCGATAGTTCGATCTTACAATAACACTGTGCACAGCACCATCGATATGAAACCGAGCGGAGTGACGCAGAAACACGAAAACCGTCTTTTGAAGAAAGTAAATGGTCAGAGCGGTGGTTGTGGTGGTGGTGGTGTCAAGGTGGAAAAAAGATCTAAATTTAACGTGGACGATAAAGTAAGGATTTCCAAGTATAAGAAGACTTTTGCTAAAGGCTACCTACCGAACTGGACGAACGAGGTTTTTTCTATTTACGCTGTGGTCCCAACCGAACCTACAACGTACATTTTACAAGACTCGAAAGGCGGAGTTCTGAAAGGCGGGTTTTACGCTGAAGAAATAAGTAAAACCAAAGTAGGTGATGTTTACCTCGTGGAAAAAGTATTGCAATCGAAAGGGAACAAAGTTCTGGTAAAGTGGTTAGGCTTTGACAAGTCGCACAACTCGTGGATTGATAAGCGCAAACTAATCTCGTGAAACAGGATATCCGTTTCCTGCATTCCCACTACTCTCGCGATTCCAACACAGGCTGGTTTTTTTTTGTTCCTTTTCAAAAGTATGTGTGTGTGTGTGTGTGTGTGTGTTACGGTGGTACACGTAAAGGAAATACACCATCTGAATCTATTTATTAGACATACTCGCGTCTAAAAAGTTCAGTATCGAGCAGAATGCGTATCGAGAAGGCGAAGCAAAAACTGGAAATTTCTAATTTTGACGTTTTTGCCGGCGGTGGCTGTGGTGGTGTTGATGGGGATAAACGTAACCGTCATAGTAAGCTGTTGCCAAACACTATACGCTGCATTATTTGCGGTCCTTCTAATTGCGGCAAGACCAATGTAATTTTCAATTTGCTGTTTGACAGCAACGGTTTAAAATTCGAAAACGTTTACGTATTTTCGAAATCTCTGCACCAGCCGAAATACAAGCTTTTGAAAAGGTTTTTGCCGATTCCGGTATAGGCTATTTCCTTGTACGGATAACGAAAGTGTCATCGATCCTAGTGAGGCCGAACAGAACTCTGTGATGATTTTCGACGACATTGCATGCGAGAGACACGATAATATACGTAAATATTTCACAATGGGACGGCACAACAATATCGATTCTTTTACCTGGGTCAAACGTACAGTAGAATTCCGAAACAGTTGGTCAGAGATAATGCCAACTTGTTGGCAGTATTTAAACAAGATGAACTCAATTTACGACACATTTACAACGACCACGTGAATACGGACACTACATTTTGTGTTTTCAAAGATATATGCGCGGCTGCTTGGAAAGAGAAACACGGTTTTCTAGTAATCGACAAAGAGTGTGAGATAGACGAAGGTAGGTTCAGAATAGGATTCGATCGATTCGTAAAAGACTTGTCAACATGAGAATATATACGTACAATGACATAGTTCCTTATGCAAATACATTGCGCTTTACTCGCCCAAAGTCGAATCTGTGCACCTGGTATTACGCGGATAGGAAACAGTTTTGCGGTAATTATTGTAGCCGTTCCGGTAAACACGGCGACATATTCAACAGACGTTGCTGGCGCCACAAAAGGCGGGGCACCTACAGTAAGAGTCTTCCTCCCGTCGTGATTTTAATGATCACGAGCGGCGTATCGCGTGTTTACAACAGGGACATTTGGGTGAAATTTCTGCAAGAAAGTGAAAAAGTGGAGTCCCATTCGAACTGGTGATCTACAACGAACATATGCTGCGCGGTACAGTCCGTCATTCCCAAAATCTTCTTTCACGCTTTCGACCGTTCCCGGATTTCTTCAATCGTACCCTCACCACCGGTCACGGTGATTTAGCGTACACTCAGGTGTACTTGGACATGTTACAGTACGGTTCCGCTCTACCTAACGCGTCCAGGTGTGTCGTTATTACGGAAAGAACCATTCCGATTCGTAATCCTGTACAAGCCTATAGACTGATTACTGGTGCAAAGTGTGTGCTAGGTATCAGTTATAATGTGAAATTCGGTCCATTACCCTCGCTCTTGCCTCGCAATACAAGAGGCAGGGCGTTCGAGGCAGTGAATAATAAAGCTCAGGGTGCGTTTACTGTAGAATTTCTTAAAGCCGCTCTACCCACCGTGCCCGAACAGTGCGGACACTTTGGTCTGTCTTATGACGGCTACAATTATTCTGTAACGGACCGACGCCGTTTGGAAACATGGCGTAAATTTACGGGTGCAAATTTAGACGAATTTCTTTTATTAAATTCTTATCTGTTGGCGGCTGCATCATCATCATCATCATCATCACCTTCGCTTCGTCCTATGTCCGAACTTAAAGAGTACATGGAAAATACACCGAAAGACGATCACCTCGTGGTGGCCGAAATACCAGAGTGGCGTGATAACGTGAAACGTACCGTTGTTTTCACAGACTCTCGTAAAACTATGAAAATCCCATTTTTCGATAACAACATGTACAGTTACTTTAGAGGATTACGTTGGGAGGTGAAAAAGAAATTTTTGTACGCGTCAGCCGGTGACGTTATAAAATATCTCTTGTCGGCGAAAAAGTATTCAATTTTCTTCAGGTCGCTAGAGTTACCGTGATTATAAATAACGCTACATCTTCCTGTATCTATTCATTTCGCGATATGACGTTAACCGGTTACTTGGCTACACTCGAAATCGATCGATTGAGAGACGCGTTGAAGCGGAAATATATGCAAATGAAATTCGGCGATGCCGATATGGACGTACAATTAACCAGACAGTATAAACCTATTATTGAAGAGTTTGACGAAAATACAAGACGCGTCACAAGCTGCGGCTAAGACACCTTTATGAAAACTGAAAAACAAGAAGAAGAAGAAGAAGAAGAAGAAGCGTCCTCTATCTCTATGGCTACGCCTGTTTCATCAACACCAAGAAAAAAACTTCATATCCGAGATTTCTAGACACGCCTGTGATTGCGGAAACTTCAAAATCCAATTTTTCTTCTCCCGGTAATGATAGTGTAGACACAGCCCGCAGTGTAGCTAATATTGTATCCACACCTCAAGGACGCAGAGAGTCGTTAGATTGGATAAACTCTACATTCAATCACCCTCTTGTACGTAAATACATGACAGAAATGATTACCGACACATCGAGGAAAAAGAAAATCGATCATTTATACGGACCACGAATCGAAAACGACTCTATAATGGTCGGTTCAAAAGCTATACAGTTTACGGATGACGCGGACATAATTATCGATGGTGTTAGCTATAAAGGTTCACCAGGTCTATACGAACTACTCTTTATGAAGAGTCCCGAAGAATACACAACGGACGACGCTGTTACGTATAAAAATATCTGTTTACAGACAAACGCCCACCTGCAAAAGTACAGTTCTCACGGGCCGGTCAACCGTAATCCGAAAGCGGATAAATACAAAGAAGTTATACAATACCTGTTTCCGCCGGCAAAACAAAACAAGAAAACCCGTACTAAACAAGGACAAGGTCACAACCAATACGCGTATTGGGACGATCCTAACGAATTGTGCGACCGATTGAGACTTTTGCTGATGTCCCACGACGCAGGTCACACAGGTCACGCCAACGAGATAGCGTCTATTATAGAAGAACTTAAAGAGGCGGGATTTATAAAAGGTTTAGGAAATAGAAAAATACGAGCATTGATAAGATGAGTGTTGACAAGTTTGGACGCTACAGTGGCGGCGGCGGTGGCGGCAGCGAAAATGCGGCACGACGAGGACCCCAGGGGTCGGTTTCACTCTAACATCGGACGGAGATTACGATATGAAAAACAAAGCGTTACGTAATGTCCACACGCCTGACGACGCTGACTCGGCCGTAAATCTAGGTACCATGGAGAAACGGTGTTTAACTTTCGAACCGGTGATTGCGAAATATCACGCGAAAAATATTCCTTTAGGCGGTCTAGCCAGACCGACAGCCGTCGATGACGCCGTGACCAAAGAGTATTTAGAATCTTTGATACCCATTAAACTGGTCGATAGTTATTCGTTTGAAAATTTTCGATTACGTAATGTAGGGTCGCCACAATTGGACGGAGATGCGGTCAATATCCAGTACGCGAAGAAAAATATGCTCGTGAGAGATGGCGGAGGAGAATTCGACGCGTGCGGATCGGTTATCCGGAACGTTAAAACACCCACAGCTAAAAATGATGCTGTTACAAAATCGTACGTGGACAATCGCGTAATAAGCGTTACAAGCGGTAACAGTTGGCATCTACAGAATAAACGTCTCGGTCACGTAGCAGAACCTGTACTAGCTAAAGACGCTGTCAATTTAGATTTTCTTACGCATAATACGCTTTTTCTTACTCGACTGCCGACAGGTGATATGTTCAATGCTAATAGTAAAAGAATAACAAACGTACCTGCAGGTGTAGAGCCTATTGACGCTGTCAATGTCGAGCAATTACACAAACAAGAGGAAAACATTAAAATGTGGGTTGCCTTAAACACATTAAACGGCGGCGGTGTTAAGGGGTATTTCGATGCTGAATATAAGCCTATCAGGAACATGGGCAAAGGGTCGAGCGATAACGACGCTGTCACTTACAATCAGATGACCGAAGCTGTAGAAATAGCGATTAATAAATCAATGATCGGTATGATGAGTAATATTCACAAAGAACTAATCTCTTTGGCTAAGGAAATAAGGAAACGGTACAGTCACGATGAAACCAAACAGAACCTCTTATCCCATTGGCGCCAAGTTTGGGAAGAATAACTATTAATCGAAATTTTATTTTTCTACTTAAACACTTTATCATAGTAATTATTGTTTAGTGTTAAAATGGTAGGTAAACGTGCAACACGTGTCAGTCGTAAAGGGAGAGTGATTAGGAAAGGTCGTGGATTGATATCGTCCGCTGTAAACAAAGCTATCGATTTACTACCTGTCGAACTACATATACCTACGTACAACTATTGCGGTCCGGGGACTAAATTAAAGAAGAGATTAGCTCGAGGCGATAAAGGTATAAATCCTCTAGACGAAGCGTGCAAGGAACACGATATAGCGTACAGCCGTTACAACGATTCACAGAGGCGTAGCGAGGCAGACGATATTCTAGCGGGAAAAGCTTGGAACCGTGTCAAAGCGAGTGACGCCTCGTTGAGCGAACGTGCGACTGCACTTGCAGTAGCGGCCGCTATGAAAGCGAAAGCAAAATTAGGGGCGGCAAAAGAGAAAGAAGAGTAGGAGATTGGCTAGCAAACGGCGTACTATGAAGCAACTCATTACCGGTTTAAGAGGTAAAGGTCTTTATCTCAGACCGTATAAGAAGAAGGAGGGTGGCGGTTGTAGGAAGCGCAGAAATTCTAAAAAAAAAAAATATTGATAAATTCGATACCGATCAGACCGTTGACGAATCTGGATTTGGAAAAGTATGCAAACCTTTTGGGTGTGGCCTCATTCCGCGGTGTCTTTATGCGAGACACTTTACCGCGTAAACCGTTGAAAATTGAATCGGCAATCGTGAACTTGGACAGCGTATCGGGTGACGGTACTCATTGGGTATGTTATAAAAAGAAGGGAGATGCTGTAGAGTATTTCGACAGTTTCGGTAACCTAAGACCACCGATAGAATTGTTAAGATATTTTGGTCCTACCGCTAATATTCACTATAATTACACGCGACATCAACGTTTCAACTCAGTAGTTTGCGGACATCTGTGTCTAAAGTTTCTGACGTCTTCGTCACCATGTCCATATGTTTGACCGGAAATAGTTCAACACTTTCGTGTGATTTTTTTCCACCGATAGATGTGTCCAACGATAACGACTACGACGACGGCAACGTCGACGGCGGCCAATGGGAAATAGGTCTAGTAGATTTGGCTACGTATAATTCTATCCCGAATATCAAAGAAGGCGTAAATAATGAATTTCGATTGTTAAAGAATAGCGATAGAGATAAACGTTCGCTTTATGATTTGCAAAATTATGGTTATATTAATACTAATAGAAAAAAATGGGAAAAAAATAAAAAAAAAGAGCTTTCATCCACTGCTGATGCTAATACCCCCACTGCTGCTGCTGCAGGCAAAATTTCGGTAAAACCGGATACGGTTTCGTCCAAAGATACAAATCTTCCCGATCATGTAGGTCGTGATGGCGATTCACCTGTTCAGCCCACTGAACAAGTTACGACAGTTTTAGACGTAAAACTGCCCACAGGCTCGTATGAAATCAATGATATTGAAACGTACATTAAATCGAAACTGGATCCGACCATTGTGTTCTCTTTAAAACCCAACAATAACACACTGAAAGTGGAAATATTTTGTTCGGAAACGATAGATTTCAGTGGCGAACATACCGTCGGCACGTTACTCGGTTTTGAAAAGAAAAGTCTCGAACCCGGCCGAGTGCACGTTTCCGACCTGCCTGTGGACATCATCAAGGTCAGTGTAATACAAATCGAATGTAATGTAGCCTCAGGTTCGTTTCAAAACGGTGTAGAGAGTCACGTTATACACGAATTTTACCCTCAAGTACCACCCGGTTACAAGATTATCGAGATACCGCGAACGGTAATATATTTACCGGTCAACGTGAAATCGATTCATAACCTTACGGTGAGTCTAAAGGATCAGAACGGTGACCTTGTCGATTTCAGAAACGAAACTATTTCGATCAGATTGCATTTAAGACGACGACGGTAGTAAATGGGTCTTGTATTTAATCAGGATACGTATAGACACAACGTTAGTCCACGGACAAACACGAGAGTGTTAACACCTAGAAATATACGCTTTTTACGGTCTCTTGGTTTTAAAATTTTGATTTCGAAATAACAATAATGGATTTGTTAGCGCTCGAAAGACAACCGGTGTACGATAATACAATCACTGGTAAAGAATATCATTATCATAAACCGTACGCATCGTCCACGTTTAAGAATAACGATGAAATCAGGATACCTGTAAACCAACAGGATGTTATGACTCTGCCACACGAGAGTTTGCTTTACATTACGGGTACATTGACCGGGAAAAAAGAAGATGGCTCCAAGGCTAAAGTGGACTTTGTTAACAACGGGGTGGCGTTTCTTTTTGACAACATCCGTTACGAGATAGGCGGCAACGAGGTGGATAGTACAAGACAATTAGGTATAGTCAGTACGGTGAAAAACTTACTGTCTACTCCCGAATACAGAGTACATAATTTAAGAAATGCCGGTTGGGTGGGTCCCGGTAACTACATGTCCCCTAACACCGATAGCGGTGAATTTTCGGTACTCGTACCTCTCAAAATGTTGATGGGCTTTTTCGAGGACTACAGGAGAATAGTGGTTAACGTAAAACAGGAACTGGTACTCTTACGGTCAGCATCCGATTGGAATGCCGTTTACAGCTCAGATGCTGCCACAGTTGAATTAGTAATTACCGGTATCACTTGGATGTTACATCACATTACCGTCGATGGAAAGCACGAGGTAGATACTTTGAAGAAGATTCAAAACAACATCACAGCGCATATAGCGTATCGCGGGTGGGATGTTATCGTAAGACCGTGGTGGGCGGCTGTAAAACAGGAGACGTGGGTCCTTAAAACAGCCACGATAGACCAAATGCCTCAAATTATCGCGTTAGTTTTTCAAACTGATAGGTCTAATCAAATCGGTAAAGACGCATCCCAGTTCGATTATTGCAACATTACCGATGTACGAGTCCATCTCAATTCGGATTTTCACCCTTACGAACGCGTACGAGGTAGTAAAGCGCTAGCCTACCACAAATTCTGCGAATTCCAACAATCTTATTACGGTCGCGAACCGTCCCCGTGTGTCGATTTGCAAACGTTTAAAGACAAAACGCCGATCTTCGTAATCGATTGTTCCAAACACAAAGACTCCTTTAGATCGGGACCGGTAGACGTGAAACTGGAAATCGAGGCTTCCTCTAATTTTCCCACAAATACAATTGCCTATTGTATTATCTTTTACGATAAACACATGAGCTATTCTCTACTCACAGGAGCTATTAAAAATATAGTCGGTTTCTAGGAAGGAATGGAGGAGGAGGAGGAGGAGGAGGAGTGGGGGGGTAATTGAGTAAAGGGGATGTTTGAGACTTGTAGAACTCAGTACTAATCATGACGCCAGAGCGAATGGATGTAGAGCGTGACCCTACCAAGCGTAAGGTCCCGCCTAACCTACCTCTAGGCATTTACTTAAAAACGGTTAATTTTCTAAACAGCCAATGTAGTAAATTTATCGTTACGGGTCTTTTCCAACACTCGGCACACGAGTTGGGCGTACTGGTACAGTCGGGCAAGAAATTCGTATTTTTCACTTATTTCTTGTTCAACGAGTTGCTGGCTGAAATGGTGAACATTACAACGTCTGTTGCGACACCCACTACCACTTCTAAAAAATTTATTTTCGGCCCAGGTCACGTGACCGTCAGAAATGTATTTGGCAAAAGATACGTTCAGCTCTACGACGGCGGTCAGCATTCCGTGTCATTGACCGCTGACGAATGGAAACTGTTCGCGGACAGTGCGCCTCTAGTGTCACGGCGTGTTAAGGAATTGTTTTATAACGAGCAAGACTTGATCTCGTACATCATTGATTGCCTAGCCAGCGAAGAGCCAGTGTCCAGTACTCTGCCCGAGGCAGACCGTCTATTCGACGAAGTGGTATTGTTCAAAAACATGCAACAGGCTGTAGTTGAATTTCACGCGTTCGTAAACAACGACGGCACGTATATAGTCAAAGAATTAGCCGTTGTCAGTCGCTTTTCCTATAGCGTTACAATTTTCAAGCCACCTTTCGGATTTCACATACTGAACGAAAAAAGTAAGAAAATAGCTCGCTGGCTACGCGAATACTTTCACGGTATAGAATGGAGCGACGGTGATGTACCGTTCGATGAGCACACTTTACGCATTTTGTTTAAACCTTTTTCCACCTTGTACACTAAAGGTGCGGAAAAGGCGGAATTTTTGAGACGCTACCATCCGAACGTTTTGGAATTACCCGAAACAATGGGTAATAATAATAATAATAATAATTGTACATATTTAAAATGCATTTTATCACATCATAATAGTAATGTAGATTCTAGTAGATGTGCTCTGCAGAGCGCAAAACATTATTACGATTTACTTGATGCTTAGAGCATGTGAGCGAGCGAGCGAGCGAGTGTGTGTGTGTGTGTGTGTGTCAAGGTCACTGGCGTGGAGTTAACTCTCCCGTAAACCTGTGTGAAGATTATCGTCACTGGCGAGAAGTTAAGTCTTCCGTAAACGAAAATGTAAAAAGTAAGGTCACTGGCGAGGAGTTAAGTCTCTCGTAAACCGAAACACTTGTGAGAATGTCAAAAGACACTCGTGTAGAGCTTAGTCTATCGTGAGCCACTGTACGAAGCAAATAAGTAAATCTAGATAATAAAAAAATCTAAATAAAAAAAAAAAAAAAAAAAAAAAAAAAAAAAAAAAAAAAAAAAATAATTGGGGACTATGTGTTGTTATGAAGTGATAGTCACCAAGGGAGTAGCGATGGCTGGAGCTACTTCCACAAGAGTTAAGCCTTCCGCTTAATTCGGCTTGTAATGTGGGCAGCGGATAGATACCCGCTCGACGGTTCCAACCCCGTAAAACACAGAGGACAAGCATGGTCTAATGGTCAACATAACTATTAGTATTGTTGGATTAACTCTATTATAAGCAATTTTGATTACTTGAATTTTCAAAATTTACACTGTACGAAGCAAATAAGTACATCTAGATAATAAACAAAAAAACAAAAAAATAATTTGGGGGACTATATGTTGTTATGGAGTGACAGTCACCAAGGGAGTAGCGATGGCTGGAGCTACTTCCACAAGAGTTAAGCCTTCCGCTTAATTCGGCTTGTAATGTGGGCAGCGGATAGATACCCGCTCGACGGTTCCAACCCCGTAAAACACAGAGGACAAGCATGGTCTAATGGTCAACATTCAAAGAAAGCGGAAGTGGCCTTCAGAGGATGTCCGCGTAAGTTAAAAAGGTTGCGTGAAACACCTGGTGGGAGCATACCGTCACCAACGCCTAACACACGCAACGTCTCCAGCACAAAAATGTGAAATTCGCTTCCATCACTTCAGCGAAACGGCTGCGTGCGCTTCCATCACGTCAGCGAGACAGCTGCGTGCACGTTTATAGCTTCCATCAGGTCAGCGAGACAGCTGCGTGCGTATATATATATATATATAGGGCTAGGAACGTAAGACGATGGCGGCGGCGGCTAGAGAGAGAGAGAGAGAGAGAGAGAGAGACTGTGATTATGGATAGACTTACTTTATATATTTATATAACTCACCATCCGCCGGCCCGAGTCCAACCCTGGAGGGTAGGCACGTAACACGATGGCGACAGCAGGCTGGGCACTACCAAAATTACATATATCATACACCGTCTTCGAGGGAGAGAGAGAGAGAGGCGGTCATAGATAGACTTACTTTATACGTTTATATAACGCAATATCCGCCGGCTCGGGGTAGGCTAGGCACGTAACACGATGGCGACAGCTGACTAGACACTACCACCGAACTCCGACGTCACACTCCGACGTCACATTCCGACGTCACACTCCGACGTCACAATCCGACGTCACACCCCGACGTCACACTCCGACGTCACACTCCGACGTCACACTCCGACGTCACACTCCGACGTCACAATCCGACGTCACACCCCGACGTCACACCCTGACGTCACACCCTGACGTCACACTCCGACGTCACAATCGGACGTCACACCCCGACGTCACACTCCGACGTCACAATCCGACGTCACACCCCGACGTCACACCCTGACGTCACACTCCGACGTCACACCCCGACGTCACACCCTGACGTCACACTCCGACGTCACACTCCGACGTCACACCCTCACGTCACAACCTGACACTTTATATATTTATATAACGTCTACCCTGGTCCCGGCTAGAGAGAGAGAGAGATAGAGAGAGAGAGAGAGAGAGAGAGAGAGAGAGAGAGAGGCGGTCATAGATTGACGTACGTTATATGTTATATAACAAACTATCCACCGGTCCGAGTCCTCGGGGGCTAGGCACATCACACGATGGCGACAGCCGTCTTAACACTACCAAAATTACATATATCACACACCGTCCACGAGGGAGAGAGAGGCGGTCGTAGATAGACTTGCTTTATATGTTTATATAACGCACTATCCGCCGACTCGGGGTGGGCTAGGCACGTAACACGATGGCTACAGCCGTCTGAGCACTACCAATATTACATATATCATACACCATCAACGAGGGAGCGAGAGAGAGGAGGTCATAGATAGACTTAATTTATATGTTTATATAACGCACTATCCGCCGTCTCGGGGTGGGCTAGGCACGTAACACGATGGCTACAGCCGTCTGAGCACTACCAATATTACATATATCATACACCATCAACGAGGGAGCGAGAGAGAGGAGGTCATAGATAGACTTAATTTATATGTTTATATAACGCACTATCCGCCGTCTCGGGGTGGGCTAGGCACGTAACACGATGGCTACAGCCGTCTGAGCACTACCAAAATTACATATATCATACACCGTCCACGAGGGAGAGAGAGAGAGGACTTCATAGATAGACATACTTTATATGTTTATATAACACACTATCCGCCGTCTCGGTGTAGGCTAGGCACGTAACACGATGGCTACAGCCGTCTGAGCACTACCAAAATTACATATATCATACACCATCCACGAGGGAGAGAGAGAGGCGGTCATAGATAGACTTATTTTATATGTTTGTATAACACACTATACACAGCATAGATAGACTTACTTTATATGTTTATATAACACACTATACACAGGCACTGGTCCTGGGCTAGGCACGTAACACGATGGCGATTCGATCGGGCGAACCGAACGCGAATCGCTAATTTCATATACCTCGAATCGCATTGATTTACCAGTAGTCACCGTGGTCCAGTGGTTACAGCGAGCGCCTCACAAGTGCAACGTCCACGGTTCGAGCCCCGCCAGAAACACACAACTTTTTTTCAGGTATAAATTTATTTATTTAATAAATTAATTAATTAATAACACACACCGACGTCACAAACGAACGCGCAATACATACCCCCCCCCTCCCCCACTACGAACTCCGACGTCACACCCCGACGTCACAATCCGACGTCACACCTCGACGTCACAATCCGACGTCACACCCTGACGTCACACTCCAACGTCACACCCTGACGTCACACCCTGACGTCACACTCCAACGTCACACCCTGACGTCACACCATGACGTCACACCCATGACGTCAAACCCATGACGACACCACATGACGTCACGGGTTCTCAAGTGCCCCCGACTCTACTCACGTGGGCTGAGGATTAATAACAATGTCACGCAGATGTCTCGCACGGAAGCGAATTTACTGAAACCAATAAACAAAATACCTTAGCCTACTTTGTTTAAATATTAGTACCGGGCGACCGAGCTTTGCTCAGTATAGGTATTTTACACACATTAATATTTAATATTTACAATTTTATATTTAAATTAATATTCACAAATTAATATTTAAATACTGTTTTTGAAAAATACTTAAATACACAACAAAAACTTTTTAAACTATTATAATTGTAAAGGGCGCTCAATATGACTGTCCGTTCACAACACACCATCATAATTAAGATTTTAAAAATAAATGTTTCACTGCTGTTGTACCTCATCCAAATTACAATAAGTTTCTTCAATTTAACTAACACGCTGTACATTTATCAAGCACACTTTGTGTAACACTTTTTCTTTTGCAATTAATTTACCACTATCGGAACACTTAAACCTACATTTATTATTTGATACCTTCAATACGTCTCTAAGTACGCGATAGAATGTTCCGCAATGTACCGCGTTTTTGCTGTAACTTAGCAACCAATCAGAAGTCCAGTTTTCGTAACCACGTGACAATAGCCCGCCTCGATGATTTTTCCATTCCATGGTCTAAAATTAACATATCTTGTGACATTTTTCCAAAAATACGAAACATTTAGACTTACTCCCGATAATGTGAGATGTGCAAAATATCGATTATTTATTTGCTGAAATCTGTGTGTAGGCTACTTATTGTAGATATAGTTGTTGCCTCTTATTTAGTGTACAAGCGTGAATATAGCTATTTAGCAAATTTTCACAGATATGAGACAAATATCGGAATCGATTCTTGAGAACAAAAGACTTTAGTATACAAAATTTCACAAAAATCGTTAGATTCGATTTTGAGAAAAAGTGGACATATATGTATATATATATATATATATATATATATATATATATATATATATATATATATATAACTTTAGCTTGTTTAATATTATAGAATATTTTACAGTAGTAACCAGGGTTAAAATCTGAATATATAATCATTTAAAATTTCAATATAATTTGAATATGTATGATCCTAATTTATGCAGATTTTCACAATGATTACAATGGTTCGTAGTGGAATTGTTGTCAGTGTTATTTTATTTCACAGTTATTTTAAGATTGTAGTTTGCAGCGAGTTTTACGTTGTGAAATATTCTTATCGGACTCACTTTGATTAAATAATTCAGAAAGTTTTTTAAATATAGTCCAGGAATAAAGTTTAAATGTAATAATTAAGCCTACATTAGGCATACTATAGGCCTATAACAGGTAGTCATATTAAACGTTAAATATACCAGTCAAAAGTATATTAGGTTAAAAAAAATGAACTAGTTCGGATTTGAACGTTTAAGTGAACTAACTAGTTACGATTAGTTCAAGTGAACTGTTCCGCTCATCTCTAGACCAGACTGTTGATGTGTATAAAATAGCAGCCCTATGTATGTAGGGTCAATCGTTCTTGGCACTTGGGTTTGAAGGTATTAGTAGTAGTAGTAGTAGTATCTAGTGACAGGGGAAAACTACTAGCAGGAAAATCAGGAAGATAGGCATCTTTTTGTGAAGAGGGTATTAAAACGTTGGTTCCTCGCTACGACACATATCTGAACAATGGTGGCAACTGGCAACTGTGTAAAAAAATAGTGTAAGAAAAGCTCTTTCATATAAAAATAAATTGTTTTTCCAAAAACAGTACTTACTTTCCGGACATGTTGGTAAAGTACTTTTTTACTGTGTGTTTACAAAATACATTTCTCAATGTGCTTGTCTAAATATGAAGTAGTCCATCTTGTATTGTTTAATTTTAAATTCAACAAAGCTTAATAAAATTGTAATAGCAAAGAAAATAAACGTAAAAAGTTGAGTTTATGGAACGTAGTTTTACAACACCCGACGATAAAACATTACATATTGTACCATATTCCAAAGGGATTGCATTAAATGCACGGAACTGTAAAACACAGTAACATTAGTAAAACTTTACCTATTACTGCTTCGTATGTGACAATTTTACCGGACGTAACTTTTCTAATTAAGAACAACAATAAAATAACAACTGTTTATGATTCAAATATCGTGCGACTACATGTAATCATGTAATCAGGTATTAGTTAGTATTGAAAGCTAAGTTAAAGTGATTAGCCGTCACACCAAAAAAATACTGTAGCTCTCTCTCTCTCTCTCTCTCTCTCTCTCTCTCTCTATATATATATATATATATATATATATATATATATATACACTGTAGCTACATAGATATTATTTCTCGAGTCAACATGCCTTTTTCTCTGCACATACTATGCAGGCATAAATGTTTAGAGATACTTTTTTAATTGGCTTCTAACATTTCAATACGATTTTGCGCTAAAATGTATTGTTTCTGAAAAATTTTAACATAAAAAAAAGACTTTTTAATTGCCATAGGAAAAACAGCATCTTGGATACGCATGCGCGGCTTCACAAATCAGACAATATTTTGTATATTTTACGAAGCTAACTTATTAATAACGAATAGACAGTCCACATTACAAATGCCACTTTTCTGCACAACGTGCTTAGAATAATTTCAATAGGCTATTTACTTAACTTATATTTATTAAACTTATAGGTTATGTGGCCTTACTGACAGTTCCCTATACATTTGTACATTGTACTGACAGTTGCCTGTTGTACAAACCGGGAGAAGGATCTCGAGTACCAAACGCAAGTTTTGGATACTGTTTTTTACAATTATATTTATAATTTATTCTTCATCGTACATTTGTCTAATGTTAACCGATCGCTTCGATTTATTTTTAAACATATTTTTCCTTCCGTCCAACTACCGCCCTCTTATTCAAAAGGCTGTACGTTTTTTATTTTAAAAAATAAAGTTTATTAAAACTTCCATAGTGCGAAATTTCATACGGGTCCCCTGATTTAAATTATTCAATAGCGGTAAAAACATACAGACATTAAATTTTGTCCGTTAGTCATAATGTGGTAGAATCGACTTTACAAATTCATTGCCTACACGACACTGAATAACATCAAGCAATCGAATATTTTTATTCACGAAAATCAAACTTGCAGTGAAGCAAAATTCGCTACAAAATTTATTTCAAAACCATTCATAAATTTAAAAAAAATCACAATTTTTCACATCTAATTTTTTTTCAAAGTCGTTAACTATCGTAAAAACGCAAATTGCTGTTCAATACTGATTACGCGCTTCTCAAATTAGTTTTTCAAACGCGTGAAACTTGCAGTAAGAAGTTATAATTTTTGTGAGGTTGCCTTAAGTTTTGAAAAGGATAGACGGATATTGCCAGGTAACAAACTTTTGTAAAGTTCTTGCTAAGTTATTACTAGAGGCAATGTTTGCAACAAGTTTGGTTAATCAGTTTTGTTAGTTTTTGGAAATTAATTTATTCGGCAGCAAGACAGCTGTGTGTTCTAATTGTATACAGTGTTCCAACGAAGAGATACGCATTTGATCCTCCATTATTTTCTCAATCCTCCATTCATCATTTTGAAACTATACATACTTTTTAAAGATGGTACCAGAAATAATATGTGAGAATTGTATTTGGCTGTTTTTATAGAAAAAAATGGCTGCAAAAATAATAAAATTCTATCCCTCTTAAAAATCTCATTGTACTGCAGTGTCAAATCAGATTGTTGAAATCAGGTTGATAATTCCTTACCCTCCCCCATAGTTGAAACTGTGGATGGTTTCCAGTTTGAATAGGTCTGATTTATGAAATGTTAATTACTGCTTAGTTTTCTTTTAATTAGTTTGTATAAATTTAAAAAAATAATAATTAAAAAATTAAATTTTATTTGAAAAAAATAACAAAATTAGTTCTATACATTATTTTGGCTGCCATTTTTTTCCTACAAACATCAGCCAGATGCAATTCTCACATGCTATTTCTTAATACCTTCTTTAAAAAGTGATATGGATAGTTTCAAAATGATCAGTGGAGGAATGAGACAATAATGGAGGATAAAATGCGTAAAATTCTCTTGGGACACACACACACACACACACACACACACACACACACACACACACACACACACACACACACACACACACACACACACACACACACACACACACACACACACACACACACACACACACACACACACACACACACACACACACACACACACACATATATATATATATATATATATATATATATATATATATATATATATATATATATATATACATAATTTAATGAATATGGTATATTTTATATTAAGACAGGTTACAAACGAACACAAAATTATTTTTTTTAATATTTCTAAAACATAATAACATCTAAAGTTATTTGATAGTAGCACAATTTATTTCTTGTTACATATCAAACATTAATATATATATATATATATATATATATATATATATATATATATATATATAAGAACGGCCATTTAATTATTTATATCAGATTAATAAAATTTCTCTTCTCTCGAGGGTCTTTATTTCTTAATTAGGTTCTTTACATTTACCTTGAATTTTTACTTATTTAAAAATTTAATTATTAAGCTAATCTTTACTTAAATTTCCTTTATTTTATAACACTAACATAATGGCTAATTTATTGCGAACAAAAGCTTTTTATTTCTAGAAGGTACTAAGAAGACCCAAGCATAATTGTATCTGGTGACGATAGAGAATGATTATTCCTTCTAGATACTGTTCCTTCGATATCTACATACGTAGATTCTTCTTGATAACATTTTAAAATATTAATAACGACAAAAGCTCTTCTCTTTTTATAAATAATACTTTAATTATTTACGGGGAAATCACTTTTAGCTACATATAACAACTCTACGTTATACAACTTTAATAACGTAACGCGTTTTAATAACAGTTACTTGCGAACTAGTTTGGCGACGCTCCTCTGCAGTGTCGTAGCGACAAAAAGCCTCGATCTCCCTTCTGTCAAATTTTCTCCGATTCGGTGAACCCAGAGCTTTTGGACGGACCAATCACAGCTTTCTCATTTTAACTTTTCATACAGTAACCGTCTTCAACATTCCAGTTTTGATTGTTTCGTTGATCTCCCAAGTAGCCAATTTCTATGAATACATTCACGTACAGTCATTCCTGAATGTAGCTTTAGTAGAAGTTTTGGTTCAAGTAATATGAAAAATCATAAAACATCTGTTTACCGTCTGTTTTCTTTTTCATAATTGTTTTAAAATATCTGAAAGCTATAAGAATTTCCAGCTATATATTTATAATCTTAAATAATTAATAAACAGAATCTTCCATATATAAAGCTGATGTGTATCAAAACATAAATTTATTGTGTGTATATATATATATATACACAATAATATATTGTATATATATATACACAGTAAAAGTCTTTGAAAATTTCGCTGTTGATAATAATTGAAACCTGTTTTTTTTTATGATAGCAATAGTTTAAAGGTTGGTAGTACTGTATTCACTGAACGATACCTTTTTAATTAAAATACACAATCGAAAGAATCAAAAAGGCAGTTAAATCTATTCACAAAGTTAAGCTTCAATGGAGCAATCATATTTACAGTAATAGCTTATACAGCAGGGCTCTTGTTTTGTGTACAGGCTTTTTAATTCCGTTAGTCGAATGCCCAGGCAATTTAAATCTATCGAGATGGTATCGAGTGTAGCTATGCTTTTATAATATAATATTGTATTCGATATTCGATAAATAAGTGAAGTAAAGCATTACAAATGCTTTCTCGTGTGTTACGATTTACCAGTCAAATACGGTTTAGTAGTGAGTTATAAAAAAAATTGCTTGTAGCTTACAAACAGTGGTATATTCAAACCTCGTAGCATATTTACGAAAAATGTTACTGGTCCCACTTCCTTGTAATTATTTGCTTTTTCTCTATGAAGCTTTTGAAAATCAAAACATGTACCTCTTTGTGCCACACCCCATGTATATACCGCATGTCACAAAAATTCTTTTTTTTAGTTTTTAACAAGTGCTATTGATTTCCTTTTTTTCGTATGTATACAATAATAAAAAGGTTTTTTCATTTTTAACAAGTGCATTTTAATTCCTCTTTTTCGTGTGTATAAAATAACAAAAAAAGTTCTTTTTTCGTTTTGAACAAGTACCATTGATTTCTTT
Source organism: Callitettix versicolor (assembly GCA_022606455.1). NCBI lineage: Eukaryota > Metazoa > Arthropoda > Insecta > Hemiptera > Cercopidae > Callitettix > Callitettix versicolor. The sequence continues at coordinate 79,617,567 of CM040189.1, forward strand.
TTTTCTATGTATATAATATCAACAAAAGGTTTTTTCATTTTTTGAACAAGTGCAATTTATTTCCTGTTTCTCGTGTATGTGTGTGTGTGTGTGTGTGTGTGTGTGTGTGTGTGTTAGTACCTCACGTTTGCAATTTTAGTACGACTTGATCCAAAACTTGGCATAAAATCGGATTGTGGTAATGGCTTAAACACGTTTATTAACCAACAAAATTCGTTAAACATTTCAAAATTATGGTAATTTTAAATATTTAAAAATCATAGATTTTTGTCTTAAAATTATTTATGAATCCGACTTTAAAAACTGCAAAATTATAATTTTGAATTTTCAAAATCCAGTGACATTAAGAGAATATTTTTGGTAGGCGGTCAAAGTTTATTTCAGTATTTTTAATATTATTTAAACGGTAAAAATGATAATATATGCAGACTTTAATGATGATTCTACGGTATAATCTGAATTTCAAAAAAATGTAATATAAAAAAATATACCTATGCAAAATTCGCTTCTATCATGTCAGCGGAGCAGCTGGGTGCCGCGATAGTTCTTTTTTTAATACGGCTTTGATAAATATTTGAAGAAAATATTTGGTGATAAGATTTAATAAGTGTTTCACAGATATCTTTGACAGCGTAATATGTACGTAAAAGAGAGTCTTCATAAATATTAAATCTCTCTCTCTCTCTCTCTCTCTCTCTCTCTCTCTCTCTCTCTCTCTCTCTCTCTCTCTCTCTCTCTCTCTCTCTCTCTCTCTCTCTCTCTTTCTCTCTCTTTGTTCGTGCTTAAATGGTGAATATTAATTTTAAAAGAATTGGGGAATCAATAGAGGTAGATCAAATCACAAGTTATTAGAAGATTTCAACACGTGCTCTTCATATTTCAAACTATAAAGAGATTATTGCATGAATAACAACTTTAATAACGGAATTACGTAGGAAATGTAATTTTTTATTTATGTTATGGAACACTTCAATGCCACTTTGAATAAACAAACTGGAAATAGCAAATTTAATTTTTCTGTCTTGTAGTAGATAATACGTATCCACGGAAACAGAAGTTATATTGTTATGCATGTTGAGTGAATACGAAATAAGTAGGACAAACTTAAATTTATAATAAATAATCACGGAACGCAATGGTCTCGCTGACGTGATGGAAACGAATTTCCAAAAGAAACTTTCTTAATTGTACCTTTTGAAAATAATATTTTACTGTCATGAGCAATATTAAGATCCCATATATTAGGGTTTTAAAGTTTTAAATTGCACTGAAAATACTTTAATTAACTCTGACCGCCGTCAAATTATATTTCTTAATTTGAACGGAATTTTAAAATTGAACGTGCCAATTTAATCAGTTTTTTAACTATTATTACGAATGTTTTTGTATATAATGTTTATTTTATGTCTATACTTTATACCAGTTAGACTAATGAGAATGAGAGATCAGCGTTAACGGTAATAACTGCGGCTCGTACTAAGAAATTCGAGGTGCGTAGTTCAGAGGCAGTAGCTGACCGGTGCTTTAGTCACATCGACCACCGAGCTCTCTTCTAACGTTTAGCAACCTCTTAGAAAATAAACTAGATTTGAAAATCGTCGTTCATTTAAGGACCAGCGTCTGGGTCTTTCCATGATTGATCTTCAAATAGCAAATTTTCCAATTGAAATTTGGTAATCATGTATAATCATGTATAGAGATATAAATAAAACACAGGTGATCGACAATATTCAAATGCATAACCTTTAAAATAAATTTTACACTGACCTAGGCTAACCAACAGGATATTAACCCGTAAATAAAAATGTTTGTAACGCAAAATACCAAAATCAAATAAAAAACAGTTTAATTAAGCAAAAATATTAAAAATATAATATAAAAAATAAAAATAGTTCACTTCAAAATTCATAAATTACAGAGTTATCTATTCATAAATTCATAAATTATCTATTAAACCAAAGGAATTTAAGTAACAATTAAATTAGTATTATCTAATTATAGTTAAAATAATGACTTTTGCAATAGGCCTTGATTTAAGCCAAGCAAAGAGTACATAAGCTTGGTGAAAACTAATCAGAGTGCAATACGTTACTATAAGAAAACAAAAATATTATTATATATTAATGAAGGTTATTTTTTGAAAAGTGCAATGACTCAGTATGAATCAATTCTAGTAATTAATGAAATATAGTTACAGATATTTTAAGTGTTAAAGTAAAAACTAATTAAATGTAATGAAATTACGTATTAAAAAAACAAGGATGTCTCGAATGGTATATCGAACTCAAAGACTAGAAAGTAATACACTTAAGATTTCATTGTATAAAGAAACAAATTGTTAATATTAATTTTTTATTTATTTCTATTCTTTTCTTTAAAAAAAAATATAACTATTACTCAGCCAGTACGATCAACGTGACCAGAGATCAAATAGCTTATGTTATAATAAATATAAATGTTACTTTCTTAAATATATATATATATATATATATATATATATATATATATAAAATTTATATATATAAATATATATAAATAAATTTATTAATTTATAAATAAATTAATTTATATATATATAAATTAATAAAACAAATGTTCAATCTGTTGAACACTTTAAAGGTTAGAAAATATTTAAGCGACATTTTTAAAATACAACCCAAAAAAGTCAGGAAGTATTTAGATAGTAACGTAATATTTATTGAACAGTCTGTACTTTTAAGTAGAAATAATAGCAGTAATTTAATATAAATTCAATGGTTTTGTTTAGAGTTTAGTTTAAATGTATTGTTTGTAATTGTCGAAGCCCGCTTGATACTCAGGTTACCCCGTATGGACGCCTTATTTTTTATTCAGCGTGTAACAGCTCCACATACAAGAGTTTATCCAGGTGTTCAGAGTGCAGCACTCAGCAGTACGAGGGCGTTTCGCCATTCGATTTAAATGATCCGCCCGTCCGCACAGTGTTGGCTATACTGCATTTATATCTTCATTGGCATCTGTAGGAATTGCTGATAGTACAATCTGTTATCAGTAGTGGTCAGCGGACATTCAAAGGGCAGACACGTCGGGGAGAAAACTGTACTTTAATGTCATACTCGTGATTATTTACAGTGAATATGAAAAAATACTATAACTTGAATATGTTGTTTTATTGTCTTCAAGGCGAAAGATTTATACGAAATGAAGGGAAACCAGAGTTAATTGGTCTTACTTGAAGGAGCTTTAAGGGCTCCCACATACCGACGCGGCCGCGATGACTGTGACGGTAAAACAGTTTGAACACAATCTACTGTAAAGATTATATAGACTTAAATAAATTAATTAAATCGGTTATTGTGAACAAGTAGAATTTTCAAAAACCATTGTAATTTGCCTTTGTTAAACAGTTGTCTGCTAATCATGTGTAAAATATAGCTAATCAGTAATCACAAATTCAACAAACTGAAAATTTTGTATAGATAGATATTAATCTTATCGTAACCTCAAAACATGTCAGTAACAAACATAATCAATTAAAGAGAAAAAGTGTAATAGCCTGAAGGTGCACCTTCACAAGAACTTTATGATTTTATAGGCCTAATTTTTTTTATGGGTCATAATTTATTTTAGAAGATTCTTAACTTATAGGTTTTGCATTATAGATTACACCACATTATAAATATTATAACACAAGATAATAAATCAATTTCAATATATAACAATTAAAAATAGTTTAATCTCTTTTATTCCGTAATATTCTTCTTCTTTTTAATATTTTTATATTTGTGATGGGATAGACCATATACAATCTTGTGCACTTTCAAATATTCAATAAGTTTTTCTGTCATGCTTAAGAAAATTGTACCGCGATCAGCTGGCAAACCAAGCAAGATGGCCACCGCGCTGTGATCGCTGCAGAATTAAACGCTAGGCCGCGCCTGTCTGAATATATAGATCTAAGTAATGAGTCGATTTGACTCATAGATCTGATCACTATCGCGGCCTCGTCGTGTTTGGGAGCCTTTACTTAATTCACAAGCTGCAGTAGTCTAACAACATAAAGTAAGGCATGATTTTTGAACTATATTCTCTGTCGTGAAGTTTCTGTACTATAACTATTAACCGCCTCGGTGGCCTAGTTGATAGCGTACTGGGCTTTCACCCCGAGGACCCGAGTTCCATTCCCGGCCAGGGCTTGGTATTTTCATACGCTTTAAATCATCCCATCGTCTGCATTAGCCCAAGTGATCACAATAGTCGGACGTTAAACACACACACAACAAAAAAAATATATTGTCTTCAAACGTGTTCTATTCGAATTTAAGAAAATCTGATACATATTTTTCACCAATAGAAACATTTATACCTATTTTATATTTTTGTTCTTTCAGGAGATGAATGCAGGAGAAAATGCTGAATTGCATGTATCATAAATTGTGCTTGAGAATATTTTTTTTTCTTAAAAAAACCGATAAAAATATTTTTCTTCAATGCGAACACTCTTTTTTTCTCCAATGATACGTCTTTTTTACATTTTTATTCTTGTAGGGAATGAATTCGGAAAAATCTCGAAATATGTGTTTCATTATTTGTGTTTCACAGCATATTTCAAGAATATACAATTAAAAAAAATGTTTTTCAATGCAAAATTGTATACCCGATTTTTTCATTTTATATCCCATTTAATCTCTCTAGGGGATGAGTTTTAGAAAATGGTGAAAAATATATTTCATTACTTATATTTAAGAATAACTATGTTATGTTTTAAGAAGGTCAGAAGAAAAACATATTTTTTTAATAGCAATTGTTGTACCCCATTTTTACCTCTTTAGGGGTTAAATACTGGAAACAGTTTTTAAGTGCACCCATACATGTGGTGGTAATCATGAAAATTTCAAGTTTCTAACTATAATTATCTTGGATGTAAGTTGATTATTAAAGTTGGACTGGATAAGTAGTTTAATAGCGTTAAACTATTAAAAAAAATATATATTTTTTGCAAAATCCTTTCTTAGTGCACCTCAACATTGTTATAGGAAGGTTACCCTGAAAATTTCAAGTCTCTAGCTATAATAGTTTCGGCTGTAAGCTGATTATTAAAGTTGGACTGGGTAAGTAGTTTAGCCAGAATTAAAATCAAATTTTTGCAATAGTCTTTCTGGGTGCACCTTGACTATGTTGTAAGAAGGTACCCTAAAAATTTCAAGTCTCTATAATAGTCTCGGTTGTACGTTGATTACTAAATTTGGATTGGGTAAGAGTTTAATGGCGTTAAATGAAATTTTTCGCAAAATCCTTTCTTAGTGCAACTTGACATTGTTGTAAGAAGTCTCGATTTCAAATCTCTGACTATTATAGTTTCGGCTGTACGTTGATTACTAAATTTGGATTGGGTAAGAGTTTAATGGCGTTAAATGAAATTTTTCGCAAAATACTTTCTTAATGCAACTTGACATTGTTGTAAGAAGTTTCAATTTCAAATATCTAGCTGTAATAGTCTCGGCTGTACGTTTATTATTAAAGTGGGACTGGGTAAATAGTTTAATGGAGTTAAAATTAAATTTTTGCAAAATCCTTTCTTAGTGCACGCCTATAAGGTAACATACATATACCCTCAAAATTTCAAGTAACTAGCTAAAATAATTTTGGCTCTGCGTTGATTATGAATCTGTCAGTCAGTCAGGACTTCTTCTTTTATATATTTGTGTGTGTGTGTGTGTGTGTGTGTGTGTGTGTGTGTGTGTGTGTGTGTGTGTGTGTGTGTGTGTGTGTGTGTGTGTGTGTGTGTGTGTGTGTGTGTGTGTGTGTGTGTGTGTGTGTGTGTTTAGCACGCTCACGTTTGTAATTTTGAATTAATTTGATTCATAGTTTGTACAAAAATCGATTTTAGTAACAGCTTGGACAAGTTCGTTAACAAGAAAAATTCGTTTAAAAAGTTTCATAATGTTCATATCTTTAAAAATTAATATTTTTTTCGTAAGCTGTCTTTTTAATCCAATTTCATCATCATAATCAAAGTTATAATATGCAAATAATTTTCAAAATCAATAACAGTTTATTTTATTGTACACGAATGTTGATTTATTTTTATGTGATATAGGAAAGTGTCTATTTTTAAAAATATCATTTGTGTATAACTTTATTATAGCAATATATAAAATATAAGATCAGTGTTATAATTGGACCAATAGAAACCAACAATAAATGCTGATTATTTCAAAGTTTGCCCATCAGTCCTTAGAGTGCCTCATATTGTTTGTTTGTGTTTGGTATACATTATTAACAAACAGATCTGAGTTCAAGTGCTAAAATAAGCCAAAAAAGCTTCCCATCCATTAGCTTTTCTCCTTTACTCTTCATTTTTATTCGACTTAATTGTGTCGAATAGGACTCTTTTGCACATGACCTACACATTCAAGTTTTTTAACTGGACATTTTTCTCATTACGGCCCCAAACTTTTTATTGCTTCAAACGCCTTAGAATCACCGTCACCTAAGAACCCTGTTCATAGCAAACCCTTCGTTTACTTCTTGATCTCTGAAATAATTGTACAATTCCAGCAGAAACACAAAAATAGAGATGCATGCAACTTTTTAAACATAAAATAAGAACAATAATAAATTTAAACCTAATGTATTATATATAACTGTGTTTAGAAAAATTGAACCATTCTACACTGCACCAGTCCAGCACTACAAGTGAAAACGGTCAAAAGACTGCCTAGTTGCTGTCTTAGTGTCGTTTACCCAACTTCGTGTAGTTCCGTCAACGTTCGTGTTCATTCGTCATTAGCTAGAACGAACAGCTTCTCTCACATTGCAAATCAATTCCGACAGCCATCACGTGTTTAATGTAGTTGTAATTTCTTTTCTTGACTAATTTATTTTATTTTTTCAATAAAGAATGAATGAAGCATTTATGCTTGATTTAATGAGAGATCAGGAGTGTCTATATAACCTCCAACAATCATATATTAACAATCATATATTATTGTCTATATGATAATAATCACATCAGACAAAACATATGAAAAGACATTGTTTTTAAATTAAACTATTCTTTTGAAATATTTTAAAAGAAAATGTGACCCACAACCAATAACAACATATTTCAGTAGATTTAATTCAACTGAAGAGAGAAGTGTACCTGCTAAACAGCTCTTAAACAGAAACAGCACGAAGGCAGCGTAGCACCAGCTCAGTATTCGTGCAGCATTACAAATGAAAACCTACCCTAAGTGAGTCAAATGATAAGATAAATACATTATTGTAATGCCTACGAACTGGCAGACCTTGAAATTTGATGCGAAGTTTAGTGATTATTATTCCACTTGAAATCAAAGTGCGTCGTTAGTCGAAGAATTGAATATAAATTTAGTAGAATGATAACCCTTAAGAAAGATATGTGAGCGCTCGCTGCTGGTGGCACCTTGTTGAAAAGGGTTCAACTACAGTTTAATAAATAATTGCACTGTCTATTTTCTCAAACGTCTCCACAACTAGCACGCAGCTTGCAGCGTTCGTAGCGGCAGATATTACAATTACTTGGAATTTAGCCGCTAATATAATAGTGGCTGTCCTTACAACGTTCAATGAAAAATTGTTTGCTTTTATTTTAGCGATAAAATCTTGCATCACATCTGCCGGCAGGTCTTTCGACTGGTGTAATACACTCTGTAAAACAAATTGCAGACAAAATAAAATGAATTCGTAACAAAACCACGAACCCTCGAACAGATAGCGTCCGATGTGACGTATGGATGGAGCTATTAATCATTGTTTAACGCCAAGTTAGACGCGTCACTTGTCTGTCGTCGTTAATTTACGATCTGCCACGCTGAGGTATGAAGATTTCATCCATCCTGAACAAGAATTCAGTTTCTTTATCTGCCGCTATATTCAACAGATGTTGTCAGTTTCTACGATGGAATTGTTAAATTCCCAAGGTGCACCGAATTTTACAAAATTCAGAATTTGTAAAATTTAAAAATCTCACTGACGTAATAGAAACTAATTTTTATAAATGTTTTCCTTTTTTACCATTTTTTTGCATTATGTTTTCACTATTATAATTATCATTAAAAATATATTAGCTTTTTAAACTTTCATTATACATTGATGAAAATGAACCATGACCGCCGTAAAAATAAATTTCCTAAATTCAATCTATTTCGAAAATTCAAGATTCTTACTTATGCAGTTTTAACTTTGATTACGATGGTACAGTCAGATTTCCAAAAATAAGTAATAAAAGTTATGATTTTTTAAAGATTTGAATTGGGGGCCATTTTGAAACTGTTGCATTTCGCTGTTTAACGAACCGAAAACACACAGCACTCGCGCGCGCAACCACCGACCCATCCACACACACACACACACACACACACACACACACACACACACACACACACACACACACACACACACACACACACACACACACACACACACACACACGCACGCACACGCACACACGCACACGCACGCACACACGCGCACATACGCACACGCACACGCGCGCACACACACACGCACGCACGCACGCACACACACACACACACACACACACACACACACACACACAGATAAACGATCTCTCAAAAAGTGATATAAAGATCAGCATTAGTTCTCATTTCACTGTTTCAGGTTTGGATCTTACCTTAGTTCTCCTTCAATAACTCATTATCCAATGAAAATTCTTCAATAGTTTTGTCATGAGAGTTATTAGTATAAACTCGAAGGATATTTAATGTTAATTAGAACAGACATATTATTTATACATATTAATCTAAATTAAACCATAAATTTATTTCTGAAAATAGCAAATATTTTTTATAGAAGTGATATTTTATATTATTTTAAGTGCAAGCGGGCACCAGTCATTCTATTGCGTCTCCGACATTGCGCACTTAAATGTTGTAGGTTCGCGACTACAAGTTACTTACTTCCTCAAGTTATTTATCATTTCCATTAACGCCGTTCTCTTGTCGTTATAAGTAATGCCTGCTCTCATATATATATATATATATATATATATATATATATGGGAAAAGGGGGGTAATGACACGCACTTTAACATTTTCGTTTAGTAATCGTTCTAAAATTCAATTTTGAGATTTATTTTCATTTTAACGTATAAAACATACATTTTTCTTTACATTGGAACTAGAAAATTACTATATCCAGTATTCATTTTCACCAAATTATTCAATTAAAAAAAAATTGCGCTGCGTGTCATTACCCTTAGGTTTCGGGTAATGGCACGCATGAACATGCCGTAATTAAACAACGACACCAATGATGTATAAATTGGTTTTAAGTATACCTATTTTTAAACAAATTACATTTTTAGTTATTCTTTACAGTTTTTTTATCATTATCATTAATGCAATGTCACACTTATAATCTACTGCAGAGTCTAAACCACTACATTCTGAGTGGACCCACCCACCACATAAAACACATCTGAACCACAGTTCATTTTTTCCAAATTCTTGGCACAAGATGCATGCATTGTCCGATTTATTTTTTACTGGTAACATTTTAGCTAAATCATCCACTGTGGTTAGTTCATCGGTTTTACATATTTCCATAAATTTATCGTCTGATTCACTGTTTGTTTCATTGAAAAAGAGGCTTTTTTTAGCAACCATTTTCTTCCTATGAGTGCTATCTATTTTTTTTCATTCGAGTTTTTCCCCATCTTCTCTAGTTTAGACCACCGGCAAATACATTCCTTTTCTGTTTTCTCTTATCTCTTTCTTCAAGAGCTTCTTTCGGGGTGTTGCACTCAAGATCTGATATTGGTTTTTCCTTTTCTTTGACTTTCAGGGCCGTTATTTTGTTAATAGGAATTGGGGATATTGCAGTGATGGGAACGTTTTCTATTTCTTGCTGTTTTACATGGCTTGCTTGTAATGATTCTGCTTGTGTTTCTTCTGGAGTCACTAATTCAATTGCATTAGTTATAGCTTTGGATTCTACTAAGAGAAGTAAATAGCTTCCTGCTGGCGAACACTCAACTGTGGATTCCTCTTCAAAAATCCATCAGCCCAATCTCTACCTGCCATTTTTGAATTAAAAGTATTCTTCATTAAAAGTATTCTTAAGTTCGTTTTTTTTTAGCATATTCATATGCAATTCGTCGAAGCTGAATTGGAGTAATGCCGTAAAACAAATTCGATAGCAGAATAAGATGATGAGCTATTTCTTTCTCTTGTTCTACAGAAAATACAGCTTTTCGCCCCATTCTAGGACCACCGGTTATAAGACCACATTTCATTCTCGTGTGAAGCGTTGCTTCGTGAATACCAAAACGTCTAGCTGTTTCTCTTATTTTAGCTCCGTCTTTGATTGCTTTAATGGCCATCTGAAGTTGCTCATCAGTCCATGCTGCTTTAGAGGTTACTCTGGTTTGTTTCATCAAATGGTACGGAAACGTAATGTACTGTGCCAGTTAGCTGCTGCCGTAAAGAACAGTCTTAACTAAGCCTATGTTAAACAATGTTTTTATTATAATTTATATCTCAATGGTAGTTTGACTTCTCATTACAGGTTTTAATTTACTGTAATACCAACAATGTGTTTCACAACACACATACAAGTGAAATTTAAAATTTATTAAATAAAATGGTGTAAGCTATGTCTGTAACAATAGAAGTTGAATTTAATTTTGAAAGAGGGCATTAACACTTTTTTTAATAAAATTATTTTTAATAAAAAGATGTGTAGCATTACGCACAAAATCCATGGGGAAGTTAGTTTTTTTCAAAAAAACAAACTCAAAATGAAGGTACTCTTCATTATGATTTAGTAAGAGTTGGAAATGAAACAAAGTGCCTCAGTAGAAATATGTAAAATCGAAAAGATAGTACTTTCGGGTATTAGCACGCACGTTGAGGAAATGACACGCAGTTGGGGGTAATGCCACGCGGACGCGTGCCATTACCCCGAATGTCGCCATTGTGGAAAAAATCATCATACTCGTCACACAAGCATTAAACAAACATTGTTTAACATAAGTACTATTTAAAAACTATTATACTTTTGAGATATGTATAAAGAAAGGTTAAATCTAAACTGATTCAATAAATATCTTGAAGCAAACTTTCCAGATCAATTCAACCAAAATTGAAGGTTTTCGAAAAAATTCTTTATAACAACACACTTGTTCCTATTGGCAGTTTCTCATACACTGGCCACTAATAGACGTAAGGACCTACAGATTGCAGCACTTTACACACTTCTAACCCTTACAGGCATCGCTAAAGACAGGTACGTGTCATTACCCACCGCGTGGTATTACCCCACTCTCCCCTATATTACAGATAAATAAATAAACATAATTATGTAGCCAATTAGTTTTCTCCGTAGTATTTCCCTTCTTCAATTACATTCAATATTGTTATATTAATTAAAAGTTCCTTGCGTTTATAGTTGTATTAATATATATTTTTTCCATTTCAGGTAAGGTTGAGCAGTTATGCCTAATTAGTCACTTTCATGCAGTAAGTACAAAGTAACAACTAAGGTAATTTACAGAAATATATTTTCTCTAGTACTAGTTGTACCCGGCCATGCGTTGCTGCGGCTCAGTGTGGTGCAGTTTAACAATGTGTTCGGTAACATTTAATTGAAATCGTAATTTATTTAGTATTGCTCGTGTTGTTTTCGTGTCCAACAGATTGCGCTGTTTTAAATAAAGCATATATTTACCTGTCACAGGTGTGATATGTATGTAGTAGTAGGTAGGCTATATAAGATATGCGCGTATTCGAATACAATGTTGTGTCAACATTTCATAGCAATCGAGGAGGGATTTTCGGAAATTTATATTTTTAAGTAAACGAAAATTAACACACACACACACACACATATATATATATATATATATATATATATATATATATATATATATATATAGACAGATAGATTTGATTCTTTAAATTTCTACCTTTCCTATTAATAAAGCGCGCATTTAATTATTATGCTACAAGTTTCAGGTTTTTAAGAAGTAAAATATAATAATATATAAATATAATTATTTATATAATAAACTAATATTTTTGTTTGTTTTTTTAAAGCGAAAAGCACATTAAGGCTAATATCGACTCCATAAATGTAAGTGTGAGTGTAAAGTGTGTGTGTGTGTGTATGTTAGACTCGGGTTCCGCGATGGACGTTTAAATCCTCTCAATAGGTGCAGATAGTCTGCACCCCCTGCGGGGAATATACTAATAAATATTATATTTATTTTTTAAATGAATTTTATAAGTATTGTTGAAGAAAGAAACCATGCACATTGAATACACTTTTTAATGGAACTGTGTTTTTCAAATAAAACTGTAATTTTCTCCGGAATACGTAAGAAGATATCGGACTGATGTTTACAGTTGGCACGAGTTAATACGAATTGGCGCTAAAATAATCGTTTTCTCATCACATTTAAGTTAAAGGCTGACGTTTGTAGAGACAGCGCTGAGCTGAGCGGAATAGCTGAGCTGTGAATACAAGTCAATGTAGAGTGCGGTATGAAGCTATTCACAAGGTACTGGTAGCTCATTATAGCAGTAATGAATCAACTCTTATAAACAATTTAGATGTAATTTTTATCTTTTTATAGAAATACAAAACTGACAAGTGGTCAGGCATACTTGCCTGAAACTTTCCTGAATGCATACAAAAGTTCCAGCGTACGTACAGCTGATACTCAGAGTTGGCTTGGGGTCTCTTTATATTCATTTACCGAGCACTGTGTAAAGGTAGCTGCTATTTATTTAAACAATTCATTGGGTCTGTAGTAGTTTATTTTTTCGAGGTTAAGAGGATTTGAAGCCTTCGGAGCAGCGATAAAAGAACCTGTTTTGTAAAACTAAGCGTGTATTACAGTTCGGTATACTGCTGGTACATCGTGGAGTTTTATCAGTTCTTTGACTAGCTCATTCTGTGTACTCCTAGAGCACAGTACCCTGTAATGAATCCTGTGGCTTTCTTGAGTTGTCCCTTGTCCAGAATCTTAACGTTCCTCCAGGAGGTTCCCCAGAATCTTAACCAGGAGGTTGACATACCGCCAGTGTTATTTATTTTATTTATTATTAATGATTTTATTTACTACAAATATATAAATATTTTGTTAATTACATAGTGAAAAACTCAGATACACGGATGTTATTCATCTGTAGCGTGTACCCTACTTTAATATTCTCAAAATACAGTTAACATTAACCATTCAAAATTTCTAATCAGTACAATAACTCATCCGTTAATAATTATGTACATCAACTAAGCATTTTCTATATTTATAGGCTGCCATATGATAACCAAACAATTTTGACCAATTCTTTCCGTTTAAATACTCGATGCAATCTTTCTTACTTAATATTTTTCAGAACCAAACCATTTTACTCCAATATCTTGTAATCCCAATAAAACCGCCAAATAGTGATAAGTGTCCTCTATTTTTAACTTATAGCGTATTGAACATATGCATGTCTCCTTAGTCCTTTATACTCTAATATTTACATTTATCAACTCTCCTCTTAACAAAATATACAAGAAATGAATTGAAAACTATTACTATCTCATGAATAACGATTTTATTTTAAATCAAAATTTAATTTTTTATGTAAACTATGAAGTCTTTAATGTTGTGCCTTATATATTAAGTTATTCCTAAAACTGTTTTAGTACAATATTGTAATCTTTCAATGCTCAACTTTATTTTGTCACTGTCCAGATATTCACGCAAATCTACATTATGCTTTCCACATAAAAGTCTTAAACCAAAATACTTTTTTTTAATGATCTCTTCAGGCTAACCTGGGCAACACAGAACGTTTTGAACAAACCTAATATATACAAAAACATTTGATTCTCTCCTGACTATAAATATTCAAAAAACTCAGGGGTATTTTTTGGCAAACAATACAGCTTCTTAATAAAAAAAATAAAATCTCCACTAATTTAAAATGACATTAAGCCCCATATTCGAGATGCATAACACATCACTGTTCTAAACACGGCATTAAATACTCTTATATTCGGCAGATATAGGAACATCATTATTTTTAAGTAATTTACAATATGTGGAATTTGAAATTTGAAATACATCCCTTCAGTCTTGAAGTACAATTTCCTTCAGTCTTGTCATCGCAGCCCTGCAAAAGTTGTGTATCTCACCCCCTAAAGTTTGATCCCTGAAGCTCTTTTGCTACCGCTCTTCATATTTTATGTTTTCGCTCCAAAATATATATATATATATATATATATATATATATATATATATATATACGAGGGCTATTCAGAAAGTAGATTACGTTTTTGGATAAAAAAAAACTAAGTACAGGAAAAAAATTTTATTATATACATTTGAAAGAGGAACTAAAATACTAGTTTTCGACATAATCGCCAAACAAATTTAGACATTTGTCATATCGGTGAACTAGCTTTGAAATTCCCGTGTCGTAGAATTCAGCCGCCTGTGAATGAGGTGCGATCAGTTATAAGGTTTTTGTTAGCAAAAAACCATAAACCGATTGAAATTTATCGGCAAGTTTGTGAAGTTTACGGAAACAACGTAATCAGTGAAGATGGAGTTCGCCAATGGTGCATTAGATTTAAAAATGGACGAAGTAATGTTCATGACGAAGAGAAGAGTGGCAGACCGAGCATTGTGAGTGATGAGCTGGTTGCAAATGTCAATGAAAAAATTCGTGAAAACCGCCGTTTCACAATAACCGAACTTTCACTTTGTTTCCCACAAGTTTCGCGAACATTGTTGTACGAAATTGTCACCAAAAAGTTAGGATACCATAAGTTTTGTGCCAGATGGGTGCCAAAGTTCCTGACAGAACAGCACAAGGGTCAGCGTATGGCTGCATCGTTGTCATTTCTGGACGCTTACGACAAAGATGGTGAATCATTTCTTGATCGCATCGTAACGGGAGATGAGACTTGGGTTAAGCACGTTACCTGTGAGACAAAACTACAGTCTATGGAGTGGGGCACACAAATTCCCCCAAAACCGAGGAAATGTTTGCAAACCCTGTCAGCAAGGAAGATCATGGCGACCGTTTTTGGGACAGGAAAGGTGTTCTTCTGGTTGACTTCCTAGAACGTGGAGCAACCATAAACTCAGAAAGGTATTGCCAAACATTACGAAACTTAAGACGAGCTATCCAGAACAAGCGGAGAGGAAAACTGAGTGCAAAAGTGTTGTTTTTGCACGACAATGCCCGCCCTCACACGGCAAATCGAACAAAAGACATCTTGACGGCCTTCAAGTGGGAGATTTTCCCTCATCCACCCTACAGTCCGGACCTGGCACCTAGTGATTTCCACTTATTCCCGAAGATGAAGACTTGGCTTGCAACACAGCGCTTCGATGACGACGCAGATCTCCGCGCGGGCGTGACTGACTGGCTGGCGTCACAGGCGGCGGAATTCTACGACACGGGAATTTCAAAGCTAGTTCACCGATATGACAAATGTCTAAATTTGTTTGGCTATTATGTCGAAAAATAGCATTTTAGTTCCTCTTTCAAATGTATATAATAAAATTTTTTTCCTGTACTTAGTTTTTTTTTTATCCAAAAACGTAATCTACTTTCTGAATAGCCCTCGTATATATATATATATATATATATATATATATATATATATATATATATATATATATATATATATGCAACCGTCAATTTTATTTGACATAAACCGTCGCCTTATTGATTTAAAATGTTTTAACACCATTTCTCTAATTTCGTCCACTGCAAATTTTGTATGTCCATCTAGCATCCCTACAGTTTGCTGAAATTTACTGCTTGTAGATTTCACGGGATTAAAGAACTTCTTTGCTTAGGTAAAGCTTAGATTAATCAGAAGGTCATTCGATATCTACAGTTGGAATACTTAAGCTGGGTGTCCTATTAAAGTCAAGCATTTGGCGTATGTTGGTTTGGTACGAAGGGATGTAACCGAGATGAAGAAAAGATTAGATCCAGCCGGGGCTAGATCCCGTTTTGTTAAATTAATACTGTCAGTTTTTGAGGGATGGTCTGGGATAAAATCTACTGGTACTAAAACCTGGCGTATGTTTTCGTGTTTTGAATAAAACTAACAGTAATTATTTAGTTTGGTACGAAGGGATGTAACCTAGATGAAGAAAAGATTAGATCCAGCCGGGGCTAGATCCCGTTTTGTTAAATTAATACTGTCAGTTTTTGAGGGATGGTCTGGGATAAAATCGACTGGTACTAAAACCTGGCGTATGTTTTCGTGTTTTGAATAAAACTAACAGTAATTATTTAGTTTGGTACGAAGGGATGTAACCGAGATGAAGAAAAGATTAGATCCAGCCGGGGCTAGATCCCGTTTTGTTAAACTAATACTGTCAGTTTTTGAGGGATGGTCTGTGATAAAATCGACAGGTACTAAAACCTGGCGTATGTTTTCGTGTTTTGAATAAAACTAACAGTAATTATTTAGTTTGGTACGAAGGGATGTAACCTAGATGAAGAAAAGATTAGATGTTTTGTTAAACTAATACTGTCAGTTTTTGAGGGATGGTCTGTGATAAAATCGACAGGTACTAAAACCTGGCGTATGTTTTCGTGTTTTGAATAAAACTAACAGTAATTATTTACTTTTTACAACAAAACTTCAATGAACATTTTCAATGTTTATAACAGTTTGCAATATATTGACGAGAGCAGTGTTTCAATCAATGCTACATGGCCGTAAATGTTACAAGTCGGCAACCAATAGGTGACAAGCCTCTGAACCTCTTCTCCTATGGTCTTGTCACAGTAAGTGACTGCCTTTAAAACCTAATAGTCGAGGTTTGAGACTTAATTCGAAACCAACTTCTTTTACTATTATGCTTGTTTTAACTACAAAAGGATTATCAGTTTTGGTGGATTTTGTAATTTTCCTACAAATAAACTTGCAAGTAATTTCGCTATTTTTTTTTTTTTTTTTGTAAAATCTACTAAGAAGCTATCGCAGTTACTAAACAAAGTCATTGTAATACAAGCATCCAGGTATTAACTTAAAAGCATAACTTAAACTCAATAATGTTTCATCTGTATTATTTTAAACTCAGCTTGTTTTTAGATCAGTGTTTAACCAAGCTGTTTAATTAATTATAAAGTCACAAAAAGTAACAGTTATTTTTACAATTTTTACTTCACCTGAGAAACAAACAGTTTTAGAAATTATAAATTCTCTCGTGAAACACCAGTAAGAAGCCGAATTTCAGAGTGTATCAAGTGAAGTGATACACAATGTTTCCACAACAATGTTTTTACTCCAAACAAAAGTGTCGAGTTAAAGAACAACTTCATTGTTTTAGAGTTTAAATACAAGTCATGTTCTCGTTACCTAACCTGACAAGACATGACTTGGCTTGATGGCCTTTGTTTTGGGTTTTCAGCTGAAGTTATACCTTCAGCCTAAAAACATAAAGTATTATGCTTTCAAAATATAATTAACATATTGTTATTTAAAAAAAAATGGCTAGATACACTGTTCAAGATAATAACGGACTTTTTGCGCTCCCTTACAAATTTAGACAGTGAGTCTGGGCGCACATTTAAATACAGGTTACTTAGGCAAGGCAGAGCAGTGCCTCATAAGGTTTTTTGCCAGTGTACTTCAATTTGTGTGCGCGTATTGTCAAGTAGATCAGTGTAGGGAAGGTGAGTAGCGCAGTGTGGGTTGGCATTGCTTGAGGTAAAGTTTTTCAAACATCTGAAAACTGAAATCATTGCTTTTCATCAGTTCCAATTGGTTTCTGAGCATCGTATCCTTTAAAAAATGTAGATCTTTATCGTGAACTTCCATAAACTAGTTTAGGTCTAAACGAAAATATTTAACTAACTTGCTCTTGCAATTCCATAAACTAGTTTTGGTGTACACGATAATAACCAACTAATTAATTAACTAATAAACAAAATAATTAACTAATTTGCTCTGGGTCTTCCATAAACTAGTTTCGATGCAAACAAAAATAGTTAACTAATTTTCCCACAGAATTCCATAAAATAGTTTTGATCTAAACGTAAATAGTTAACTAATTTGGTCTCGAACTTCCATAAACTAGTTTCGGTATAAGCGAAAATAGTTAACTAATTTGGTCTCGGACTTCCATAAACTAGTTTCGGTATAAGCGAAAATAATTAACTAATTTGGTCTCGGAATTCCATAAAATAGTTTCGATCTAAACGTAAATAGTTAACTAATTTGCTCTCGGACTTTCATAAACTAGTTTCGGTCTAAATGAAAATAGTTAACTAATATGCTCTCGGACTTCCATAAACTAGTTTTAAATAAACTAAAATAATTAACAAATTTGCTCTCGGACGTGTATAAACTAACGTCGATCTAAACGAAAATAATTAACTAATTTTCTCTCGGAATTCTATAAACTAGTTTCGATTTAAAAAACAAACTAGTTAACTAATTTGCGCTCAGGCAATTCCTACATTATAGTAAATCCCCAGGACTTTGCCAACTTTCCTCAATGGTGTTTTACTTTTTATGTTAAGTTAAAGTAACATGTTAAACTACTCATTTCTGTATCCCAATATTATTCGGAGTTTAAATCAACTAGTTTATCACTTCACTAAATCCTTCACAGTTCTGTTTACTAATAGTGCATCATCATATTTATAAAATATACATAACAACTCAAAAAGTAATCAAGACGTCAGGATCAACGCTTATTCTTCTGGAAATTACAATGACGGCCGTTCTAGTAGCTCAATCCCAATAGGAATTCTTTAACAACATAATTAAATTAAATTATATTTATTTTATAAAGTTTTTTCCTTATTTTATTTTATTTACCTTATTTATTTTTTTCTGAAGAGAAAATTGTAGTTTCAGATTTTAATAATAATGTACTTTGTAATATATTAAAAACTGAACCTACTGCAATATCACTAGCACGTCTCTTTACATTCAAGTAATTCTGGTACAATATAAATATATTTATAACAGATTAATATTTGGTTCCGTTGCATTTAATAAGTTTGTGTTACGTATGAAACAATTACAGTACCATCGAAGCAACAGAGAAACAGGTGTCCTGTAATACACGCACCGCGCATGCGCGACCCATAGCTTGGCGGGACAGCACACAGGGCAGGGGTAGTATATACCGGGGTGCGTGCGTGAGTACATGCATTTATAACTTAAGTGGAGTGGTGATATCATATGTAAGTTGGTATGGTTCCTAACGTTTTGGCAATATTTAATGTAATTCATTGAAATTATATTAAATTAATTTTTTTAAATATAGTTTATATTAAACATTACTGATTTTAAAATATTAAGCGTAAATATTGATGTACAGTATTAGCAATATAAATTTAAATTTACATGAAATATTATTTATAGTCTGTTTGTTGTTATTGAATATATTTTTTATTACTTTAAATTCCTGCAATAATTTTAATATTTGTCCAATGAATAACTGTATCCAAGAGTTAATATATTTTGTAGTAAAATTTATAGTTAATTTTTATTTTAAAACTTTTAAATCAAAATCAATAAAAGAAATTACATATATTGATTACTAATTTATAAATTTTAAACCTGTAAAATTTATTTCATGTTAACCGTATTGTAGCAAAGTTTTTTTGTTTTAAACAATATTATCAAAATATTCATATAATATCCAGGCGAAAAACCAATTTTGAACTATAATTTTGTCTGTAATTATTGTAAATTTCTTTTAGAAATTTTGTTATCTTGTCTTAAATCGTAGTGTGACTATGTAAGTGCTAGAATAAGTTTTGAAGTGTTATTTATATACGATCAGAATGTCAGCAAAATTATGATATTATTTTTAAAAATTAATTAGATTTTTTACTTTTTTGAGATTTGTGCATTATGTTTAAGTACTTATGTACCATATTAAAGAACAACTTGATCAAAATCGTTACGGTAGTTTTGGAAAATAATATTTTTATCATTTGTTTTACAGAAAAGGCTTCTTTAAATAAAAAAAAATACAAAGCAGCTTCATTTAGGAGATATTTTTAGCAAAACCTTATGAACTTATTTTTAAAAATGTTTCCCCAATAACTTCCAAACAAGCATTTGTAGAGCTATATTATAACCTACAGTTTAATGCGTATTATTAATTGATAGTGCATTTAAGTTTAGCGCGAGCTATAACCAAATACCTTTGCACCTGCATTCTAGAAAAAAAATAAAATATATTCAAAAATTGCATATTTTAAATTATTTTTTTAGTGAGTGATAACTAAATTTATACAGCGAATATTTAAAAAAAAACCTGCAATTAAAAATGCTAGTTTGTCACTTCCTTCATACTTTTAGTAGATAAGCTACAACAGTGTTACGTAGGCTAAGACGAAACTTTCCAACCTCACGTTTCTTATTTCCATCTGCAACTAGTATGGAATAAACTGTATACACATTTGAAATGAAAACCCGTTTCAACGGACCTAACAGTTTTTGTATGAAGGAAAAAATAGAATACGATAGCACTAAAAATACGTAAATCATCTCTCTTGCCTTATACTCGTAGTTATTATTCTTAAAATAAATTTAAGTTTATCTATGAGCAAGTTGTTTCTATGTTTATTCTGGTGCAGTGCTACTGTTTCTGCTAATAAAACTAAGGAACTCATTTTATTTTTGTTTACATTAATTTTTTTTATTTCAATAAAGATTTATGTATATAAATAAGTTCAATATAAAACGCCATATGCCTGACCAATCAAGCACAAAATTGTTTAGAGCATTTAAATTAAACTCTTCTTTTATTATTATGGATTACATTTGAGGGAAAGTTGATCGAAATCATTTAAGCTGATTTTGAAAAAATCAGTGTTTCATACATTTTCTTTTTTTAACAATAAATAGGCTTACATTGCTTATATTTTTTTTTTTAATCTGACAAATAGTTTAGTCTGGAGCGATGTGCATGAACACACAACACAGGGCGGAAAAGCACTCATTAAAAGCCAATTTTTTTATAATGATTAAAGCGACCATAAAACGTAAAGATCCATCAAAATTTCAATATTGATTTTTTACGATTCCCTTATTTCCTTTCAATTCGGTATTGCCAGTGAGTAATGTAGGGCAATTGTTTGAATTAATTTGTTGATCATTAAATAACTCTGCAAATTACCGTTGAGGTTATTTGACGTCGAATAGTTTCTGTATTTACCGGAGAGAAATATTTCCGCTAACGACAAGTTAGCCAGCACAAAGTTTCTAACTTACCTCTGAACAATTTCTACTGCTAGTTAAACACTGTTTAACAAACAGCTGATTATAGGCAACAATAATTCATTAAGTTGACCTTGAAGTTCCGGTAAGGTGGAAATGAACGCGGCGAGCGTAAATGAAGGAAGGGTCGTCTAGATAAATTTAATTATTTAAACTCTGCCTACAAATTTGTATCACCAGCTTGCCTAAACCAATTGACTGTCTGTCCAACACTTACAGTCCCCTCGCTGCCAATCTCTATTGTAGCTTCTAATTTGATATCGCCTACAGTAAATTTAATCCAGCGGTGTTCAAGTTTCGCAAACTTTCATGTTGTACGACATAACACCTTAATTGTATGAATGTTTAAAATCAAATAAAAAATTATGTTATAGATTATTAAAAGAACTTTTTTTAAATTTTTGCACAGTCTAACCCTAGCAACGGAAGAAATGAAAAATAATTACTTCCAAAAGTCGTTTCATAGATTTTGTTCAAGTTTTGATCATACGTAAATAATCATAAGTGAAATCATTGAGTGAGAGTACTACCACCCTGGTAAGGTCAGGGGGTTGTTTTTTGTTTTTAGCGAAATTTCATCGAAAAAATTAGCGCTTTTTCGTTTCGAAAATGTTAAAAAATTGCAAGCGTAAAAGCGCAAATATATTTTTCAGTTTATAGTTTCAAAATTGTAAATATTTTCAAGTTTTAAAAAATGCCTAACTTTTTTGTAGTAATGTTTTACTATAGATATTATCAATAAAAACTTCATAAATTAGCATTTTTATTTACCAAACACCGTAGAAATCTCGACCACTTTTTAAAAACATTGTTAAGTTTGTATACATTTATTTATTTATAAATATAAATAAATATTTTTTTAAAAAAGTGAAGAAAATTGAAAACAAAACTGTCAGTGTTCAGGATCGGTGTTCATTTCAATTTCTTGAGTTTGGGTCTTACAATGATGGCTGCTCCAACATCATAATCACTATTCTACGATCATATTTTTGTTAGTGATCTATATATATATATATATATATATATATATATATATATATATATATATATTATAATTTCGAAACTGCTGTCATTTCATATGTTTAAAAATTCATAACGTCTTTGTGTTAATTTTTTTTTACTATCGTAATCATTGATAGAAACTGCATAAATTAGTATTTTGAATGTTCAAAATCCGTTGAAATCTCTGTATGTCTACCGCTTTTTAAAGTATCTTTAGATTTTTAAATTTGTTTATAAATATAAATAAATATTTGAAACGAAAAAGCAAAGAAAATTGAAAAAAAAAAAACATATTAGAGTCTAAGGTCACTGTTCATTTCAAGGTCCCGGGTTTTGGTATTACCATGACAGCCGCTTCAACAGGTCATTTTCCAATCGACTTTCACTAATGATGTATTTGTACTACTGTGAATAGTGAAATTATACCTTTGCTACTGCGATAATTTTCTTACAATAGACTTTCCAAGACTTTCCTCGGAAAAGAAGTAATTTATTCCAACTTTACTGTTGATGATTATTAATTTCATTATTTTCTTTTATAACTCCTTGCTTTTAATTTAACTTGTTCCATTGTTAGGGTCCCGAGGTGGAGGATTTAACAACGTTATAAGGTCGTTAACCTGCGACAGGCATGTTAAAATATTTTATTATTTCCTGTTGAGTCGCTTCTTGTGAAAATAGTCACGCTACCGGCTTCAACAAAAATATCACTGAAAAAATATTTACGGAAAATATACTCAGTATATTGTTTTTTTAGCTCGTTTTCCTTGGACATAGTAACATCTTGACCCGAGATCTTGAAAAGATCCGAACCAGACTACCCAGTTTGTATATGTAAGTAAATATTTAAAAAAGATGAACGAAAATAAAGTTATAATATACGTACCAAAACATCTTACTATAATAATTTAATTAAATAAATATATTAAAGAAATATTTATTTTATTTTATTTCTTTCTTCTTTCACTGGCACCGTAATCCCAGGTGGTCTTTGGCCTCCCGTACGATACAGTGTCATACATCCCGATCCAGAGCTAGCTGCTTCCATCCAGTTATTCCAATCCTTACTCCATAGTCCAACAGATCCTAGTCCAAGTCAGACAGCCTTCGTTTCCCAGGGAGTTCTCTTTTTCTTATCCCTGACAAGTTCTCTACCATCTACCATCCTCTGTACATGACCGAGCTAGCTGATTATTCGTGTTTTTATGAAGCACACTATGTTCGCATTCTTTATTAAATTTTCCAGTTTCTGATTATTTCTAATGCATCATACACTCTGGACCCAAACCGTTCCAAAAACACTCCCTAAAAACTTCCTTTCAAACACTATTAGCACTTAGTATATTTCAGCGTCCAGGTTTCTGCGCCATAGCAAACGACAAGCGATTTAAAACGCTTTATCTTGGTAGCTCTGGAGAGAAGTGTAGATCTGAAAAGGTCCGCAAAACCCTAATACGCTACACGATCCATTCCTCGTCATGATCCGTTTCCCGATCTCTTCACTTAGCCTGTTTTCATAATTTATATTTACTCCAAGGTACGTAAAGTGTCCAACTGCTTCATTAAACCGGAAACCGTCCGACGTTTCTGCCCCAGATGCAGACACCACCTACTTTGTTTTTGTTTCATTTATCTCTAGACCAACCTTTTTTACATTCGGGCACTAGTTCAGTGGGAACTTCCCTTATTGTTCGTTCGCTTCTTCCGTGAACTACTATATCACCTGAATATACAAGAATCTGTGAGGTACGGGTTGCCAAACTTACCCTCGGGTCAATTGTCTTTAGAGCTTTGTGCACATGGGCTATTTCTATAAATATGTAAACATTGTTAAAGTTTATTTTTTATTTTAAATGTAATTTAAAAATTTGTAGAAATTAATTAAATTAATTGATACATTTAATTAATTACTTAATTAATTAAGTACGATTAATTACTTTCGTACGAAAATCGATTTTGATAGTAAAAGCACAGATAAGTTCGTTATCAAATGTAATCCAACTACTTATTTCAAAAAGGCGGTCATCTAATTAAAATCAAAAGTTTTTTTATCTCACGTTATTTTCAAATTTTGATTTTACTACAGTAATGGGCGTACAGCCTATGTAAAATTTTAAATTTTCCTTGTAATTAGTAGGTTTAAACAGCTATTATCTTAAGCAGACGTATTGAACATTATAATAGAATCAGATTTTAAAAGAGTCTACGTAAGACATTATAGGCAATACACTTATTTCATGTCTATTTTAATTATTTATAATTTTAAGTATTATGGTTTCAAATTGTATTTCTATTCATAATATTATTGTTCATTTGACGTAATTATTGTTAGTTAATAAGTATTTATATGGTATAATAAGTCTCTGATCCTTTATGGCAGTACATTGATAACTTTATTGGAAATGCTAATGTAATAAACCCACTTTACTTTATAAATTAAATTTGCTTTAAAAATCAAATCTTCTAAAAAATTTCAATTATTTTTTTTAAATAATGTACTTGTGAAGCTTTAATTATTTATTAGAATATTAAAAATAATCTATTATAAGTAAACTACTGTAAATCGTTTGTTTTACGAAATTAGCACTTATTATAACTTCCAGAGGACTTTTGAAATTTTATGCAATTTTTATTAGCTATGGATACTCTGCATTTTTGAGGCTAAATGAAGAATATAATTTTTTTTAAATGGTTGAAGAGCGTTTCGAGGTGAAGGGTATGTTATGATATTATTTTAGGTTTATTGAAGACAAAATTGCTACAAATCGTGAACTAATTCTTGTTTAGACAGCTGGATTGAGAAAAATAGCTTTTTTGGTAGTGTTTGGAATGCGGTGGTAATGGTGGGTATTTAACCTACACTCCCTACACTGGGTATTGTTTCCCTTCACTCTAAATAAACACACACACACACACACACACACACACACACACACACACACACACACACACACACACACACACACACACACACACACACACACACACACACACACACACGTTTAAAGCAGTGTACGTTTATCACTAGATTGTTTCAATACACTCCCAATTTTACCAATGGGAAAATTGTACGTAATATACAAACGTATTGGTTTTTATTGACAAAATGATTGTAAATGCAGGTTATTTAAAAAGAAATAAAACTAATTCATTTAAGTGTAAGAATTTAATTGGCATTAATTAGTACACTAGTAAAATTGTTATCCACATACAAGGTGTGTGCGCTCGAAAGCCGTTAATTTACACATTACCTAGCTAATCTGCAGATTAACTGATTTGCTCTGTTAACGCACGGAACCAAGAGTTTCCGAATTTTACCCAGGTAATGTGCACTATAACGGTTTCCGTATAGTTATAGTTCAAAAGTGTGATGATTGATGATTAATTCTACCAACTAATTTCTTGACTGTTTGATTGTATTAATTTGAATGTGTTGATATAAAAAAAAAATAAATACAATTATTTTAATTTAAGCGTACAGAAATATTGCTGTTGTTCCAGCAAAGATCTTATTTTCACTCTAACGAGTTCCTAATGTGCAGATTAGGTAGTTTGAGAAATTAAACAATTTTCGGCACTCTAACGGATCACCCTGGTTAATCCGCACATTACCTGGATAATCTATGAAATAACTGATTTCTGCACTGTAGCAGTAACATATATAAATCATTTAAAAAATTGTTACCCTGCAAAATACGTTCAAAATGGCGGATAATTAAGATGATTTAAAAATTATTGAAATTGAAATAAAAATTCAAAAGGAGTTCTTACAGAAATTTCATTATCCTTATACATCCCATGGCCCCGGGTGAGATTGTTGCCGCAATTGTCATCAATAACGCATTTTCCAATAATAGTGGAGATTGCGAACCACAGTAGGGTTGTAAAACAATTTGCTTCCACTAACTTGTTGGCTGATTGTTTTCATAAAGAAAGAAATTGTTTACTGATCTGTCTTCGTTATGCTGTTATAACTGGTTTATTTCTAATCATGAATATTGCGTTAATAATGTTCAACGACCAGCGTAACATGCGGGATTGTACAGCGAAACGGCAAAGGCTTTCCTTTAATCAGTGGTAATTATGTTGTAAAGGTCATACAAATTGTTAGGCTCAGTATTTGTTATTTTAAATACACGCACGCATATGATACGGCATTTACCTATATAAAACTAATATGCTTATAATCTTTAGCCAATGTTTGATGTGAATACTTATAAAATTGTAATTTTGTGAATAGTTTATTAAAAAGCCTTTACTACAGACAAGACAGGCTTTTAAAGTCTTGAGTTTAGGTGAAAGGCACTTCAGCTGTAGTTAAATTTTTAATATGAAATTTTATCTTTGCCGCCATATTGTTAAAGTGGCTTTTAAAACTGTACAGTCAAACGTGTAATATTGCATGTTTTACTTAAGTGTAATTAATTACAGAAAAAAATCAGTATTTAACTAATTAGCAGATTTTTTTATTGGAAGATGAACTGTTGTAGCGGCCATCGTGGTAAAACCCAAACCCGAGACATTGAAATGACCGTCGATCTCCTCCTGTAGATAAAATTAAAAAAAAAAAACTATATGTCTATATAATTAAGGAGTAATTACGGTGGTCAGGGTTTATTTTGATTTTTATTGAACCGGTTATTTAAATGTTTAAAAATCAAATATATGCAGGATTTATTGTTGATTATGATGGTGTAGTCAGAATTATAGATGAAAGGTGAGATAATAATGTTTGAAAATTCGCTTCTATCATGTCAGCGATTCGGCTGATACCACGATTATTTTCACACTATCTCCCTTTAGACAGTTTTGCAATTTTGGTTTGATTTGACTAAAACTAGCAAAAAAATCGATTTCGGTAACAGCTTGGAAAAATTTGTTACCCAGCAAATTTTCAGTTTCAGTTTTAAAATGGTTGCCATTTAAATTTTTTTAAAATAATTTTTCTTTCTTACATATTTTTAAAAATCTGGTTTCAAAGCCTAATCATCGCTGAAAAATAAATAAATTTGTATTTTGAATTTTAAATTATAAATTCATATTAGAAAATAAATTTGAAACGATAAGAGTTAATTACAAACATATATTGTTTTCAAATGTTCTACGAAAAATAATTGTATAGTATACTTTTAGTACCATTTAACGAACATCATTTATAACATTCATGATAAATATATAGTAACTTTAATTCTTACCGATTCAATTAAGTAATACAAATATATTTTTGTTCTTCAGTTAATATCAGTTGTATTCATTTAACATCTTAGGGGAAAAATAATATATTGTTATATTTGTTATATTGAAGCAGATAATTTTTATAATAAAAATGTAGTACGTTAAAAAATTAACCTTTGTTTTAAATTAATAAATAAACAAAACAACATTAAAATTTTAGTTTTTTATTGACAAAATGGTTGTAAATGCAGTTATTTAATAAGAAATAAAACTAATTCATTTAAGTGTAAGAATTTAATTGGTATTACTTAGTACACTAGTTACTATTTTGAAATCATTACTTGTTCTTATAATTTATAATAGTATACAGTGTCTAATTAAAAGTTATACTGTTACTTCGTTCTTTCCGTAAAATTGCTTCAACGCTAGCACCTCTAATACTTAACGACATGACACTGTACTATTAAACGGTTACCTAAAAGAGTATTGGGAATAAAACTTTATTCGTTCTTAATGGTAACGTTTTTCTCATCCTGTTGATCGTCATTTTATTGCGCCTGCGCTTGACGGGAAAGTTATCCCGTTACTTCGTCTTTTCGTTTAAAGTTACCTCAACACTAGCGCCAGTAACGCCTAGCGATAAAATAGTGCACTACTAGCCGGATATCTAAAAGGTTATTGGAAATAAAGCGTTATTCGTTCTTAATTGTAACGTTGTTCTCATCTTGTTGATAGTTATTGCAGTGCGCTTGAGCATGTTCGTTCTTTTTGTTTAAAATTATCTCAACACTAGCGCCAGTAACGCCTAGCGACAAAACACTGTACTACCATGTTGTGCTTAGCGGGAGAGCATGATACTAAACTGTTAATCTTAAAAATTCTCTATCCCAGTAACCGTTAGTTATTGCATTTGCTAACGGTTACTACAGTTATTTTCAGTAACAGTTACGAAATAACAAATGATATAATAACGGTAATCCCTAATCACAATGGACCGTACATGAAACAATGCAAATCAGCGCTTCGCGAACTTCGCAACTATTGTTTCAGTAACAACTTGCCTTAAGTGATAGTTGTATTAGAACACGGAATTCGGGTGGTGGAGAGATTAGAAACGTTTCAGTTTTGTCCAGTTTATAAGACTTTTTTGCCATTTTCAATATGGATTTTCGCAACACGCATAAAGGAACAAATTGACATAAAATTTGGTACCGAAACGTATCAAACAGTAGCCTATATTTTTCACTAAAAACCTTTTGTTTACGACAGAAACATAACTTAGCCTGTTCTGTAGATCTAACGTTCGGCAATAAACTTAATTTGGGCAACAAATTCAATTCCTTTTCAATGCTTTTGTTGCAGTCTTTGTTTATTACTTGAATTACTATAGAATGGCCTAACTTTATTATCAATTTCCAAATGACGAGGTGACTAACGTTTTTATATCATGTTTTACTTTCCATTTAAAAGTGTTTCCATATTTGTAATTTTAGCTGTTTTTTTGCGTAATTAGTTATTCATTTATTAATAATAGCTTGCTTTAACAGTTGTTTTCTTCTCGAGAGCAAATTTCAACTTCGTCTTTGCACTCACTTTTTTAAACGTGTTTCGGTTGTTCTTAGTTGCGATTTTTTCTTTTTTTTTTGTTAATTGTTTTAGAAAATAGAGTTCGAATATTTAAAAAAAAAAAAAAAAAACGCTTAAGTTTTTCTGAACACGTTTTAGGTAAGAGCGATCAGAACGTCGAGATTTCTTTTAACACTCAAGAATTAACATAATTCACTCAACAATAAAACCTACTTTCCTTGCGAGTGGAATTGATTTATCATAATAACTGTAATTTATTGTGGTATTCATAGTGATTATTTAATTTATTCGCTTATCTATGATTTTAGTTTTTAATATTGCACTATTATCTATATTTAATTATATGAAAATATAAGTCGTAATATACAATGGAAAATTTTTAAACAGTGCTGACGTAGGCACGGAAGTAATATTCACCTAATCAGCTGATTTTGCATCACAGCTGTTTCAAGTTGTTTCTGCCATTGTTTACAATGCATATTATTTATTTTATTTGAATTGTTAATATTTAAATATTTGACTATTATGAACACATACAACTAAAATTATCAGTGTATATACTTTTGTTTTATTTAACAAAATTTTTGATAATGAAATGTTGTGTTCACTTAAATATTTCATTTTTCCAATGGAAATTTGTTAAAAATGAAAATGAACAATTGATTAGTGTTTTTATTATTGATTTACTATAGAATAATATACACTGGCTTATGTTATGAATATTAACAACATTTTAGAAAATCGAATTATGCCATTTAAAAATAATATCCAATTTGAAGTTTCGTCGATAGTATTTAACCGCATAAAGCGTTCACTATATTACCTAACTGTATCATCGTATTTATTTCTCGAGTCAACATCCCTTTGTCTCAACACATACAATTCGTATCATTGCAAAACGATTTTGCGCTAAAACCTACTGTTTGTTAAAAATTTTAACATTAAGACCCTTTTAACTGTCATAGCCAAAACGGCATCATGGATGCGCAGCTTAAATACGCATGCGCGTCATTACAAATTAGAAAATATTTTGTACATTTTACGAAGCCAACTTATTAATCACTAGTAAACAATTCCATTACAAATGCCACTTTTTAGAACACCACAAATGCATAACGTGCTTAGAACAATTTTAATATTTACTTAAAAGTTGTTAAAGTCATTAAGGTTATGTGGCCCAAAATACAGTTAGAGCTTATCAAGAATGCATTTTCAATTCACTAGACGACAGTTACCAATTAAAATTGCGTTTGATTTTTTTTGTGATTAACGTCCGGCTATTGTGCACACTTGGGCTAATGCAGACGATGGGATGATTTATAGCGTATGAAAATGCATTGCCCTAGCCGGGAATCGAACCCGGGTCCTCTAGATGAAAGCCTAGTACGCTATCAACCAGGCCACCGAGTCGGCAATTGCGTTTGCTATCACTATAAACAAGTCGCAGGGACAAACACTTCAAAGAGCAGGATTTTATTTACCAAATGCCGTCTTTACTCACAGACGGCATGTATGTAGCCTTTTCAAGAGTAACTAAATCAACTAACATGTTTGTATCAATTAAAGAAAATGAAATACAAAAAGTACAAGAAGATTACATTCTTACATCAAATATCGCTTACGACGAGATATTGTAATGCCCTGTAAAAATTTCTATTAACAAAACAATTATCCTTTTAAAATGTATATACAATGACTCATAAATTTGTGATTATTATTTCAAACCAATCGCTTCTCAATTTATTTGTTAAACATGTTTTTCTTCTAACTACCGCCCTCACTCCAACGACTATTACTATTCAGAAGGTTGCGTTTAAAACTTGCATAGTACGAAATTTCGCACAAGCTCCCTGGTTATTTGTTATTATTAATAATATTTCAGATTGTTACTATTGCTATAGCTTTCCTATTGCTATAGCTATAGATTTTTACTATTGCTATGTTTTTAATTTTTAAAAACATTAATTGAACGTACAGAAGTTCTCGTGTAGTATCAGCCTATTATATTATTTCATTCTGTAACGAATAAATATTAATAATATTTTGCAATACATTTTTAGAATGTTGTTTTTTTTTAATTGAAGCTTTAGAGGAAAATGAAAGCTGATATAAATATTGGAATAAATGTTGCTTGTTAGTTTCTTAAGTTTTCAATGATTTCTTAAGTTTTCTGTACAAAGAAATAAATGCAAAAAGGGGAGAAACATTGAGGTAGCTGAACAGCATCGGGTGAGTGACCCATCCGTTTAAATAAGTTATTCAAACAAAAGCATCATCCATTACGTTCATTTCAACTGTCCGATGTGCAGTCACGTTTTGTTGAAACAACAATCACATATTCGATGTGTGAAATTAAAAAACACAAATTTTATTAAAATTGTTAAAACTTTAACTGTTGTTTCAGCTACATATTTTTGTACCATCAAAAAAACCTAAAAATATACTAAAGGAAAGGAATGTACGAGTATATATCCATACAGGTTTGTTTTGTGTTTAATTTTATTTCAGCACAATTACGAATTAGAGTACATCTTAGACGTAAAAGTAATATATAACCAATCAATATCAGCATAATAAAATCATTTTGTACAATCAATGTAACCCTAGTAATATAATCAATTCAACAGACTAATTGCTAGCTTTCCGGTTATACTTGTTACATTCTACATGCTTCATAATATTAATGTTTAATTCATATTTTCGTGATATTTCATTTTATTACCAACTTCGGCGTCTTCTTAATTTCAAGATGTACTTTTCGGACACCGCTAGAGTTGTCCTCTTTCTTTTTCCTTCTTCTGTTTATCATCTCTTCCCTCATGGGGTTGTACACTGGCAATCCCGAGCTGGATCTAACCTTTCTTTATATATCTGCTTTCCTGTTATATCCCGTCCTTCCAAGCTTAGACTGAACAGCGTACGTCAGATTGAACTGCGTAACTATGGGGAAACCTATCATAAATGTGTATTTTCTGGTGAAATCCTTCATACATCTAAACTTCGTTTTTCTCTTCAAGAAGAAGAAGATGAAGAAGAAGGAAAAGTAGAAGAAAGAGAAGAAGAAGAAGAAGTAGGAGGACGGGGAAGAGAAGAAAAAGAAGAAAAAGAAAAAAAAGAAGGAACAGAAGAATAAGAAGGTGGAGGAGGAGGATAACAAGAAGAAGAAGAAGAATAAAAAGAATAAGGAGAAGTAGAAGAAGGAAGGGAGGAGGAGAAGAAAAAGAAAAAAAGAGAAGAAGAAGAAAGAAAAGAAGAAGTAGGAGGAGGAGGAGGAGAAGAAGAACAAAAGAGAAGGAGGAGTATGAGAAGATATAGAAGAAGAAGAAAAAGAAGGAGAAGAAGAAGAAGAAGAAGAAGGAGGCTTTGTATGGGTGACATTTTATTTAGGTACTTTGATGGCTGGAAATAACCTTTAAATTTCAGAAAACTGTGAACTGGCGAACGTGGACCTGGGGGAGGAAAATGGGACTGTATCTAACTCCATGGAACCAACAAGCAGTTAAAAGCAGACAGACTTTTTAGATGCACAAACATTTATCGGAGCGCAAACTGAGAAGAGAGGAGGCGTTAGCAAAAGGGTTTATAGTTAAACCTAAAAAGAAGAACCCTTCTGTTTGAATGTGAAAAATTGAACTCTTATAGGGCATCGACGACGGGTTAAACGGGAACCGCACTTAAAAACTGGAGAGCTCTCAGTCAAAAACATTAATATTATGGCAAAGAAAAAACCCGTGTAGTTACAAAACCGTGTTGGATTCTTTATATTTATTTATTGAAATATTTATTGGTTTCATTGAAAATTTACTAATTATGAAACAAGGAACGAGGAAACAGTTGAATATAATACGAAATGCATCGGGAAACAAGATGGCCTTTGACATAAATAGTAAACACATCAAAAAATGAAAAAAACTCTATTTACAAATTTTATTGATGTAAAAATAACGTTTAATAAAATTACAAAATGTTTAATAAAAGTAACAATAAAAGTAGCTTATGTAATATTCGTACTATTTACACCTTACGTTATATCTGATATAAATCTAACATTTCACGCAACGAAAGCAATTTTCCAAATCGTTATCTTATTCTGTACAACTTGCAATTTTCAAAAAAACGCTACAGTAAAAATTTTTTTTTTACCCACAAAATATTTGTCATCATAATATTTAGAATAACGTATACTTTAAAAGAAATAATAATAATAAAATTCTCTGTTAACAGTGGTCATGCTGGATAATCATTATCCATATGATTATTACAAACTTTTCGGCCAGACTGAATCTATTTCCATACTGAATGTATTTAAAAAATCTTGCCAGTGATATTATGGCTCGCTTTTTATACTTTTATTTTTTATTATTATTATTATTATTATTATTATTATTATTATTATTATTATTATTATTATTATTATTATTATTATTATTATTATTATTATTATTATTATTATTATTATTATTATTATTATTATTATTATTATTATTATTATTACTACTATATACTTTTTTTAATTACAGCAAAGGTTTGTAGAAGGAAAACATGCATAACAATTGTAAAAACGTATCTATATGTCCTCATATACGTTTCAAATTACATTCCAAACATAATATTTTGTCTTACCAAAACAACTAAGTAATGTCTATTGTTAAATAACTGTAGTAGTGTAGAGAATGGAATTTATGGCCGAAACGGTTTACAGGCTTTTGAAAAAAATAGTTTTATAATAAATTATTTTAATTTTTCTGATGTTGCGTCGATTAATTTTATGAAAAATTTAAAACGTGTTGACACTTTACGGCGGCTAGCCAATTACTTCCTGCCTGATAGAGTGCTTAATCACGGTCCTTAAGAGATTTACCATTAATCATTTTCAGTGAAACACAGTTCATTGCGTTTTGCGTGAATAGAGAAAAATGTTTTTTAAAAATATAAATTACAACAACTAAACAAATACAGAGGTGAAATTATTTGTAATTAAATTTCATGACGTCATGTTCAACAGTGTTTATGTATTGCTTAATAACAGCGGAATGTGTAGTTCGCTACCACCAATTTGCAACGTAATGTCGAATAGCGGCATAATGTGATGTTTGCATTCACTCGGTATTCATTACAGCTGATGTAATGTTTGTGAAGCTTTGCAAAATAAATTGATTGAATACATAATTTATGGATATCTGTTATAGGGTAAAAACACAAAGTAAATTTTCTCAACCCGTTTTTAAGAAATTTAATTAAGTATTTGTATTTATTCTGTACATTGGATAATGGATGTGTCCATTTAATTACTTTACATTTTGACTCTAATTAGCTGAGTTATTTTATTATAACTTTATACAAAATGAACAAAAGCCAATAATAATTTTCTCCATTATTCTCAAGTTTTGACCTGTACAATATAAAAAAATACAAAAATTTATACTGAAAAGATTAGTAGTAATTTACCATTAAGTTTTCTTTCTGTAATTAAAAATATTAATACAATATTTTTGCACAACAGATTAGTATAATATCTGGCTGGAATACGGAACAATATTTTGAAATTTAATGAAAAATATTTTGATGAAAAAATACTACTTCATATTATGTATCTTCATAAAATTACCTTGAAACCAGTTAAGTACACGATCAATGTTTTGTATACATTTACAAAAACATGGTTTTCATTCACTTTTAAAAATAGAATAAAGTTTTCTTGAGTTACTTTTTATTGAAGGGAAGATTTTATTGTTAGCTTTGGCGAGAGTAGTGAAAAGAATAATGTCTACAGTACACGCGTGTTATATGAAAACCTTGTATTTCTTTGATTTCGGTTATTTTTTATAATACGTTTATAATACATTTGAAATTAATGTAAACGTATATAATAATTGTTGTTAATATTGCTAGTTTTTAACAGCATAACCTGAAACCTGTTATAGCCTATCAGCTGTTCAATGAAATCAGCTGTTCGTTACGAATTAATATAAGACAACAGATCTTTTACTATAACCACAGTAAATAATATCTAAGCCAAGTTCACATATTTATTTATTTAAACAAAAACAAATTATTTGCAAATATATTTTAAAACTAATTATATATTCAGCAAAGATAGCATTAAAAAATGCTTCCACGTGTACTTTTTAGTTAGTGTGTGCAGTTAGACGTAAAATACGGTATGAAAAATTAAACTATTGCATTAAAAGTAAAAATTACTTAAAAAATTATTAAAGTGAAACAGTACTAATAAGGAGCAGCTGTTACGTTATTACAAAAAAAAATGTTTTGCTTTCGTTTTTCATTGATATGCTCCAAGTTTTTTTCAATTCTATTGTTTATCGTTAAATTTATCCGCCCTTCAGTGTATAAATTTAACGCTTAATTAAACTGGAAGCCGGCTTACACAGCATTAAAAAACGCTTTGTTTAACATTACACGAGTATTAATATCACAAACACGCTTCAAGCCTATTATCATCTAGTAAGACTTGTTAGGATTAGCTGCTATTTAAATTTTTAGTTTTTTCAGCTATGCGACCTAAACCTGTTTCCAATAGTTTTATTCCAGATCAGTTGAAATAATATATTTCATTATCTTGTTTTGGTGTGCGATTGTGTTTTGAAATTATAATCAAGCGCCGGTAGTTACTAGTTATACTCAATAGTTTAAACCATGCTGCAAAATTACTCAATAAGAAAATATAAAAATACCATTTTGAATCTGTTACTTGACTATGCCTTGCATTTTCAAATTTACGGCAATCCCAAAACTTATTTTATTCATCACGTTGTCTATTTCTTGATTTGTTTTTTTAATAACTTCTCCATTTTTTATAACGTATCTTATAAATTATAAATATACTTAGTAACCATTTTAAGACAAGTTAACGCAATAACTGTACAACTATTTGTATTTATATTACAATAATGAAACAAGAACATCTGTTAATAAATTGGGCACTGGAAAAGAAACGCCAGTGCTGCTTACAGGTGGAAAGAAATGCAAATAAACGAGAACACGGGCAAAAGTTTTCTCGTGTTCCAGCTGATTTTCCGTGTCACTTAACTAAGAGATCTTAAAACAGTAAATTTCGCAACTCAACACAGATGGTGAAAGTAGTTGTTTTGGATGCAGTATAATGAAAAATGCTATAAAATACGAATAAAAACTAATTTTAAACAAAAATTAATAACGATTTCTAGGGAAATATTGTAGAAAAAATGAGCTAAGGATCAGCTATCATGGCAAATTCCAATTATAGCAAAATGCTCACATACTACATGCTTATATGCTTACACGTTTACACGCTTTCACGCTCACATCCTCACATGCTCACACACTTACACGCATACACGCTCACACCTTCACATACTCATACACTTACACGCTCACACACTCACATACACATTTACACGCTAACACCCTCACATGCTCACACAATTACACGCCCACACCCTCAAATGCACACACACTTACACGCTCTCACCCACATGCTCACACACTTACACGCTCACACCGTCACATACTCACACATTTACACGCTTAAACGCCCACACCCTCACATGCTCAAACACTTACACGCTTACAGGCACACACCCTCACATGCTCACACACTTACACGCTTACACGCCCACACCCTCAAATGCTTACACAATTACACGCTAACACGCTCACACCCACATGCTCACACACTTACACGCTTAAACGCTCACACCATCACATGCTCACACACTTACACGCTTACACGCTCACACACTCACATTCTCACACACTTACATGCTCACACCCTCACTTGCTCACACACGTACACGCCCACACCCTCACATGCTCACACACTTACACGCTCACACCCTCACATGCTCACACAATTACACGCTCACACCCTCACATGCTCACACTCTTACACGCTCACACCCTCACATACTCACACATTTACACGCTCACACCCTCACATGCTCACACACTTACAAGCTTACAGGCTCACACCCTCACATGCTCACACACTTACATGCTCACACACTTACATGCCCACACCCTCAAATGCTCACACACTTGCACGCTCACACCAACATGCTCACACACACTTACACGGTTACACGCTCACACCGTCACATTCTCTACACTTACACGCTTACAGGCTCACACCCTCACATGCTAACACACTTACACGCTTACACGCTCACACCCTCACATGCTCACACACTTACACGCTTAAACCCTCACATGCTCACACACTTACACGCTCACACCATCACATGCTCACACACTTACACGCTCACACACTCACATTCTCACACACTTACATGCTCACACCCTCACATGATCGCACACTTACACGCTCACACCCTCACATGCTCACACACTCACACGCTTACACGCTCACACTCTCACATACTCACACATTTACACACTTACACGCTTACACGCTCACACACTCACATTCTCACACACTTAAATGCTCACACCCTCACTTGCTCACACACTTACACGCCCACACCCTCACATGCTCACACACTTACACGCTCACACCCTCACATGCCCACACACTTACACGCCCACACCCTCACACACTTACACGCTTACACCCTCACACCCTCACATACTCACACATTTACACGCTCACACCCTCACATGCTCACACACTCACACGCTTACAGGCTCACCCTCACATGCTCACACACTTACACGCCCACACCCTTAAATGCTCACACACTTGCACGCTCACACCCACATGCTCACACACTTACACGCTTACACTCTCACACTCTCATATGCTCTCACACTTACACGCTCACACCCTCACATGCTCACACACTTACACGCTCACACCCACACATACTCACACATTTACACGCTTACACGTTCACACCCTCACATGCTCACACACTTACACGCTTACAGGCTCACACGCTCACATTCTCACACACTTACACGCTTACACGCCCACACCCTCAAATGCTTACACATTTATACGCTTACACGCTCACACCCACATGCTCACACACTTACACGCTTACACGCTCACACCCTCATATGCTCACACACTTACACGCTTAAACGCTCACACCCTCACATGCTCACACATTTACATGCTCACACCATCAAATGCTCACACACTTACACGCTCACACACTCACATTCTCACACACTTACATGCTCACACCATCACTTGCTCACACACTTACACTCCCACACCCTCACATGCTCACACACTTACACGCTTACACGCTTACACGCTCACACCCTCACATGCTCACACACTTACACGCCCACACCCTCAAATGCTCACACACTTACACGCTCACACCCACATGCTCACACACATACACGGTTACACGCTCACACCGTCACATACTCACACATTTACACGCTTAAACGCCCACACCCTCTCATGCTCACACACTTACACGCTTACAGGCTCACACCCTCACATGCTCACAAACTTACACGCTTAAACGCTCACACCGTCACATGCTCAACCACTTACATGCTCACACCATCACATGCTCACACACTTACACGCTTACACGCTCACACACTCACATTCTCACACACTTACATGCTCACACCATCACTTGCTCTCATACTTACACTCCCACACCCTCACATGCTCACACACTTACACGCTTACACGCTCACATCGTCACATGCTCACACATTTACACGCTTACAGGCTCACACCCTCACATGCTCACACAATTACTCGCCAACACCCTCAAATGCTCACACACTTACACGCTCACACCCACAGGCTCACACACTTACACGGAAACACGCTCACACCGTCACATACTCACACATTTACACGCTTAAACGCCCACTCCCCACATGCTCAAACACTTACACGCTTACAGGCTCACACCCTCACATGCTCACACACTTACACGCTTACAAGCTCACACCCTCACATGCTCACACACTTACACGCTTACACGCCCAAACCCTCGAATGCTTACACACTTACACGCTTACACGCTCACACAAACATGCTCGCACACTTACACGCTTACACGCTCACACCCTCAAATGCTCACACACTTACACGCTTAAACGCTCACACCCTCACATGCCCACACACTTACACGCTCACACAATTACATGCTAACACACTTACACTCTTACACGCTTACACACTCACATTCTCACACACTACATGCTCACACCCTCACTTACTTACACACTTACACGCCCACACCCTGACATGCTCACTCACTTACACGCTCACACCCTCACATGCTCACACACTTACACGCTTACACGCTCACACCCTCACAGGCTCACACACTTACACGCTTACACCCTCACATACTCACACATTTACACGCTTACACGCTCACACCCTCACATACTCACACATTTACACGCTCACATCCTCACAAGCTCACACACTTACACGCTTACAGGCTCACACCCTCACATGCTCACACACTTACACGCTCACACTCTCACATGCTCACACACTTACACGCTCACACCCTCACTTGCTCCCACACTTACACGTTTACACGCCCACACCCTCTAATGCTTACGCACTTACACGCTTACACGCTCACACCCACATGCTCACACACTTACACGCTTACACGCTCACACCCTCACATGCTCACACACTTACACGCCCACACCCTCTAATTCTTACGCACTTACACGCTTACACGCTCACACCCACATGCTCACACACTTACACGCTTACACGCTCACACCCTCACATGCTCACACACTTACACGCTCACCCTTCACATGCTCACACACTTACACGATTACAGGCTTACACGTTACACGCTTACATGCTTACATGCCTAAATGCTTACATACTAACATGCTTACGACCTTACTTTTTAATGTTTACATGAAAACGTGCTTACATGCTACAATGCTACATGCATATAAGCTTGCAGGCTTATATTCTTGCATTTTGAAGTCCAAGAAATAAGAGTAGATTCTGATTTTGATTGATCCTGGCAAGAGCACTGATTCAAATTTAGCACAAGAATAAAATTCAGTAAGGGTTTCAACAAGTCTGTTAACCAGTAAAATCTGTTCAATTGCTTTGAAATGGCGTCCATATGAAATCTGAAAATGTCTTCAAATACAACCTTGCGCTTTTAAAAATATTAAAACTGCCGTAATCAGCTTTGAAATTTGCCTTAAGTCAAAAGTATTATAATTTTGAAAATTAAAATTTTCATTTATTTTCTTTAATTCAATTGAAATTAAAAATTTAATCTGACAGCGGTCGATTTAATTTTCGTATTTTCAATGTAATTAACAATTTTTAAATGTTAATTTATAGATGTTTAATCTCTGTTTATGCTGGTCAAATCTGACACCAAAACGTAACAGATAAAACAGTCATTAAGACAATGAAACATTTTATAAATTCCCTTTCTTCAAAAGAGTGGTTTGCAGCTTTGTATTGTCGTCGAGTTTAAAATGTCAATCGACTTTGTAGAAGGTAATTCATTTGTTTTTACTATAGAATAATAACTTAACAAATACTGTCATTGCCTTCGACAGTTTTGAAGGATTAAATAAAATAACTTACAACTTATGTGACAGATGTCCTTGAATATGTCTATGGTATAAATGTGTTGATTAGTAATACTGTCATCACTTATTAGTATCTGATAATAAGCGAACAAAACAATACGTGAATATATTTAGGAATATTAACGTTGTTTTGAAAACTTAAGGGTTGTATTTTTGCAGGTCATTGTAGAACAAAATATTTTAATTTGTGGGGGATTTAAAGTGTCTGAGAGAGTTAAAACACGGGTCAGCCTGCTGTGCCTCCGAATTTGTACACCGTAAATTCGTAGTTTCAAGACCGGAAGTACTGCTGTAAGGTTTTTCTTTTAAATTAACACTGATTTCACGTTTATTTTTGTCTAACCGGGATAAAATATGGACGTTAAGCAAAATATATTCCGTTTCGTTGCTGCGCGCGTTGAATTTTTGAGGATTAATTGGACTGATGGACGGATCACGTGACGAACGATGACGTGCTCCAGAAAACTGTGTAAAATATGATTAACTCGTTTAAAATGATTAACGAGAAAACAAGGATAAAATGAAAAAATTATGCAAAGAAATTATTTTTGATTACATTAGATCGTAATGACTATGAGAACTGAATTTTTTTAACAATTAGGAAAACTGATTTTTTTTTTTTAAATTCGTAACGTCATTTCTATAACAAGTCATCTTTCATAGATCAGCTGTTCAGTAAAATAACTTAATATGTCAATGTGTTGGAAATTTATTGAAATAGTATGATTGATTTTAAACGTATGTTTTTTTGAATTTTTATGTAAAAGACAACCGTAAAAATATAACGATTTTTCATTTATGAACATTGATTTATTAGTTTAGGCTGCAGGAGCATAAATATTAATCTATTTTAATATTTTTGTTGCTGTTTTACAGTTTATTATTTTTTATTCTTTTTTAATTTATGCATAAATCACAACAATTATGAATAAAATGAGTGATAATTTATCAAATTTTGTTCAATAGTTCTCAGGTTCTTGGACACGTATATCTTTAGATTTTTTAATTTTTTTGCAATTTTATAACTTTAAAAGTACTTATTTTTTGAATTTGTTTAGGCATAAGGCACATAATGCAAAAAAACGGATAAAAAAATCATCGTTTATCAAAATCATTTTAGTAGTTTAGACTGTAGACGCATTAATGTTTAAGGAGGAGAAAATTATTATAATTGCAATTTTTAAATTGTTTTTCCTCGCTTTGTTTCTACCGATTTTCATTTGTTTTTTATTTTCACTACTTCGTAGTTTTTCTCAAAGAAATATTACTGCCAACTCTAGAGGAGTTTTCCTTTTTATGTTATGGATACCTGAAAACCGATACTTGTCACCTATACAGCGGCAGCTCCAGAGGGTAACTGGGGGTGGGGCGAAACACTGTCACGTTCCTTAAAATAAGCCCGCAAACATTTAAAAATTGTTTTAATGAAAGGTTTGTATTAAACATTTATTTACATAATCGTTTTGAAGTACAACTATTTATAATTCAATTGTTTTTCACATTCAGTTTATATATATTTTTTTCTAAACGAAAACATTAAGCAAGTGTGCAGTTTTTTCAGTTTAGTTAAGTTTGTTTGTCGTTTGTTAATGTTTACACAAACACAACACTATTGTACTTCTACACTCCATCTTGCAAAACCTGATCCCCCCTCATCAAAACAACTCGTGCTATCGATCATTTTATTGCTACCATTGTGTTGTATTTTGTTGTTTTGTAAAACATCTCTTAGCCAATTTTGACTTTTTATACAAAATACAAAACGTTTTTTTATTTGATATGAAAACAAATCGGACTACTAAAGCATAAAAGGTATGTTTAAATTGTACCCTACCTAACATAAATCATATGCAAACGATTATGAAAAACTAATAATAATAGTGACACGCAGCTGACTTGCAGACTTAATAGAAGCAAATTTTCAAATTCAATTTTTTTATCTCACCGTTTTCAAACTCTACATTCACAATCATAATGAGCATTCAAATCTCTATTTATTTTGAATTTAAACTTTCAAATTACATTGAAAATAAAAAAGTTATCACTGACCGCCATCAAATTAAATTTATTAATTTAATTTGCAAAAATATCTAAGACAATACAAATTAAGAATTTGAAATAACCGCCATTTTGAATCTGTTAAACCAATTTGTTAAAGCTATTGCAATAATCAAGTTTTGCCCCAAGTTTTAATCAAATCTCACTAAAATTCCGAAAGTAAGAGTCAACACACACACACACACACACACACACACACACACACACACACACACACACACACACACACACACACACACACACACACACACACACACACACACACACACACACACACACACACACACACACATATATATATATATATATATATATATATATATATATATATATATATATATCGCATTTTTCCAGTTAAACTATTAGCACGTTTAATTTGTTCAATTATTTGTAATTGGCTGACGAATACACGAACGAAGCATATGAGTTGATGTTTCGCCGAAAATTCCGTTTCGGGAAAACTCGGAAAAATTATATATTAAAAGTTGGCAGCTATTTCTCAACAAGCTCCGTCAATTGGTTTAGTTTTAAACAATATGGAACACATATGCACGCACACAAACACACTTCTTGAACGAAAACGAACCTCATATAAATCTATTTTTTTTTTCATGATTGCTATACTTAGTCCAGGGAAAACATAAAAGTATAAATGATGCATGCGTTTCATTAAAACGAGCTGCAAAACGAAACTGTAATGTTTGTACTCGTTCAACAACGCATTTATTAAATTTGTATAGTGGAACTACAGGATGCCTTCACTGCGGTAGCAAATCCAGGCGCAGGTTAGGCAAAATTGATACACATTATGCCAGCACAAAGTACTCAAACCATGTATAAATTTATTTTTGCCAAACAAAGAATAAAACATGATATAATATTTTTGTTTTCGGTTTAATAACGTAATTTTTCTTAGATAGTTTTCAACAGATTATCGTAAAGTTTTAAATAATTCTGTATATATTGATGTACTAGAGAAGTCCCAGGCACTCCTATAAGTGAAAAAATATTAAATTACATCTAAAAAAACTCAAAAAGGTCACAGTTAAATATCAAAGCTAAATTCATTGTTCCGGTTTCGGTACCATGATGGCCACTCCAATAGTTCACAATCAAATGTAAATTGATTAAATAGTAATTTTAGTTGAATGAGTGGCAAAGTTACGGTTTTGGTTTAGTTACGTACTTGACACTCCCGTGATATATTGTTATATACACGCGAATAGCAAAACACACGGCTGGCTTCATTGTTGACGATAAATGAAATGTGAACTTGTAAGATATGTGGGTTGATCGTTCTGTGAGAATATTTAGGTTCGAAAGGAAAATAAGCAGTCAAGTTGAACCCCGAAACAATGCCAGTGTATGTACTGTTACTACTTTATACTGGTTAGTCAGGTGTTCAAACAGTTTTATTAGTGAATTTCATTTGGAAAGTGCTGTTGAAACGGCCATCAAGGTGAAACCTAAACACGTAACTTTCATAATTGCACCGATTCTGACTTGTAGATCAATGTTTGAGGGCTCATTAAAATGTGTATATATATATATATATATATATATATATATATATATATATATAGATAGATAGATAGATAGATAGATAGATAGATAGATAGATAGATAGATATATTTATATATGCAAGCATTCCGATTTGTTTTTCAAAAAAAATAAGAACCTGCGTTATCGAAATTACATATATGGGTCACCACAATTCATCAGAATATCATAGAACACACACGCTTCATACTTCTCCATTTTAAGGCTTTGCAATAAAAAAACTGACTTAAAACCGATAAAATGTCTGTTAGAAAATTCCAGAATTAGTATAAAATGTCTCAGTGAAAATGGAACTGCACAATGCGTGCATGGTGTGTACCAAAACAGCTGATTGCTAAAAAATATATTGTTGAAAATAATATTTAAATCATTATTGTATTCAAGGCATAAGTAATTATTGACCGAAACAAGTTTTGCAATTTGAATCAATAAGGCAATCTAGGCCATTTCTAATATGTAAATGTTATTAAATAAAAGAATTTGTTTTTAGTAAACAGTAAATACGGTAGCCTTATTTAGGTATGTAATGTAA
This sequence comes from Callitettix versicolor, assembly GCA_022606455.1. Lineage (NCBI taxonomy): Eukaryota > Metazoa > Arthropoda > Insecta > Hemiptera > Cercopidae > Callitettix > Callitettix versicolor. Next base: position 79,662,260 of record CM040189.1, read on the forward strand.
AATCAGGTTATAGTATGTTTCATTCTTAAATATTTCATTAATGAACAACGATAACAATCAGTTACTAATTTTAAAGGTTATAGTTTTAATTACTAATGTAGAAAAAAGTGAAAGCTATTGTACTAAATAACCTAAGTGTAATGGATGACTAATGACACTGTTTTAAAATCATTAAGAACATGTTTGCTGTACATTGTTGCACATTATTCGCTAATTTTACCAAAAACAGGGAATGATCGATTGGCTCACTAGTATATATAATTTTGTGTGTTGTGTGTGTGTGTGTGTGTGTGTGTGTGTGTGTGTGTGTCTGTCTGTCTGTCTGTCTGTCTGTTTTCGATTCATACTTAGTATAATAAATCGACTTTTAGTAATAGCTTGAACAAAATTCGTTCAACAGTTTTAAAATGTTGGCTTTCTCAAATTTTTAAAAATTCACAAACTTCTTTGTCAAATGTTTTTGAAAGTTTTTCTCCATCGTACTGCCCGTAAAAAATTACCATTTTTATTTTAGAAAATCAGGTGAAATTAAGAAATGGAACTTGTCGACGTTCAGTTTTCATTTTCGTATTTTCAACGTAATTTTAAAGTTGGTAATATACGCTGGTTTTACAGTTTTTAACGATGGCGATTATTTTACGTCAGCGAGACAGTTGCGTGCCGCAATCACTAACATTCCCGCTGTAGGCTACACAGTATGTAGAGTGAATGTTAATAAGTGGACATGAAGTCTGAGCGAGTAGTTTGGGAACTTTATAACTTGAAGTTTAAATTTTACAGATAAAGGGGAAATGAATAATGCAAACTAATTATTTCTCACAATGTTATTTATTTCATAAACTAAACCATTTCTGAAGCTACATTATAAAAGAGGGCACAATGTTTATTATCTTTTCCGATGTATTCCTGTGTATTATGATTTATTATTTATTTGCTTGAGTAGTAAATCTTCACACACACACACACACACACACACACACACACACACACACACACATATATATATATATATATATATATATATATATATATATATATATATGCATTTTCAGCTGGTTGAATTTACCCAATTTTTTGTTTGTTGAATTTACCCAATTTTTTGTTTGTTGAATTTTCCCAATTTTCTGTTCGTTGAATTTATCCAATTTCCTGCTGGTTAAATTTACCCAATTTTTCTGCTGGTTGAATTTACCCAATTTTCTGTTCGTTAAATTTACCCAATTTTCTGCTGGTTGAATTTACCCAATTTTCTGTTCATTGAATTTACCCAATTTCCTGCTGGTTGAATTTACCCAATTTTTCTGCTGGTTGAATTTATCCAATTTTCTGTTCGTTAAATTTACCCAATTTTCTGCTGGTTGAATTTACCCAATTTTTCTGTTGGTTGAATTTACCCAATTTTCTGTTCGTTGAATTTACCCGATTTTCTGCTGGTTGAATTTATCCAATTTTCTGCTGTTTGAATTTACCCAATTTTCTGCTGGATATTTAAAGTGTTTACGATTAAGTTCATTCACAATAATATTAACAGCATTAAATTTCTGATGTATATCTCGTATCGAAAGTAAACAGTTCAAAGGGTTTTTTGTTTGTCTCTCAGCTTGCTAAGCAAAATAGTCACGCTTCTCAGTAGTGTAAGTAATTTGTTTTTCATATAAACCAGTTTATTTTTATTTTATCATCTCCTACTTACTTAATATATAAACTATGGTGTAGCTTAAATGCTGAACGCACATACTTGTTTTGAAATAATGTGTCTTATTGCTTTTTAAAATTTGTTCACCTATAAGTGGGTTGTCACGAATTTCGATTATCCGTGGTGTTTACACAGTGCGTATGACCGGGAGTTGACGGTATTATGATTGCAGTAATCTAATTCGATAAGTTAGACAGATTATCTGATCTTTCGTTGACAGATATTTTTTTACTCGGATTTGAACTATACACATATTTAGCTTAAGATCACATTGTAGACAAATTATAATAACCATAGAAATAAGAAATAAATAAAACGATGTTTTGCGCTCACAAGATATAATTTTATTTCGTACGAATAAACTGAAGCCAGCGATGCGAATTTAAAATTAAATAAATTTATGTTTCGAGAGTAAATATTAATAGTAAGTTTATTTTCTTTTCTGAATATGTTATGATTATTTGAATTTATAAATTTATTATCAATCTTTTAACAATAATTTGTGTGAAAATTTGAGAAATTGGGACAAAACGTTTTTGCAATGAATTATGACGTTAGAGTTATGACGTTAATTGCTGTAGAAAGTGTTCGGTTTAAGACGAGGTTTCACGAATAAGCACGAGAGAATCCGACAGTCAATTTAGGCAGTAATTATATTGTTGAATTATTCGCCTAGTTCCACAGCTAACTTGCGGCGATATTTGCCTTTTAACACTGAATATTCATTGCTTACAAAATACATTGTTCATTCAACAGTTTAGTAACATGTTGTTGGCCTATTAAAAGTGTTTCAATCCCATGAAAATACACATATTTTATTTTTGTCTGTTTATTTTATAAATTCTTTATTACATTGCGTGATTAGTTTAATTTCAATTGCGTGAATGTAAACTAAGTATATCCTAATATTTAAAAAAAAATTTCCCTGAACTGATTATAACGTGTGTAGGTGGTTGCAGGATATAGCCCATACTGAATTATAGCATATTTTATTGGTACATTTCTATTGGGAAAATCAGCTATTGAAAAATCCATCATGGTAAGGTTCATACTCGGGACACTTAGACATGAGCACGGAACCTGACCACTAGATCATTTGTTGAGAGTTCGTTAAGATATTTATATATATATATATATATATATATATACATACGTTTTATACATATATATATTACATACGTTTTATATATATATATATATATATATATATATATATATATATATATATATATATATATATATAGTATATGTGTGTGTGTGTGTGTGTCTTTGTAAATATGCTCACGTTCACAATTTTAGTAATAGCTCGGATAAATTCGTTAACCAGCGAAATCCGATCAACAGTTTCAAAAAGGTAATAATTTAAAATCTTTCAAAATTAACGAATTTTGTGTCAGAAATGTTTTTGAAAATATTTTTTTAATCGTAATCAGCTTTAAGAATTGCATATATTAGCTTTTTTTTAATTTTCGAAATCCAATGAAATTAGGAAATTTTTTGTGGAGGTCGAGGTTTAATTTCGTATTTCCAAAATGATTTAGAAGTTGAAAAGACTATGATGATAAAAATCAGAATTTCAAAAGCTGTAGGATACGGAAACATAATTTTGTAAATTCGCTTCTATCACGTCAGCAAGAAAGCTGCGTGCCGCAATGATTCATTTACACAGTGTCGATACAAATCGTAAAGTTTAGTTTTCCTCTGAAATATTTCAACGTGAGAAAGTTTGTTTAATGTTTACGTACTATGTATTTTGCTTTGATTTTAAATATTAAATCTCTCTAATACTGAAAACACATAAATATTTCTAATGATTATAATAATTTGATATTTTTGTATTGTTGGGAAGTGGTTTAATTTCCCTTTAGCTTAGTTGAAGTAAATTACCGGTACACTTCCGCGGGAAGTTGGTGCTGAAGGGAAGAATTAGGTTAGGTAGTTTCTAACTAATGAGTAAAGAATGGTGGTAAAAAAAAGGGCTATTGTCTGCCAGGTTTTTGTTGGCAGGTGTTCGGAAAGACTGTGCTGTTATCATTTGTTATCTATGTGGCCAGTGTTACTGAGCTAGTGTTTAGTGTCTGCAACAAATCGACAAGTCAGGAAGCTTCGGCGGTAACTGTTTACTGGCCTGTTGCAATCAATCGCAATAATGTTGTACAATACATTACAGTGCTTATAGTGTACTTAATAGATAGATTTGGTTTACGGACGGATTGCCTGTTTACGGTCGTAATCTACATAAGAAAATTAGCGAATTCTTATTGAAAATTAGACATTTAGTAGCCATACATCACGTTTTAAAGGGTCGTTGATAACAATGATATATATATATATATATATATATATATATATATATATATATATATATATATGCCATATAATTGCTTAACAAGTTCTCGATACTCAGAAAAATTGGTTCTACCACTTCAAAATAGTGATACATTTAAAATTTTAAATAATATCTACACGCAAATGTCTTGCTGACGTGATGGAAGCTAATTTCCAAGATATAATACTTATCTTATCTTATTTTATCTAATACGGATTTCACGGTTATAATCGCTATTGCAATGTGTACATATTGACACTGTAATAATTCAATTTAGGTGAAAAATTAAAAAAAAGTAACCCTGCCCGCCATGAAATCCATTTTTAAAAATTGGTAAAAGATTTAAAAAAATCTTTAATGATAATTTATGTAACTAGAAATGCTGATTGCGAATGTATAAACAGATTTTTTTTAAATTAAGGAAAAAAGGCTACGATTTTGTTTTTTTAATTTGAAATGGTCGCTACTTTATTACATTAATTGCTAAAAGGATTTTGAATTTGTTTTACTTATTACCAAAATCGAATATTTGTTTACCATCTTTAAATTTTATAGGTTAAAAATTGTTAACGTGAGAGTGCTGAAACACACACACACACACACACACACACACACACACACACACACACACACACACACACACACACACACATATATCATCATGACGTTCACATTTTATGTTATATTGTTATCTATAACACCTTTAACAACCTCTGTTCCCGGATATAGTTCTAAAATGATGTCCGCTCAAACAGCTCATTTTCCAGTAGAAATTCAAAAAAATATTTTTATCTAACTCTTTGTGAAACGTTGGTCAGTGTTTTACGTATTTCCAAAGCAAATTTAAAAACCTTAATTTCAGCAGATGTTAACACTGACAAGAAGACAAAATCAGCACTGTGGGCTCAGTTCGTTTTCGAATTGTAAACGAATAATTTACCTCAAATTATTAAAATGTCCTTTTGTTCGATTTTAATTACAGTTTGGATATTTTTTTGGTATTTGTAGACAGTTGCGTTTTTGTGATTAGTTAAAATATTAAGTTCGCGATTAATCTCTGCTTTGCCCACGCTTGCTTTGATTTACAAGCAATTAACGCCCTCTTACGTTTCCCAGCCTCGTGCTAGGATTAATTGGATAAAGTTACTTTCTTTTCATTACTTCGCCGCTAGAGTGCGTTGCTCTTGCGCATGAGCAGTTTATATGTCTTTGTAACTCATCACTAAAACCTATTACTGTTTGTAAGAGATTGTGTACAACTGTAATTTTAATAATCAAAGTTTTCATTTCAGCGATTTTATATTTTGGATAATAGATAATTAGAGCATGGTTTAACCTATAACCAAAAACTGAAATAAGAACCTATGAACCTATGGACCTATGAAATAAGAAGCGATATTGAATTCAATAAATTGAATTAAATGTTTGATGTTTAAAATGTCATATTTGTTTAAGTACTTTATATGCGCCTGCGTTTTATTCGTTTCAAATTTGTCAAAAAATATATTTTTGTAACTGCTCAGGCAAGTCCTTTATCCATTTTCAAAAATTTAATTAATTATTCTCTTTTATCTTACTGCTTTTTTGAAATATGATTTAACCGTAGTTTTTTAATCACGATTTAAATTTGAATAATTTAACTGTCCCTTATGGAAATTTTCATTAGTAAAAATAGGAATTGGATGTATGTATTGCAGTAAAATACGATAACTTTTTTTATGAAATTTTATTGAAGTTTCTTAGTTATTGGAAGCTTATTTCAAACCCGTTAACGGAATATTGGCTTTCCAAGATTATTAAGCAATGTCACAAGAAAATGAGCTATTTTAAAGGTCATCGTGGTAAGATACAGAGTCAAGGCCTTTGAATTAGTATCGATGTCATAGATCATGTTTTGAGGCTTACACGTGTGTGTGTGTTTGTGTGTGTTTTGTGCGTGTAATTGTCAAGTTAGCAATTTGGATATGATTTTATTCAAACTTTGCGCACAAAAAATGATTATAGTAGTAGCTTATACTAGTTCGTTTCGTAAAATAACTATAACAGTTTCAAAATGGAAGTGCGGAAATTTTTAAAATTCATAGCTTTTTTAATTTTAAATATTCGCTTGTAAATATGACTATTGTAATCTGCGTTAAAAACAGCTCGTGTAGGATTCTAAATTTTCAAAATATGTTGAAATTTAGAGAGTGAATTTAACTACGGATATTTCAACTTTTGTATTTTCAATGTGTTTTGAAATTAATTTTTTTAAAATATATTACTCTATATTTACTAATTGAAATTTGCTTCCATCAGGCCTTCGTCAGCGAAACAGCTGAATGCTATTGTTGTTATTATATTTAAACAGATTAGTTGAAAATTTGCAGATCGAACAAGCATCGAGGCGTATATTATAACAAATATTACGCAACATAATTTTATGGGTGACGTCTTCAAAATCGATGTCAGGTGTGTAGGCCGTTGCTCCCAAACGTGTGACAGTCTCTGTCAAAGTAATTTGAAACTTCATAACTTGGCTAAAAATAAATATAACGCCGCCATTTTAGTCTCGTTTTGATGACGAAGGGGATACAAGTTTGTGTCAATATCATCACGACTTTCGCGAACTTTGGAGGTCACAAGACGGGCACGCGCGAAGTGAATTCATGGTTTTCGACTTTAAACGCGTCTCCTTTAGCGGCATTATTTATCGCAAACAAGCGGCCACATTTTAAAAATAATCAGATACTACCCATATTTCTAGTAACGTCCATTTTTAGTTTAAGCTTATATTTTTGAAGAGTGAAAAATGAAGAAAAAATTTAGTTATAATTTTTAGAGATTTTTTTTGAAAACGAACTATTATTGGAACAGACCCAAACCTTGACATGAGCACCGTTTGTTGTCTCTAAATCACTTTTTTAGGGAACATTAAAATTTTATAAATAAATATATATAACACGATCATTCTCTCAATTTCGGTCTGATTTGTTTTAAACTTTGCACATGAATCGATTATTATAATTTCTTGAACAAATTAATTTAACAGCAAAATCCTTTCAACAGTTTCAAAATGGCGGCATTTTAAATCTTTAAAAATTCACAACCTTTTTTGTCTTAAATATTTTTCAAAATCTGATTTCGTTCTTTTTTATTTTCAAAAACCGTTGAAATTAACAGACGTTTTGTCGGCGGTCATGGTTCATTTTCGTATTTTCAATACAATTTAAAAATTTTAAACGCTAATATATGCAGATTTTAATGCAGATTATGACGGTGAAATAGGAATGGCTTATTAGATATTTTGTTCATCAGCTGATAAACTGTAAAAGTGTACAAGAAATTCAACAAAAAAACAAGTATAAAAATACAAGGCGCAGTTTTGTGAAGAAGACAAGAACGTTGCAACTCACTGCTCGTGGCAGTCATCTTTTCGGAAAGTTTTGCTACGTGTTAACGTCTGTAGCAAACCATTCCGAAAGGACGATTGCTGTGGGCTTCACATCAGCGAAAGGAAGATGGCAGGTAGTGTTACAACATCGAATGGAGTAAGTTTGGTATTTTTTAATTTAATATTTCAACATAACTTATTTATTAATGAGTAATTTAAAGTAGATAAAACTTTAGTTAGGGTCCTTTCAGGAGTAAATTAGAAACTCCCCGTACAAAACCCTGACCTCTATCTTTTTTGTTCTGTTTACTATTCTAAATGATTGTAAAACCGTAAATTTCTTTGCTTCGCAACTGCAACATTGTTGTAAATTACGAATCTTAAAAGTTGATCACATTAAAACAATATCTGATGAAACGATTTTCATATTTGCTGGACGTTTTGGAGAGATAAGTGAATGTGAGAAAAGATTAGCGATGTTTTTGCATTATCTACTTAAAAATTGGTGTTGAGGCGATAAAAAAAAACGTAAAAAGTAATTAACAGATTTTCCTTAAAAATGAATATTTATAAAGTTATGACTAAACTTTCCAGTCCTGTATAAAGCTGAGAAATTTAAATGGCCTTGTAAACTTTCTTTTTAATCTTACATGATTCAACAGGCAGATTTGCTTATTAACTGCTTTCGTCTGTGTTCAAAGGGTTTCCTTAATAACATAAACAAAGGCAGAATTTTATGTAATGAATTGTAATGTTTACATCATTGTATCTTATTAAAATGTAAAGAAAATCTATGTTTGCCCTTGTTTCAGATAACTGTTGCCTAAAGCATAAAAATCATAACGAACTCTTATTGCTAATCATAATGTAAATATATTCGTGAACAGGATTTGGTACTTGTTATGTGAAGGTAGATTGATTTAAAACAAAATTTAGTATTGTTTAACGTTTTTTTCTTCTCTTTTCCTTCTTTTTATCCTCTTTTTTCCTCCTTTCTTTCAATTATTGGAGTATGAAAGCAATGTCCAGGAACCTCTTCTTACATTTTCAGGTAAACCATTGTTCTAGTCTCCTTTCTTAGGTTAATGAACGTGGTTTTTGATATTCTCAATGATCTTGCTTCCGTTTTTAAAGCATTATAACCAATGCAATGATTCTCTGTATCAACACTCACTAGTGTTTGTTCTGTCGATTCTAAACTGATTGTTTTATTTTTCTCAATATTTTTGAGAAAAGCACTACTTTTGTACTGGGTATTCTGTTTATTTTACATATTTTTTCTGCCGCAGACATATTCTTTCCTGTCATATCCCTATCCTGTTCTTTCTTGTGTACTAGTAGTTCAAAGAACATAAGACCTCGCAGTTTATTCTTAATTAGTATACAGAGCGCGCCAATTAAACCAATTGTACGTAAAATTTCCGCCAATTAAACCAATAACCATTATATTTAAGAAAAATGTTACTGAACCAGCTTTATTGGAAATTTTATCCTCTTTCTCCATGGGGGGGGTCAAAATATGATATTTTGTCTTTCCTTTTGTCTTTACAGGAAATAACCAGAAACTACATTCTCACATTTGAATCAGAGCCATCTTGAAAAATAAGTGAATGGCAAAGAATGTTACCAACCAACTTTCGGGCTTCATACAAGGTATCTTACTATCAAATTTATCTGCCAATGCGTTTGGGCAAAACTGCGTGTACTCGTTACTGTAAATCTGGGGCTACCATTTTGAAACGGAATTTAATGGGAAAAAATGTTACACATACGTCGTTCGGGCCTTATAAGCCTACAAGCTGCTTTAACTTTAGAAGGAGTTTTAAAGCAGCGTCTACTTTAGAAGGGTTTTCAAGCAGCGTCAACTTTAGAAGGGTTTTTAAGTCGCGTCTAAACTTAAAAGGAGTTTTTAAACCGCTCAACTTTAAAAGGGTTTTTAATTATCATCATATTTAGAAAGGGTTTTTAGACTTTGTCAACTTTAGAAGGCGTTTCTAAACAGCGCAAACTTTAGGAGGGTTTTTTAAGCAGTTTCAACTTTAGAAAGGTTTTTAGAGAGTCAGCCTTTGAAGGAGTTTTTCAGCCTTGTCAACTTTAGAATCTGTTTTGAAGCTGCGCAAATTTTGGGGTTTTTAAAAAACGTCATCTTTAGAAGAGTGTTTTAAGCCGCATCAGCTGTAAACCTTTTAACCTTTTGCAGTACGGGTAAACAGTAATAGGTAGAATAAAATTCAAAAATAAATGTTTTTATGTTTGGGCATCAAATACCTATCAAAAAGTATACCTTAAACTGTATACTGCAATTAGGTGTTCCATATTTTTACATATGTAGTTTATATTGAAATAAGTAAATTTTTGACAAAAAAGTATGTGTTGCATTGAGTGACTGATCATTCTAAAGTATTTTATTAATAAACTCTATAATCCTGAACAAATATAAATACATGTTTTTATTATTATTTAGGTACCCGTTTCTTTGGAGTCATGCAAACCTACCTTAGCCAATAAATATGTTTGGCAATAAATAATGATTTTAATAACTGTGTTTTATTATATAGTTTGTTTTTAAACTTAAGCTAGTGTGTTAAAAGAAATATTTTAAGGATTTAAGACAGCTAAAAATGGTTTATTTTTTTGTTTTGACAGAATAAATTTTCATTTCAATATTTAACAGTAAAAATGAACGTAAATTATTCAGCAGAAAGTTTAAAATGGTTTTATTAAAAACGCTTGATTCGAGTTCAGACTTGAAATTTAATTTAAATTACGTTTTCAACGAAATTAGAGAATCACCGTAAGTATTTATCGGTATTATTTCTCGATAGTATAATTAAATTGAATAATAATTAGTTTATTTTAGTGAACAGAGAGATTCTTTTGAATGGAGTTTATTTAAGTCATGTATTGTTTTTTTTTAATCTCTGCAAATCTAATTAACTTACCTTTATCCAACTGTATTAGTCATGTATCTTCAAACCTGACTGGATATCGTAAGATAAATGTTTGATTACAGTAATTTGAGGAAGTTATAAAACATTAAACATTTAAACAATTATAAATCTTTTTAACAAGAAAGAAAATAGCTTGATAATTTATCATTGTGTAAATTATTATGCCCTACATTTCAAACCCTGTAAACATTATTTTACTTTTTGTCATTTCACATTCAAGAATCTATGTCCCATCACTATGATTGATGCATCAGCGACTTACTTGAAGTTCTTGAAAAAATATTTGTTATTTTATTTTGCCGCTACTCAGTAGAAATAAAGTATTGTTATTGTCTCGAAATTAACAAAAGGTTTACAGATCTCTAATATTAATTGTTACAATGATTTCTTTGTATATATCAATGTACTTTTATATATATATATATATATATATATATATATATATATATATATATATATCCGTGTACTTCTACCAGCAGGGGTTCAGACTAGCTATATAATTCTCTGGAGAGGATTTAGACGTCCCTCGCGGTACCCGAGTCTAACACACACGTATACTTACGACAATACACTTACGACTTTAACACTTTACACTCACACTTACATTTAGGGAGGCGTTAATAGCCTCAATGTGCTTTTCGCCTTAAGATATCAAAAGAAACATGTTACATCAAAAACTATTAAAAAAAATTGTGTTTGAACTTTAAAAGTTAGTGTTGTTCAACTACTCAGTAGAGGTTACTGGAATTGATAATCTAACCTCAAAATTATTTAACTTTTAGTGGCTTAAATCTTAAGTGTTTAAAGCTCATTATACGTTATAGTAAGAATGCTTATTAAAAATAATAATGAAATAATCAGCATTAATGAACATACAAGATTTTATAAAAATCAAAATTATGCATTCTGCTTATGTAACAGTACAAAAGAATAATTAGTCGTCAAATATTTTGTAATTTGTTTGTGTAAACCTTTATTTGTGTTTCTGTTAAGTTTCGTACGCTAAAGTGTGTTATGTATCATTAAAATGTTATCAAAATTTGTAAAGCTAATCTGTTAGATTTGCTTAATAAGTTGGTTGGTCTATAGATTCGAAAAAAATGTTTGAGGTACATTGAGGCTCACATTGTTTATTCTATATCGCGCGAGTTTGTGATATTTGTCGTTACCCCGATTTTGCACGTGTTACAATGTTCTTGTTTAGCTCTTAGGACTTTATCAACTTGAAAAAATAAGTTTAAAAAACTGTCATAAACCAATGTGGGAGACACAATGAATTAGAAAGAAGTGAGCTCCCACAATTCCTTCTACAACCGCCCACTTGCAGTACTTAGCTGTACTTGTAACTGTCCTCTAGGTACTAACAGGAGTAAATGAATAAAGCTAATTACATTTAACTAATATTAATTTAATTTCGAGATATATTAATGCATTATTATAAAACATACGTTTTACTAAACAAATTATTGAAAACTAAATTTAATTTAAATGTAATTTTACTTTAAATAAACAAATTAGAAGTAGAATATTTGGGCACACAGTTATCTGACGCATGGAAGCAAATTTTAAAAAAATCAGTTTCGTTATAGTATGTTTAATGGTTTCTGAACAATTTTTAACGGTAATTTATGCAGATTTTAAACTTTATTACGATACCAATACAATATTTTCTTTTAAAAAAAGGTGTACGGTAAAAAAAGTTATTATATTTTAAATACATCATTTTGAATGATGTTTAACGAATTTGATTAAATCACTAAGTCAATTAACCTGACCAAGCGGTTACCAAAATCAATTTCCGTCAAGGTTGAATCTAATCGGTCAACAATTATAAAAGTTAGAGCATTATCACACTAAGGTTTTATTAAAGTGTTATAATATTATTCTTTTTTTTAGGTAAAGCTATTTTTAACGACTTAATAAATGTGTTGAAGAGATCAAGACCAGCTTTTATTTCAAGATCAAATCCAAAAGATCAATTGGTTAAAATTTACATTTGTCTATTTCTCCTTTTTCTTCCTTTCCGATAACTGTACGCGCTTGTGTTGCTTTGGTTTCGGTATTTTTCCTTAGTTGAAAAACACGTGCACGTTGTAACCGTGTATAGTACATGCGTGATACGAGTGCACAAATTTATTCATATTGATATATAATAGCGTATTTTCGTGTAGAAAGACTGGCATGAAATTCATTATAATTAAAATTCCTCTTTCCTCCCGGAATCGAACCGGGACCTTTCGAGTGTGATAACCACTATACTACGGAAACTACGAATGTAAATATATCAAATGAGTTGATAATTTAGTTTTGATATTTAATAGTAAAAGATCAGTTGCTTTATATTAATCAGGGTGTTTCATTGAAATAATTTTCAGGTCATGTTAAAAAAACTATTTATGTTATTTGTCGTGTTTTCGAATAAATTATCGTAATTAAAATAAAAATGAAGAGAAAACATAATACATGATTTTTATTTTTGGTTTAATAATAACAACATAACATGAAAATTATTATGGTTATCAGCTGTTCAATGAAATCAGCTGATTGTTATGAATTAATTAATATAAAATATGTTATCGTTTACAATAACTACAGTAAATAATATCTAAATTAGGTTAACGTATTTATTTATTTAAAAAAAACGATATTTCTAAATATATCTTAAGACTTAATATATATTCAGCAAAGCTATCATTAACGGTAACTCTCCGAGTTGCATATGTGTACTTTTTTACTATTTATTGACTACTAAAACACTATCATGGATTTATACAGAGCGTACATTATCAAACTGTTAAAAAAACTGACCGAAAATCTATTTTTTCCAAATAGAATCAGAAACAAATTGAATTTCTGCTTAAAATACGATTTTCTTTACAATTGTTTGTTTATTGAACACTGTCAATAATCGAAGGAAAATATCGATAACTATTTATAGGAACGTAAAAATATCTCTGTGGGGTATCGATACCAAGGTTTGCTGCAATCATAACAGTAAATGTTGAAAATGAGAAGTCATAAAAACGTAGCCTATATTTGTAAAGAGAGCCTTCAGATTTACTCGTATCTCCATTAAGTGTGCGGGCTATTGACACGTCTGAGAGTATATTTTGGGCGTATGTCGTATAGAAAATGGAATTTTACGAACTCAAAAATATGTTGAGATATTGTTACTTTTAGAAAATTATTTCCCATCTTGTCAGCGAGACAGCTGCGTTCAGGGGTTATTATTACATTTAAATACAGCTCTGTGTACGCTTCGGTAATTATCACAATTGCTTTGTACGTAGATTAAAGTTTTGTTATTTACATAAATTTTAGTCCACCAATCGTCTTGCGTGATTTACAGACACGATATTTTTAATATTGTTTTTATCGGTTAGGCTACTCTTCGTTTAATAAATCATAAGAGCGTCTCAAAAATATTTCATATTTTGTTTGCAAAATTTACCAGCTACATCTAAAATATTCTAAACCTAACTACAAGTAATCATTATCTAGAATTAGACGATTTGATATATATATATATATATATATATATATATATATATATATATATATATATGTGTGTGTGTGTGTGTGTGTGTGTGTGTGTGTGCACGCGTGCGCGCGTGCATGTAAATTCTTAGTCTATTAACTTTCAGTCTACCTACTAATTTTTACGAAAGCGTGAACTAAAAAGGGTTTTAAAATATTGAACAATTAAACAGATAAAAAAATATTTTTATCAATTTATTGTGGAACAATACATATTTTGTTAGATTTTCTTGAAACCTAACATAAAAAGTTTAAAACACGTATTTTAGAATTTCTCAGAATTCATTCTCTAAAGGGATAAAGGGTGTATAAATGTTTGCATTGGAAAAATATTTTTTTGTTCGGATTTCATTGAAACAAAGCATAGAAAATTCTAAAACATAAATATTGAACCACTGTATTACATAATTATAAATTTCTACTGAAAGGGTAAAAATGAGGTTAAACATTTGCATTTGTAAAATTATTTTTCTATTGGATTTTCTTCAAATTTAATAGAAATACTTATAAATACAAGTACTAAACATATTTCAGCATTTTCCAAATTTCATCCCCTTAAGTGGTAAGAAAGGATTATAGTGACAATTCACTATATAATTTTATTTATCAATTTAAATATAAATATATCAATATGTCAATTTATCGATATAAAATTAAAATACTACTTAAATAATCGTGGCAAGCAGATGTCTCGCTGACGTGATAGAAGCGAATTCCCAAAAGTATTTTTCATTTTTACCATTTTTTTTAAATTATGATTTTTGAGCCTTATAATCTGCATATATTAGCATTTGACACTTTCAAATTACTTTGACAATGCGAAAGTGAAGCCTGACCGCCGTTAACAAATTTCTTAATTTCAATTTATTTATATAAATATTTATAATAATTTATGCAGTTTTTAACTCTGATTATGATGGTGAAATCGTTTTTAAAAAATATCTTACAACAAAAAAGTTACGTAATTTTAAATATTTGAATTGTCCTTCATTTTGAAACTTTAAAAATAATTTTCGCTATTTACAAATCTGTTCAACATTTCAGCATTTAAAGGTTAGCGTTTGATAGGTATTTCTATCGATACGTGTATCGTATGACAGTTGTTTTTACACTCGTGCGAGGGTGCCTGGAGCAAGAGATGTTTTTTATCATAAAATATCTTTCTCACATTTTTCGGACAACACATTTTTCTATATGACAACGAAGGTGTGCCAAAGATGTCGTCATTTTTGCATATTTTGTGCAATCTTGTGCCACACATTTTACGTAAATGTGTGTGTTTTTATGAGCATAATGGCATTTTGATCACACAATGGCGCATTATACCGCTACTCGTAATACAGCCTATAACGAATATTAATTAAAACTTTTATCAGAGGTATTTTTGGATCAATACCTTAGTTTATGTACCAAATATATATTAATATGGATTATTTTAAAATTAAACCTTATGTAACGTTATTGACCGAGCGAAGCGAGGTCTCTCAACACGACCGTTCTGTAATGGTTTGTGTGTTTGTTTGTTTGTTACGCTGTTTTGACAAAACTTATTTACCGATTGTTTTGACATTCGTCAGGAAGGTACTTTATATAAATCCCGAACGTTCTATGGTAAGATTTTCCCATTCATTTCAATATGACGGCCTGTGATTTACAATAATATAGTCTCATTTAGTTTAACCGATTTTGAAAGTCTAAAGGAACGTACCTTGTCTAAAGCCCAAACGACGTATGTGTAAAATTTTTTTTTATTTATTTCCGTTTAAAAATGGCGGCCACTGATTTAACGATGACGAATGAGTTCAATTTATTCAAACCTGTTAGTCGATTACTTTAAAATTTTGGTACGAAGGCTTATTGCATGCTCTGGTTCAACGTTGAGGGTGTAGTTGCAGATTATTTAAGGTAATAATGGCTGAACGCAGAAATTATCATAATTTTGACCGCTTCTTGGAGAAAACGCATAAAATTTTCAAAATAGTTTACTGAATATTTATTTTTAAGAATTACAGTTACCGGTTAAAATGAGCATAAAACATTAATTATGAATATACTGCGAGGCCTACTGTTCTTCGAATTACAGTTAATTACCTGTAACGTATAAAGCTTATAAAATGTCTAAATAACAGATACGTCATTCAATAACTTTATATATATATATATATATATATATAACAGTATGTGCGTGATTGCGTGACTCTTAAAGAATGATTGTACGAAATCAGTTTAAAGTTCATTGTTCATTAGAGCCCTCTCTATTGATGTGCTCTGGGGAATGCGTGGGGCCTTTGAAAGGAGTGTAGCATTGAAACCGAGCCTTTACTAAGGGACTTAAATTAATTGAACGATGTTTCTTTGAAAAAAGCGCAATTCATTACAAAATATTGTGTGAATAACGAGGCTTTAAAAGTTCAATCAGGTAATCAAGTAATTAATTGTCTAATGACGTATTTCAGGCCCTCCTACTAAACATTGCATCATTAAAAAATTAAAAAAATCACTGCACGCAGCTGTCTGGCCGCTGATGTGTGGAAGCATATTGTTAATGACAATGTCATTTAATAATAACTTTTTTAGAATAAGATATAACTAATATAATAAATAAATATATACGAATATGAATTAACCTTAAAAACTACGTAAATAAAGGTTTTAAATTCTTCAACTGCATCGAAAATATTAAAACGTGTTTTTATAAATTTATGGTCGCAGATCTGCGTCCAACTCATTTTCCTTTAGAAATATTCCAGGAAATAAGTACAATATTATAAAATATTCGAGGAAATCTAAACTCGCTGTTGCAGAGAATAGTGTATGTTGAACCTCTTTGTGCGTTGAACTCGCCCAGTTAAAGTGTATTAAAAATTCGACTTGCAATATTTGAAAAGAAAATTTGAATATTTTGACATCTTTGCTGCCTTAATTGAAATAATTCTACTTGTAGGTCTGTATTTATGTGATATAGTTAACGAACATGGCTAAAACATATCCTGTCACAAGATGTCATACATTTGGCCCTGTTTCACGTAAGTTACAAGTTCCATTCACAGTTTTACAATTACAGGTGCTTGCAATAACAGTTTCACAAGTACATATGTTTTTACAAAGATTTTTATCACTATCAAAAAGTTACAAGTCCACAGTAAAAACTATTTGTTTTTACTTTTTGATTTACGATGTATAACAATTAAGAGCTGGTTTAATTACGAGGGTAAGTTAATAAGTAAAGTGAATTGGAAAAAATCTATATTATATTTATTGTACTTACATAAGTGATACTAGCATTACTTTTCCACCTCTTCTACGCACTTAGTCCATCTTTTAACCAGCGTTTGAATTCCTTCCTGGAAGAAATTTTCGGCTTGGTGTTCCGAAAATTTTGCCCCACTTGTATGGCATCTTCATCAGGTCGATAATGATTCCCTCGCAACCGTT
The DNA here is from genome assembly GCA_022606455.1 of Callitettix versicolor. Classification (NCBI taxonomy): domain Eukaryota; kingdom Metazoa; phylum Arthropoda; class Insecta; order Hemiptera; family Cercopidae; genus Callitettix; species Callitettix versicolor. The sequence continues at coordinate 79,679,581 of CM040189.1, forward strand.
CTTTTATAGGCTGAAAAGATGAAAATCGCTTGAAGCCAGGTCTGGTGGTTCAGCAGCTGAAAACCGAGATTTTGGAGGCATAGGATTGTGTTTTAGACGTATGAGGTCGATCGTTATCGAGCGTTACGTTAAAAGGTTACAACGTATTTTGAATTTCACGTCTTGCACGTAAAAAATGCCACTTGTGGAAACTAAAATAAGGATTAGGTTTTTGAAAGACGATTTGCAGTAAAACATTTTATTTTGAACTTTTTCAGATACGTTGCTAATTGATAGCAAAATTTAGAAATTGAACGCAATTAAAAATTTTGAAAAATCTTCGAATTTCAGTATTTTGCCGGCCAGTAAACTATTTACGAGTATTTTATAGAAAGCATATATCGGTACAGGTCTTCATAGACGATCGCATATATGATTGACACTGACATATTCATTTATACCATTGTATATGCTATTTTGTGTGTGTGTGTGTGTGTGTGAGAGAGAGAGAGAGAGAGAGAGAGAGAGAGAGAGAGAGAGAGAGAGATGGGTGTAATATATAAAACCTATTGTTTGTTTTTTTTTAATGTTTGACAATCTCTTCAGCGTGGTTAACACTCTCCTCCTGATGATGATGGAGTTGTGGTTCCGAAATATGAGTTAAGTAACGTACAGGACCAAAGAAAGTAACAAAACTTTGTTAAACCACGTACGTTTTTCCACTCGAAATTACTTTTATTCAATATAATATAATTATGCGTACACTTCTTCATTATGGTGTCTATAAATATTTCAACACAATCTATAGTACATTATTGGCTGACTAAGTTGGTGTTCACAATTATTGGTCAAAGTTGATTAAACTACCAAACAACAAAGATATATCGCCCACCTGTCTGCTTGTAAATTTACACGCAAGCATAACTTCCATCGCATGTCTATTATAGGCCCTAGTTGTGGCCGGGCTTGTTAAGTCGCAACATATTTAACAAATTAACTCAGCTTCTGCCTCTCTTGGTATATCAGGCTATAAATATTCATATTACTTAATTAATGCAAAACAAAAGCATTTATTACAAGGATTTTTAAGTATAACAGAACAAGAAATTGGGATCATGTAGATATATACTGCTACATTGTACATCCAGGAAACTAGGTGTTGTATCAGGTTACAAAAAAATCACCATATACAAAAAAAATATTTGGAATAAAATTAATTGTAAGTTAAAGTGTTAAGCCACCAAATACGGAGAGGAGTTGCGCTGAGCTAAGACGAGCTGAGTGGAATGAAGTTGAACGGCATCCAGAAGCGGAGTTTAATCAGTTTAAACAACGCGTTTGTACCCTTTAAATGTAAATATTTATGCCTATTGTAACGGGATTCTAGGAACTAATATGTGTTTAAAATCGTAACCTATGCAACGGTAACCTAAATAACGAGAAATAATAAGTTTGGAGGCGTGGTCAACGTAGTGAGGGAAGCGGAGTAAGCTTGAAAACTGAACCAGGACAGTCAAAGCTGCGCTGAGCGGAGGTTAGCAACGCCGCTTGACTCCGCTACGGTTTCAGTGGCCGTACTTACATTAATAACGATAGGTCAGGTTTCGAATGCATAGTCCGCTACGCTCAGCACAACTTTGCTCCGCATTTGGTGGCCACGCGGCCTGCATATACACATTATCATTTATGACATATCATTATCAACGACTCCTCAAAACTTATTTTAAAGATCAAGATCAATGCACATATAATGGTTTACTGAAAATGACTCATAGAATTTCTAATGCACAATGTATATAAAATATTTGCGTGAAATCATTAAATATTGCCAAACTTTTAAACTTTAAAAATTGTTTTTATAATTTTAGGTTGCTTTTAAAGAACTAACAGATAATTGTTAATAAAATGTAATGTAAATACTGATTGTTCGAGTGCGACGTAGCCTAGTGAACAATGTTAAAGTCTGTGCTGTGCAAGTCTGGTTCCTCGTGGGACCTGACTTGTCTGGAAGGCGAGGATGAACAACAGCTGCCGAGGGAAGGCAAACTACGTAGAGTATTCACTGCGCATGCCCGCAGAAGATCCACCAGGTCGCACAAGAAGGACGCGGCGGTGGCTGGCTTCAACCTGAGCCGGATGATGAAAGAGCCGTTACGGGTAGTACACTCTGTTCCTTTGAGTTACTCCAATAGGTGAGTTGATTATATAATCCTTCTACCAATGACGACATTTAAAAAAAGAAACAAAGCATTGTTAGTTGCAGGTGGTTTATAGGTATTGGCGAAATGTGTATTTCTTTAAAGTATGTTGGCTCTACTGTGTTAACCACGGGATAATGTATGCTGCAGTAACACGGAACGAAACTGTCTTTCTCAAGTTATATGAACGAATTTTGAAAAAATAACAACATAAATGAACTGTTTGATAAGTGACATTTAAACTTAGATTAATAATTTATGTTTGTAACAAAATAATATCGTTACAAGTGTGTTTCCAGCGGTCATCAACAATATTAAAATCATAAAAATTGTTTTCTGTAATAAATGTAAATAGTATATAAAACTTTAATTAAATTAGTATTTTTAACTGATATCGTTGTTAACATTCATTGTGTAGTCATTAATAACTTATTTCTGGAGAACTTAAAACAGGTCTCCTCGGTGACCTAGTTGATAGTGTACAAAAAAAATGAAACAGGTCTTTAAGAAGACTGGCATTCATGTTTATACAGATAGTCAGACAGATATCAAAGCACTTATGGGTCTTATAATTTTGTCCAAGCTGGTCTGGGAGTGTTGGGAGAACCTCAATGCTCTTTCTATGGGAAATGGGTTACTCTTCAATGGGTTTTGCGACGTAAGGGAGTTGAGAGTAATGAGGAGGCAGACCGACTGGCTGCATATGAGTTTATCGGACGCGAGCCTGTTTTACACTCCTTATCGTTGGCCGGGTCACTAATCAATAAGTGGATTATCCAGACGCCTCTTAGGTAAGGTTTCTCAAGGAATACTTATTGGGGCTGCAAACATCTTGGGCAGAACACAACTCAAGAAAATCATGGGGCTCATTACAGGGCACTGTGTTCTAAGGGTGCACATGAACAGGATAAGTATGTACCACGGAGATACCCTGTGTAGGTTATTCAGTAAAGAGGAGGATACATAATTTGTGGTTAGGAAGGTCTTACCAGGAGGCTAAGAGTTTTTCCAGTGTTTTAAGGAACTCCAGCAGGATGAGCTAGTCAGTGGATTGTTGGAACTTACTAAGGGCACTAATCTGCTGAACTAGTACTTAAGAGGTTTAGTTGTGCAATAGGTCCGTTGATCACAGTGCTTGGTTTTTAATATACCTTCCTCTAGTTTCTAATCTAATTTAATTTACCATTCATTGTTTATTGAAGGCCTGTCTCTCGGCAAACTTTACTCCCAGGCAGAGTCGATGACCTCCACACTGTACGAATCGCTAGACAAATTGTACCTCGTTAAGAAAATCCTAAGCACAGTGTATCCCCGGTACAAAAGCCTAGTCAGATACTCAGGTTGTGTACCAGGGGTAGAACAACTGAAAATTAGCTGTATACTACCGAGGAGTACACTGTGCCTTAAGATTTTCTTTCCTGGAAATAATTTGCCTAGGCTGTTTGTGCCTTGGATAACTTTGACTGGGGTAAGAAAAAACTGGTTTACCGAGATGTTCGAGGTGGTTAAGGCACCGGTCTGTCTGCTGCGTTTCTAAACGTACGCACCTCGAGGTTCGAAACTGAATTTACTGCCGTAATATTTTCTTTTTCATTAGAGCCGATAGCACGTTCTTATAGCAAGTGGAATTAAGTAAAGGACGTTAATGAACAAAGTATGATTGACTGAAGTAGATAATTTAATATTGGAATTTACTGTTTTCATTGAATCGTTAAAATCATATTGTCGTTCAGTGCAGTAAGTGTCTTATAACATCTTCCAGTGTGTTGTATTGACAACTTTCTTATATAACTTGTGGCTTTAAAGGACTTACCACAACCAGGAGTAACTGGCATCCCTTCAGGCTTTGTTACTTAATTATGGCGTATAAAAGTAGCCCAAAATTTAAAGGTTTTGTTTTCGTAATACTATAAACAGCGCTATTTCGGACTCATTTGTTCTAAAACTTGAAAGCCGAATCGTGTATATGTATGCATGTATGTACGTGTATACAGTATATATAAAGTAAATAATATTAACATATTATGATGGCAAGTCAAAAAGTATAGGGATATTTAAATTTCTCCCCGAATCACATGTATGTCAGCACTGATTGTTCTGCTATAACTCATAATGTCTATCATCTGTTCATTGAAAGTATCGCTTCACTGTTAGCCAATTGTGATTGTGTTTAAAAGACTGTGTAAAATGAGTTCTCCTTTGTCTGATTGCACCAAAGAACAAGTGCGAGCAGTGATACGTTTCCTCAATTCAGAAGGTGTGAAACCAGCAAATATTATTCGTCGAATGCAGCAGCAAAATGTCTGTAATATTGAAGTCAACAGCATTTATTGAAGTCAGCAATCAAATCCAAAAAACGTAGTAATCTTTCAAAAGTAATCTTTCTTTGCTTCAGGATAATGCTTGACCTCATATGGCTAAAAACAAAGTCAAATGCCTTAAAAATCTCAGTTTTCAGCTGCTGGACCACCATACAGTCCAGACCTGTCTCCAAACGATTTTCTTTTTTTCAGTCCATTAAAAGAATAGCTGCGAAGGAATCATTATCGATCTGATAAAGAGGCCGTACAAGCGGTGCAAAATTTTCTGTACACAAGGCAGAAAACCTTCTTCCAGGAAGGGATTCAAACGCCAGTTAAAAAATGGACTAATTGCATAGAAGTAGGGGAGGTGGTTACGTTGAAAAATAATGCTAGTATCATTTGTGTAAGTAAAATAAATATACAGATTTAAATTTCTTTACTTACTGACTTAACTTCGTAATTACGTTTTATTATTATTAACTAAGTTAACTTCAATTAAGGAAATATTAAGGCCGGGCGGCCACCAAATGCGGATCTGAGCTGAGTTGAGCTCAGCCAAGTGGAGGGGAGCTGAAAGGAATAAAGATTAATGGCGACCGAAAGCGGAGTTCAGTCAGTTTAAAGTACGCGTATCTTGTATCTTTTAAATCTAAATATTTATGGCTAGTATAATGGAAACGAAGATTTTTGAAATCTGTAACCTAGGTAACGAGAAATAATAAGTTTGGAGGCATAGTGAGCGTGATGGGGGAAGCGGAGTCAGTGTGAAAACTAAACCTAGATACAGTAGAAGCTCGCTTAACCCCGTTCAGTTTCGTTACGCTTTCAGTGGCCGCACTTACATTAAAGCAAAAGGTTTGGTTTTGAATGCGTAGTCCACCCCGCTCCGCATTTGATGGCCACCTGATCTAAAGAACTGAAGTTACTTTTTTCGACATTAAAGCTATTTTGTTAAGCTGCGAGAACATACAATGTTGTACATATTGTAAATAAAGTATCTCAATTTTAACAATAAAAATCGAAATACACTTTAAACAAAAAATTAAACAATTGTATTCGCGTAGAAGTGTAGAAGTGGAGAAGGTAAACTGTAACTGTGTTTTAAGAGGTACCCAACTGAAGCAGGCAATCTTTAGGAGTAATGTAAGATGACGTCAGCCAATAAAGTTAAAAAACAACGTTTTATTGAGTGCTCTTTTACGGGAGGTATCACAGTGCCTACCTTCTTAGTTGTTTCCTGTTTTACTTCGAACAGTAAAGACAGAGTAAAATTGTCCAGAAGTCCTTGCCTAAGTCTAATCAAATCCTCTCTTCCCAGCCCAGCATTTCATAATATCCTTTTTTTACATGTATCATGTTTTAGAGCTAGTTTTTATGATGATTTCTGCGGGACGCGTGATGCGTGGAACATGTTTATATTGATATACAATAGTATATTTTTGTGTGTCGCAAGTCTCAAAATATATTAATTATAATTAAAAATGTCTGTGTTTTTGCCGGGATCGAACCGGGGACTTTACGCTTGTGAGACACCCTAAAAAACGACAAAAAAAATTGACAGAGTTATGTATGTAAAATAAATTGTTAATTGGTAGTTAATTGGTATTTAATTAATAAGGGGATCAGTTGTTTTATATTAATTAGTAAAGGTCAGCTGATCTCATGGAAAGCTGATAGGCTACCTTAAGTTTCAGGTTATGTTGTTAAAAACTAGTTATGTTAATTTGTCGTGTTTTCGAACAAATTATCGTAATTAAAATAAACAAGTAAGAAAAAACACGATACACAATTTTTATTTTTAGTTAAGTAACAGAAATTTTTCTCTAAGCAGTTGGGTCTCTAATTGTATTTATTTTTTTTTAATAATATTACATACACTACAAGTAGCTTTATTGGTTAACCAGCAGTTTATTATATGATAAATAACTATAACAGTTTATAAGGTGATTGCCCAATGTGATCACAGCACCACACCTAGAGTGCAGCACTGTGAACCCTAAACCAACTCAAAAGGCTTCAGTCTCACCAGCTCTGCATTGTCAAGCAGCTGAAGCACTTCAACATTTTGGTGTAGGTGGAGTCGTAAGTCATGTTTTTGGTTTTTTTTTAATTTCTACTTCTACTGGTTCAATCTTTAAATCCCTGTGAATGGTATCATTACTGCCGTTCCAAGTAGCCTTCAATACTTTGTTTTGAAAAGTCTAAATTATTTGCTGCTGTATACTGAAATCTGTATGGCATGTAACCATACTGGGCAGCAGTTTGTTATGTATTGACAATTCTTTCCTTCTGCCAAACAGCCAATGCATTTTCTTCAGTTGGATGCCCAGTTTTTTCTTAACCCGTTCCTTCCAGCGAAACTTGTCGTCAAGGATCCTATAAACATTTTAGCCTATACTATTAGCATGCGGTACTAATATTATACGTATATAAGCGTCGATCAATATAGATTGGTTTATAATCATATTTTTTTCATATGATCTCATTAAGCTTGTTGCGAAATTTTTTTGTTCAAAAAATAAAATCATCAGACGCTTTTTGTAATTTATTTTTGGCATCTAAAACAGTCTCCAACAGCCAAGTTAACCGTATCATCAGGAAAAGTGGCAATCATAATGTTACGGTCTTGAGATCATTGCCTTACGATCATTAGTGCAAAGCAAATACAGAATAGATCCACGTACACTACCTTGAGGCACTCTTGCTTTGATGTCCACAGAATAGGTCCACGTACACTACCTTGAGGCACTCTTGCTTTGATGTCCCTTAGCTTTGAATATTCAGATGCCATCCGAATGATGGCATCTTAATGGATGAAAAAATCTATCCATTAAGTATGACATTATTAATTTACGGAATTTTCATGGAAATATAGCTTTTAATTTACCATTAAAACAAACATGCCAAACTTTCATTTTTGTGTAATAAATTATCACAATGCTTACACGTCAGTTTTTTTTATTTTAAGGCGAAAAGCATATTGAGGCTATTATTGCCTCCCTAAATGTACGTGTGAGTGTAAAGTGTTAAAGTCGTAAATGTAGTGTTGTAAGTGTAAGTGTGTGTTAGACCCGGGTACCGCGAGGGACGTCTAAATCCTCTCAATATGTGCAGCTAGTCTGCACCTTCTGCTGGGTACACGTCAGTTCCCAATGGAAATATTTCTATTCCTGCAGGGAGAGTTTTTTAGGTCCCATATTCCATAAGAGTGACTCTGAATAGAGTCGGTTTTAAAGCTGACTCTGCTTCCCCCTCACGCTAGCTCTCCGGTATTTTGTATTACATCGTGGAATATCTTCACCTATTTTATATAGAAGGTCGTTAAATTTCTCAGGTCACATGGAAATCATTTTTAAATACTCAGCGTTTAGGCTATTAACACTCCTAAGCGAGTATGAAACATTTTCCCTTCTTAATAGATTTTAATTTTCTAATTCTACTTTATAATTTGTGACTCTAGCCACAAGTAAATTATATTAAGTTTCTAAATCAACAGATCCCTAACTTTAGCGCGAAAAAATATTTTTTCAGTAACAACCGCCACATTTATTGGTACGAAACTGACTGAACTCCATTTGACTCCGCTTAGTTTAGCCTCTATTCAGAGCAACTCTGCCTTGCATTTAGTGACCACCAAATCATTTTGTTGAGTAGGCAACAGTAAAAAGTTAAAGTTCGCGAAGTTGGTACTTCCACTTTAATTAATTTAATTAATTTTTTTAATCAGTTAATGTGTTATAATTCTCTACGTAAAATAAACCCCAGAAGCTGTTCGAAATAAATCAATTAGTTACTGTTGTACTCGGCCTATGGTATCGATCTTTTCTAAATGATTCTGTTTCAAATTATTAATAATTGTGAAAAAAGTATCGCCCACTGAAATACAATAGACGTTGTTATTTTGAAATAACCATTTCAAAAATACAGCCGAAAATGTATTCAACAAAATACACATCATTTTCATCTCAAACTGTTGCCGTAATAATAGAGGGGAAAACTTGATTATTTTTTATTTTTCCATTCTCTCGCCCAACAATACACGCTTTGCGAAGGCAGATGCTTATGTAATACAGAAGGCCTAACGGTGCCATTGTTATCCTTTATTGGTGGAAATAACTTTGCTGTAACGAGAAAGGTCGAGAACTTTCACACTGCTAACCAGTAATGCAGAGAAGATTTTGAAAAACATATTTGTAAATGCAGGTTACAGAATATTGTTTTCCATTTTATAAGCGTAATATTAAATTTATTTTTCACATAGTTAAAAAAATGTTTATTTATAAAATATTACTAAATTATAATTTTAAAACGTACCAGATTTAATTAGTAAGAAATTATTTACCTAAATAAAGAAGGACATATTGGTGAACAACGCGTATATTAACTAAATATGTGTAGACTATTAAAAAATAATAATCAAAATAAAAAAATCAAGTAAATTAATTTAAAAAATATTAAATTTAAAGTGTGGATTATTAAATATAAATTTACCTTTGCAAACTTTTATTGGCTATTTAGTTACAGGGACAAAAATTTACCGGAATCGGAAAATGAATATGTATTAAAAATACGTATAATATTTTAACCTCATTTTTTTAAAATACTCTCCTCCTGCACGTATACACTTCTTCCAACATTCGTGTAATTGTTTTAATCACTTCTGAAAGTCATTTTTGGAAATTCCGTGTAGCCGCTTCGTCGCATTCTCCATCACCTCTTACGAATCAGCAAAACGATGTCCCTTCAACTTCATTTTCAGTTTTTGGTAAGATATCTAGTGGTAAAAAATATGGTGCTTCTTTTACGATCCTCAGACGAAACGTTAGTATGCTGAATAGAAATCAAAAGTTCACCAAGAAAGGAAACATTTCTCTTGGAGAAAAACCGGGGTAAAATGATATTCAAGGTTTTTTTCAGGGCTTGGTTCTCTACGAATTTATTCCTGAAGGGAAAGGAGTTAACACACAACTGTACAAGGAGATTTTGAAACGGCTACGAGATGCGTTAAGGTGAAAATGACCTAGAAAATGAGCAAGGAACGATTGGTTTTTGTTGCATGACAATGCCCTATCACATCGATCGCTAATGGTGAAACAATACCTTGTGAAGCACAACGTAACCACTATGACGCACCCTCCATATTTTCCCCACCTTGCAGCTCCGATTTTTTTACCTTTTTAGGCGAACGAAAATGACATTTGCTGATGACATTGCGGACATCGATTTGCTGATTTGCAAGAGGTGATGCAAAATGCGACAAAGCGGCTAAACGGAATTTCCAAAAATGACTTTCAGGAGTATTTCCAACAATTGTATGAACGGTGGAAGAAGTGTATGCATGCAGAAGGAGGTATTTTGTAGGAAAATAAGGTTAAGTCATTGTGCGTAGGCCATAAATATCTATTGACCAATTCCGGAAAGTTTTTTATCTTACCTCGTAAGTACAATTGCGTCACGCAGAATTACACAAACACGCGCGCGCGCACACACACACACACACACACACACACACACACACACACACACACACACACACACACACACACACACACACACACACACACACATACCATATAAACTTCATTGTGAACCATTTCAAGTCTTTAAAAACTAATAATATTTTTGTCCTAAATATTTTTAAAAAAAGAATTTAATTGCCGTAATCAGCGTTAAAAGCTGCATGAATTAAAATTGTGTATTTTCAAAGTCCGTTAAAATTATGAAATCAAGGTTTATTTTCCTACTTTGAATACAATTTGAAAGTTTTAAATGTAGATTATAATGTTGTTTGTCATGGTTACATCAGAGTTTCCAAAAAAGGGTGAGATTTTTTTAAAAATTTGCTTCCATCACTTCAGCGAAACAGCTGCGTGCCGCGATTATTCTGTTTAGTTTACTTTTGGAAATTCGTTTCTAGTAGTCACAGATTATCAAAACGTTATGTATTTGTTTAAATTTATAAATTCTATAACACTACGTGCATCTGTTAAAATTTCAAATAAACGATTCATTAATCAAAGCTTGACATTCACGCGTTCGTAGACCTAAATTTCCATAGATTTTCAAGTAATTTGTACTCCCTTGCTTATATTTGTTTGCCTTGATTTGAATATACTTGTGTCTAAGTAGGGCGTCCCAAGAGACAGGGGACGGGAAAGTGAACGTGGCACCACGGAGTAGGGACGGATCTGACTGTAGGCCTCATCTCATTTGCTTAAAGTCGTAAAACGGCAGCCACATAATCTACCAAAGAGCGGGAAAGAATAGTTTTGAAGATATTGTTGTTAATGAAACATTCAGATTTTATCAGGATGCTTTGTTGTAAATGAGCAGCGTGTAATTGTTTTTGTAATTGCTTTTATTTTAATTACGCCACGATGTAATAACAACATAAATTGCATAATTCTGAAAAAACAACATTAACTATGTTAGAGCATTTGGCATACCTTTTAACCTGGGCTCTTTAAAGAATCACCTATCAGCAATTCAAAAATATCTTTAACACAACGTATTACAAAAGAACAAAACTATATTATAAAAGAACAAAATTTTATTTGATAGTTAATTATTGGTGCAATCAAAATGATAAGATCAAACCCAAGAAAATAAACCATAAAATGAAGAGTTCATGATTTCTAGAACATAGTTTTGGAGGTATATATATATATATATATATATATACATATATATATATTCTTATGAGTAGGAAATCTCTCCTAACTGGGGTTCTTTAAAAAATCGTATATCGGTGGTTTAAAAATGTCTTTTAATACATATAAATATATTAGAATCTTCTTATATTATTTCGGCTACAACTACATTTGACAACAATATTCTTTTTTTTTTTATTTTAAGGCTATTGTATTAAGCACATTGAGGCTATTACCGCTTCCCTAAATGTAAGTGTGAGTGTAAAGTCGTAAGTGTAGTGTTGTATGTGTAAGTGTGTGTTAGACTCGGGTACCGCGAGGGACGTCTAAATCCCCTCAATAGGTGCTAGTCTGCACCTCCCTGCGGCGTGCACAATATTCTAGTATACCAGATCAAAAAGGTTTTCCCGAAATAATGTTCCAAAATCTGTTCCGGATACTCGTGCCGCGATTTGTTTAACTTAAAAAGAAAAGGGGACGAAGTGAACGCAAAACTATCTCCTTCCCCCGTAGACGCTGATCCGTTTCTCCTCAGCACCGCCTGGCTGTAATGTTTTCCGGAGCATCAGTCACTTTCCGACATAAAGTCGGCCTTCAAAGAGCCTTCCGGTGTCCCCAGAATCGACTGACCGCGACCTACTTCTTCCTTAAGCTTTTATCTAAACTAATGTTCTACATACCTTGTTGTTTATAACAACAGACAGTATGTCAGCAGTTTCGTATACTCTTTGGTTGTACCCTCTTTACAATTTTTAAAAATAATAATTAAAATTTTAATTTTAATTTCTTAAACTGCAAATTCAAACATCGTCGTAAATATTTATTATACAAACTTGAATCGATTTATACATCAATAGCCGCTATCTTCAAACGGAAGTGAATGAGAAAAAAATCTTACACATAGATCGGGCTTTATGCTTGGTACCTCCGTGAATGAGTTTTGCCAAAACTGCGTAACAAACACACAAACCAAATGCCGAACAGCCGAGTTGAAAGAGAGACCTCGCTTCGCTCTGTCAACTAAAATCGATTTTTATTGCATTGTTTGAATCAAATAGGATCAAAATTACACACTTAAACCTGATGTAGAACCCTTTAAAAAGTGATTTAGAGGTTATAATTTGGTATTCATTTCAATACCAAATTATTATTGATGGCAACTCTGAAGCTCATTTCCTAATGGAAAGCGTTAATAAGGCGCTTAAAGTTAATAAAATTATCAAAAAAGGTTGTAAATTTGAAAGAATTATCGAAATAAAATGGTCTTCGAAACTGAAGAATCTAAAAATATTTCCAGAGGAGTTGGCAAACTATATCTGCACGTCCAGTTCTGCAAATCAATGCAAACTTATAAACCATTTGGGTTTTCACCGCCTCAAAATGAATTTCTCAAAAACAATTTTTGCATATCCATGAATTTCTCTAAATGTGTTTTCCTATAATTACAATAATTCTTAAAAAGTGCACTTCCTATACTGAAAGATTTAATAGGTAAAAGCAGAGTTACGTGTTGCGTGGTACAGTAAGTATATATAGAGGCGGTATTGTCTTCAAGTAACTAAACTACGTGCTAACCAATACTGGGCACGTACACTAACTTCTCGATATTGTGGCAACAGAGAGCATTGTTCCGCTTAGGGAACGCAAGGAACTCCTTAAGGACTCAAATAACTAAGTTATTTGTCGTATAAGCCGAACCTTTATTGGAGAAAATAAACAATTTCATTGCTATACCCCTCGCGGGAGTAACTCTATCTTATTTATTTTATTTCGTAGTGGAGTGGTAATTCTATTACTTCATTCCTTTCCCTGATAATGCAGGTAAAAAGTTTTAATAACGTGCATAGTGATATTAAATAAGTACCAAATGTTTGACTCTTTAAAATACTTTCTCTTTATGATTATCTGTGATTGTTCATAGTTTTAGACGTATATAGCTAACCCGAATTACATGTGTGCAGATTTTCGGAACACATTGTATAGTGCTGCACATACGTTACAAAACTAAACTCAGAATAATAGTACTTACAGCCATTAGCCTGTATATTTTTGGAACACTCTGTATAGTTTATAACGAATTCACATCAGTGGCAAAACAAATAACATGAATTACAAAATTACATACGTTTGGAACACTTTTTAATAGCGTTGCACAAACATAAACCTCAAAAATGCATGATTTATACTAATTAAAATTCAAGTCATTAAAAAACTAATTTTCGCACACTCTGTGCTACACGTAATAATATAATGAGCAGTACTGTATAGTGTTGTACATACTAATAACCTACATTATATGTCTGCCGATTTTCAAACCATTCTGTAAAGTGCCAATGATAACAGAAGGTAATTGAACCTAACTGTAGCATTAATTATGGTAAACCATAGAATTACAGGATAAATTTGTGGAACAGTTTTAAACAATATTATCGCTAAAGAAGTAACAAGAAGTAAGAATCAAATAAGTATTCATTTTCTGAACACCCTGTGTAGTTGAGCATAAGAGACATAAAAAACAATCTGAATTGCATGACAAAGTTGTAACATAGTTTATAAATAATCCTTGTTTACTAATAATCTTATTCAATTGCCTCAATTAGTAACATGTATTGTCGTTGAATTGTTACGAATTTTCAAAACACTCTTCATTTATAAATTTAAAAATTAACCTACAATTAATTATGATTTATAAAATCATTACAGATTATCGGAACATTCTGTACATAGTTCTGAGAAAAACATGTCTATATTAGATTCCAAAAAGAATAATTTTATTACACTTAAAGTAGTTAATAACAATTTTCGTTATAGCACTAATATGTACATTAACTGAATGAAAGAGTACATAGATAAACTATTAATTACGCATAGCTTGTCAGGTACAGTAACTCACAAAGGAGCGAAACTATATCTTTATTTCTTCTTTAAAGTTTATGAGTGTTGCAATTGTGAAGGCAGTGAACAATTTTGCTCACAGCTGATTCATTGTCGTTTACAACCCAGTCAGTTGTTGTTCATGGCAGTTATAATGTCCGTTTTGCGGAGTGTTTGTGAAAGTTATGTTTATTTTAGTTTAGATTTGTGTTGGTGTTGTATAATACGTTGTTGTTTGTCTTTTCATATCTGTTGAATTATAAGGAAAGTAGTTTTTTAATAGCCTATTTGTTTATTATCATAGCGTAAATGTGAACAATATTGGATAATATTATTTGAACAATAACCTATACGAACGATATTTCCAACATATTTTAAATAAATGTGTTTACAATAAGTACTTATATTTTGTTTTATTAAAATATAAACCTAATACATTTGTATTTATGTTTAACTATATGTTAATTTCCCTTCGTGTAATTAACATTATACAGAGTGTTCTGAAAATTTGTAATGATCCGCAAAACATTATGTAGGTCTATAGAAATATATCTACAAATAAGCTAACACAGCCTATATTACAAAGTTTGTTCAGAAAGTCTTAAACAAATGTAAATCATTTGTATTAAAAACCAATGCTTGCAAAAAAAATAGTTCTTAGTGCAATAAATAAAAAAGATAAGATAAGTTTGGGACTTATTATTTAAATAAAATGAAAACATAGTTTAACCTAATTAAAAGGTAATTTAACCTAATTTTAATCTTCAAAAGTATGTTAGTAAGAATATGAGAATACAAACATATATGTACGAAACATATAACACAATATTTAACTTCTAATCCCAAACTTAATTATCTAATCCCTACAAAACATATTTTTATCTATATAGGCTTACATTTCAACGTTAAAAATTCTTTTCTAAATACTTGATCGTTCTACTGTTTTTAAAATTTTAAATCAAAAAGGATAGCTGATTACCGTCGGGTTCATTTTCATATTTTTAATTACATTTAAATAATTATTTATGCTTATTGGACTACTTATTACCAAAAATAGCTTAATATGGAATTAACACTTTTAAATCAAAATTTTTAACTTTCGTTTAGTAGTGCATCGTCATCAGTCTTGTTTCAAGGTCCCGGGTATGCGTCTTACCATGATGACCAATCCAGTAGCTTAATTTCCATTGGACCGTTGTTAAAAATAGTCCCTTTTGACGAAATATTGCATGCAGTTGTAGTTTACCCATATTAAGGAATTAAAACAAATATATTTTTAAATCAAACCAATAACTTTTTTCATAAAAAATTGCTTTTTGTTTCGTAAAAGACCCATTTTTGCTAAATTAACTTAATTAATTTCAACAAACGAAACAACCCATTTAGGTAACAAAATTTTTAGAGCTAAAAAATATACAAACTCAAACGAACATTATTAACTTCGATAGTATAAAATTATTGCAAGATAAAGTTTCGTTAACATTTAAAAAATTTAAGTGTTTTGGTTTTCTTATTAAGGTGAGTGTTTTAAAATGAAACTAAAAATATGAAAATGAATACAAGGGCGGTCTGTGTTCATTTCCCTAATTGCATGATAGTATTTTAAATTTGCAAAACACCGAACGAGCCTGAAGTAAATAAGGCCTTCTCAAGGAATGATATAGGCTTATGTAGGCAAGAAATATGTTTCTGAAGAGATAATATAATTAAATTTTGTATTAGAACTTTAACAATGTATTTTAATAAATAAAATTTGTAAACACTTGGAACATGTTATTGTATTTGTCGTACATTCTGTGACAAATAATTTTAATATCTAATGAAACTTTTGAAGACGTAAATGTTTTATATAATCGTTGAGTTTTGCTAGACTTCACTGGAGTTTAAGTTTGTCAAACTTTATCATTAAATTATTAAGGTTCGACTAACACAATATCATTCGAACAGCTTGAGTCTAAACTTTGCCCACGTCTCATCTGTATTCAGAAAACTTTGAACTTATCTCTTCAAAGTGCTTTACCCGATTGCTACTGTATCCTACTAATGCATCACCTATTGTATTTATTTAAGATACAATTACAAATACAGAAACTAAAATAAATCACAAACACATTTTCACGCCTTTTGGCATGCCCCACTTTAGTGTAGCTGACGTGCATGCTGAACACATCTTCCCGCTCAGTGTGTCAGAACGTTTATCCTACTGAACAAAAAACAGCTGTTTTCTAAATTAAATATTTAATATTAGCAAATTATTGTCTAGTAGATAGGTAAAACCAGTGTTTGTATTTCATTCTAAATGACGACTTTCAGAATGTCAACTACAAATTTATATATCAAACCTTTTATTCGTTCGAAATTGATAATGTTCTTTTAAAGTTTGCATATTTTTAAGCTCTATACATAAATTGTTCGCATTCTTCCGATGCCTATTTTCGAAATATTTAGCTAACAAAATTTAATAACATAAGATTTCAATATTTGTAAAATGGTTTTTCAAATAAATTGTATACTAAATATTTTTTGGTTACTTAAATAGGTTGAGTAAGCAGTTTATTAAAATTAATTAAGCTAATTTAGCGACAAACGTTCCTTTTACGGTAAAAAAATATATAGTGTGTCCACATATTTATCTTTAGCACTCTCACGTTTGCAATTTTAGTTCACTTCGGTTCAAACTTAGCACCAACTTCGATTTTGGAAATAGGTTAGACAACTTTGTTAGCCAGTAAAATTCTTTGAACAATTTAAAAATGGTATTTATTTCAAATTTTTATAGTTCATTACTTTTTTCTCTCAAATATATTTAAAAATTTAATTTGCCATCTTAATTTACGTTAAAATCTTCATGACTTGGCATTTTGAAAATTAAAAATCCTTTGAAATTAAGAATTGAATATGACGGTGGTCAGGTTCATTTTCGTATTTCCAATGCAAGTTAGAACTTGAAGAGCTTTTAATGCTGTTTATGACGATGAAATCCGATATTAAAAAGTACGTTGAAAAAGCCTTTTGGAAATTCGCTTCCACTGTTTCAGCGAGCCAGTTGCGTGCCTGACTAACGTGTGCCTAAACTTTATTTTCACTATATGTTTAGCGTTGCTGTTTAACCAACCCTATTTGACACGTTTCTGAGTAACCCTATTTTAAAAAAATATCAAAATACGGGTAATCCAGTAGCTTGCCAGCCTTAAAGGCTTCCCTTCTCTAATAAGCTTTCCTTTTTCCTTATTACATCTATGGTTAGGCTGTTTACGGCATCTCGTTTTTTCCTATTATGTTAGGGGCCTACCATTTTTCCATTCCTCTTTACTTCTTAATTTAAAATTTTGATAATATGTCGTCGGTATATTATTTTTTTCCTTTATTTATTTTTAAATGAAATATTTTCTCAAATTATAGTGTTTAATTTACGTGCATCGTTTCATGCTTTAATTCGTCGTTTTTCCGCCTTAAATTTTTCCTGCAAAAAATTTAGTGTCCATTTTTGTAAAAAAGTAATTTCATTTTCGTCCAGTTTGTCCTACATATTCATTATATGTAGGATTTATTATATCCATTTCTTATTTAAAACTCTGTTTTTATTATTTATCTATGTTTTGTACAATCTACAACTAGTAGATCACTAGCTGACTAGTAGACTAGCTGCACCTATTGAGAGGTTTTAGACATCCCTCACGGTACCCGAGTCTAACACACACTTACACTTACAACACTACACTTACCACTTTAACACTTTATACTCGCAGTAACATTTAGGGAGGCGATAATAGCCTCAATGTGCTTTTCGCCTTAAAATAAAAAAAAAACAAAAACTAATCAGTGACCCCACATTGTATTCTTACTTAATATAGGCCTACAGTGCGCTCCACGACAGCGCTAGCAATTTTTCCCGCCAATTTAACCGGTAAACGTAAAATTTACGTAAAATTTATTGGACCATTTTTATTATACATTTTATGCTCTTTCGCCAAAAAGCGGTCAGCAACTACACTCACTAACATAGCTCGCCATCTCAAAACGGAAGTGAATGGGCGGAGGAACTTGCAGTTACTTCTTTTAGGCTTTATGCTTGGTGACTACGTACCGAATTTGAAAACAATCGGTTAGAGAGTTTAGCCAAAACTGAGTACACTCGTCATCGTTAAATTAGAGGCAAAAATCTTAAAACGGAAGTAAATAGGAAACAATGTTTCTCATTCGTCATTTGGGCTTTATACAAAATATGTGCTTACCGAATTTCAAAACTATCGATTATTGTGTTTCACCAAAACCGCTTACACTCGTCATCGTAATTCAGAGGCCGCTATCTTTAATGAAGTGAATGGTAAAACATTCTACTTATACGTCGTAACTTGATACCAAATTTATAAACAATCGGTCAATGCGTTTGATTAAAATTGCGGAAAATCGTTATCTTTAAATCAGAAATCCGCCATCTTGAAACGGAAGTAATTGGTAAAAAATATTACAGATATATCATACGAGATACAGGTATATTTACACAAGTTATGTTTGTACCAATTACAAAACAGTCGATCATTGCGTATGGTAAAAACTGTACACTCATTACTGCAAAATAAGATGCCGCCATTTTGAAACTTAAGTGAATGGAAAAAATTACACACACTTATTTCGGACTATTGAGGTCATGTGATCCACTGTTTTATGATTCATGCTCCAGCTGACCTGAAGTTACGTTGGAGGCCATTTATTTGCCGCGTTAGTGCGCCACTGTCTTGCCTGGTAACTGCCAGATCCTCTAAAACCCAGACGTGCTGATATCCACCATTTACCTTAATGCACTCCTGGCTCCACACTCCGCAGACTGGGTCGTGTTGGAGTGTATTCGTGTGTTTCTTTGTTTGTTACGTTTTAAATTTAATAACATTAATCGTGGCAAGCAACTGTATTGCTGACGTGATGCGCACATTTAAAACGTTACGATAAAAACAGACATTACGATACGCGATCATTAAAAAATTACGGTCAATCGAAATACGAGTATTTAGCCTAAAATTGTTTTCACCTAACATCTCAACGCCGTCTGAACAGGTTCACGACTACGGCCGTTTTTACATGTCATAACATTTCGTGTTATAGTAATTAACATGAAATTTCAACTATAGGCGTACATTTTTTCCCGTAAAATTGTTAGAATATGTGTCAAGACCACCATTGTATTCAACCGAAAAATATTCAACTGTGTTTTATATATTTTAGAGGTTATGTCCGTGTGTTTTCCTTTTAAATTACCTATAAGGTGTGCCACGGTAAAGAAAAAAATACAATAGAATACGACTAAGGTATAGGCTACTATACGACTAATAGAATACGATCTAATACGACAAAAGTTACTCTAGCATACTTTAAAATTTTACTACACAATTCTAGGCTTCAAACATGGTCGTCATTATAAATAAGACCATATGAAGTAAGAAATGGAGCGCGTCACTCGCGTATTTTGAAAACGAGCGTGCGTCATTGGTGACACATCTTCGCTTTACCGGCAGTTGAAGCGTGCGTCACTAGTGATGCACGTTGTCGTGAACGTGTTAATTGACGTGAAAATCTGCATAAGTTATTTTTTTTTTTTTAATCCTCTTAATTCATCTTAAGGGCGGAAATAAACTGTGAACAACTATAGGCTATAGTATTTTAAATCGAAATTGAAAGTTTAACATGCCGATTTTTATGCAAATTTACGATCGTGAAATCAGATTTTTAAAATAACGTGAGTTCAAAAGTTATGATTAAAAAAAAAAATCAATAGGAGCTATTTTAAAACTGAATTTGCTGGTTAACAAATTTTTAACCTTCTACGAAATTAATTTATGCGGTTAAGTTTGAATCAAATTTGATCAAAATTTCAAACTTACATAGTTGAAAACACACAGACACACGTACATCAAATATTTAACATTTCCCAAAAGTGTGATGGAGATAGATGCTCTCATTTTATTGCCCCAGGCGACTTCATTATTTCATATAAGTTGATTTTAACGTTGTTTACTCTTACAATACAAATACTTTAAATACAGGTGTTTTTATAGTTAAAATATTCTGTCTTGTATTAAAACTTTCTATACATTTTACATATTGAAATTGGTTGATTATTTAATTATTGTACGCTTCTTTTATGTTTTGTCTATTCTAAATGTTTGTTTTAACCGCTTGTTAATTTGATGGAGTCGCTTAATCAATGTCCAAACAATTTTGTTGTAGTGCTTGTTTGTTTTTAATATAATCAATTGTGTTGTTAGTTTGGTTAGGAGATAAACGTAACCTATTAATATTTTTATTTTATTTATTGAATACATATTTGGTATTTGGTGAAAATCCATGATATCCAGGAAAATTAGAACACTTTTATAGTTTTACAAAAATTCTTTTTTATTCCGTTACAGGCGTTTCGCCGTGAGGCATCTTCAGTTATAGTGAAGTTAGGAATTATAAAGTGTGTTTATGAAGTAATACTGTTTATGTTAATACTGGAAAAGAGCCTACATCAAACTTTGGACAACACTTTGTCAACAATAGAGATATAAATAGATCTTTTATTAAACAGTGTTGTATGTAAAGTTGTCTGTGAAGAGTGCCCTTGTGAATACGTAGGACAGTCGGAAAGAGCTATAAGAACTTGTGTCCAAGAATATTTCAAAGTACTAAAAATTTACTCATATTTTGCGAATATTTATTAAAATCTGGCAATTCCTTTAATTTGAACAATATCACTGTAATTCATAAAAAGCAAAAAAGTATATAACTAATTAATATAGAAATTTTGGATGTACATAAATATGTGTGTAAAAAAATGTATTTTAATTGAACAGACTAACTTGAACACCTCTCTCTTACTCAAGCTTACTTTTAAGGGGGTTTCCCTACCTTCTGCTCACTGACTTCCTTACAATGTCAATTAGCCTTTTCTTTACCTTCCCTCTTCCAGTCTTAACTTCAACACCTCTCTCTTACTCAAGCTTACTTTTAAGGGGGTTTCCCTACCTTCTGCTCACTGACTTCCTTACAATGTCAATTAGCCTTTTCTTTACCTTCCCTCTTCCAGTCTTAACTTCAACACCTCTCTCTTACTCAAGCTTACTTTTAAGGGGGTTTCCCTACCTTCTGCTCACTGACTTCCTTACAATGTCAATTAGCCTTTTCTTTACCTTCCCTCTTCCAGTCTTAACTTCAACACCTCTCTCTTACTCAAGCTTACTTTTAAGGGGGTTTCCCTACCTTCTGCTCACTGACTTCCTTACAATGTCAATTAGCCTTTTCTTTACCTTCCCTCTTCCAGTCTTAACTTCAACACCTCTCTCTTACTCAAGCTTACTTTTAAGGGGGTTTCCCTACCTTCTGCTCACTGACTTCCTTACAATGTCAATTAGCCTTTTCTTTACCTTCCCTCTTCCAGTCTTAACTTCAACACCTCTCTCTTACTCAAGCTTACTTTTAAGGGGGTTTCCCTACCTTCTGCTCACTGACTTCCTTACAATGTCGATTAGCCTTTTCTTTACCTTCCCTCTTCCAGTCTTAACTTCAGCTATATTACTTTATAAGCACACATTGTAATTTTAAACTTCACTATCCATGAAGGTACCTCACCTAGAAATATATATCACTGAATAAAATAAAAATTTGAAATTATTATAAACGTTCTTATTTTTCTGGATGTAATTTTTAATGTAAAAGATATTTACGGAAACGAGTCGATTTCAGTAACCTAAAAGTCATGCTAAATTTTAAGGTTTTTGGTATGAACTCATAGACTGACGTCATTTCAGCATTGAAGTATCACTTACTATACTATGACTTGTGTAGGTCTAAACACTGTATTAAGTAAAAACGTTTTAATAGATATTTTATTATAACACTGTTATTTTTGTCCAAACTCGAACTACAGCTAGGTTTAAAAAGTTTTAAAAATAAACTTTTGTGTAACTATGCTGTAGAAATGAACACGAGAAAAGTTGCATTTAAAGAAAAGTAAAAAAAACAAATTATTTTGAGGAACTGAAATAAAAATAATAAAAAGGCATTGCAATTACAGGTAACAAATACGTTTCTTTTCTTGCCGTTGATGAGGTTTTTTCGCAAACATCAAAACGAATTGTTGTTCTTAATATTACTTACTTTTTTCAATTAACAAAAATAATACGTTTTTAATAGTTTTCCAAAATTACTGTTACTGTCTATAAACATAATTTCGTAATGTTAAATTTTGAGACACTTCTAAGTCGTAGGAAGACGGTTGAATGCTTATTTTAAAAGTCTAACTTTCGAATGTGACGAAAGAAAACACACACACACACACACAGAATTTTATCTTAATTTTTATTTTTTTTCTATAAAGGACAAACGTTTTCGTAATGAATGAATAGTACAAATTAACAGCTGTTTCAATGTCTGAATTTGAATAAGAGATGTAATAAAACAGATGTTTTATACTCGGTGTATAGTATCTGTTAGTTTTTTAAAAGTATTTTCATAAAAGCTGTTGAACAGTAACGAAATTATAAATAATTAAATTATGATATTGGTTTCTAAGTTAAGAGTTTTAAATAATTTAATTCCTTGAGGTTGGCCCACAAAGTGGGCTGGGTTTTCTTTTAGTTGCTTTACAAATAACTATAGGTGGGCATTATTTATAGACACATTGTACGTTAGCTTGGTTTATTTTATTATTTTTTCTCGCTGTATACATTGTATAAAAATGAGGAAATCTTGAGGTAGACAAGACAATTATGGTTGAATCTGTTAAGGCATAAAAGTTTTTTAAATTTAATGAATTTAAAGGTTTTATAAAAGGTAATTATTTCGAATTACAAATTTTGCTACACCGTTAAGTGTTTTGAGTTTCCTTATATTACCGAAAAATTGGCATCAATTGAACCGGTTTCCAAAAATTAGATATTTTTTTCGTTTTTTAGTCGATATCAGAAATAACGTCCTAAGTTTTCTTTACGATTTTTTGTAATTCTTAAGGGTTGTTTTATAATAAAGAGCTAAAGAAGGTAATTTTTCGAATAATTAAAAATCATGGGAAACTACTTTTAAAAATTTATCGACAAACCCGTTTAGTTGCAAGTGATTCTACAGGCACTCTACTGGCATATTATAAAACTTTACAAAAAACATTAAATATTTAATCCCACAACAACGTTGGGTGACAACCTCTCTCCTCTCAATATCTTGTAACGTTTTATACGTTGATATCGAACTCTGTAAACATTTATAAACTACGAAAAGAAAACCATTTGGATACAACGAGACAGAATTACCAATAAAGTCTTATTAGGCTCAGTGAGTAGTTCGTGTGATTCTTTTCTACGTCGAGATTTGTAAAATCAGCAAACATTTTGCGAGAACACAACCGCCCCTAATATATACTGTGTACTGTAGTCTACACATTAACCTGTAGTTTCAAGCAAGCTTTCCCTTCCATTTTATTCAACATCCTAACTACCATTAGTAACAGTGAAGAAACGTACGGTTAGGAATCAGTAATTTAATCGTATGTAATCGCGGCACGCAGCTGTCTCGCTGACATGATAAGAATCGAATTTCCAAAACTAATGTTTCTTAACCTTACCATTTTTTGTAATTCAATATCATAATCATCATTAAAATCTTTATATATTAGCACTTTCAATTTTCAAATTACAAGAAATGAATCCTGGTTACAAAAAGCAATTAATTTCAATTTATTACTAAAATTTGACTTAATCATAAATTAATAAATAATTTATACAAAAATATTATAAATTATTATATATAAATTATAATTACATATAATTATTTATAAATATTATAAATCATTATTATTTAAATATAATCACAAGCATATTTTATTCTTTTAAAAGCAAAAGTAATCTATTTGAGTTTAACTTCAGAGCCTTATTCTGGGTTCTGCTTGTAACAAAGGGTTTGGCCAGGCCAGGGATCAACGGGAAGCAATCTTCTATAATTGAAGTTAGGCTTACAACAAAATAGAATTACTTGCAACAATTACTGTAAGCGTAGCCCGGCTAAATCTTGTTTTATTTAAGCAAATATTTTACAAAACAAAATTCTGGTTCATCACTAATTCTTCCGCTTCCCGTGATGGGGTTAAAGTTTTACAGTGTTGATTTGGAGAAGCAAAATAAAAAAATCAACCGTTTTTCGATTAAATAAATTTATGGGACTTATACATTCCAAAGAAAATTTAATGTTATGTTTCGAAAATCGATATATAATTTTCATTTTGAGAACTGGGTAATATG